>WEKY01029743.1:11477-30551 GCA_013390045.1 Picathartes gymnocephalus
CCGAGGCCCCGAGAGGCGGTGGCGGCGGCGCGGGGAGGGCGGGGCCGGGGCGGGGCCCGGGCGAGGGGAAGTGACGGCATGGAGCAGCCGCTGGGCGGGACGGGTGCGCTTGGTGTCGGGGATGGGGGGAGTGTGAGGTGCGGGAACGAAGGGGAAAGGGAGGGAAGCGGAGCGGGGGGTCAGAGAACCAGAGCCAGGGGTGACACGATAAGGAGGAGTGGATTCAAACTTAAAGAGAGTGAGTTTAAAGTAGATCTGAGAAGGACATTCTTTGCTGTGAGGGTGGTGAGGCACAGAAGCAGGTTGCCCAGAGAAGCTGCGGATGCCCCATCCCTGGGGAGTGTTCCCAGGTTGGATGGGACTCTGAGCAGCCTGGCCTGCTGGAAGGTGCCCCTGCCCATGGCAGGGGGGTTGGAACTAGATGATGTTTAAAGCTTGTTCTGACCCAGGCCGTTCTATGGTTGTGTGATGAAATCCATGTGAGAAGGCCTTTTGAGTCCCCGCCATTGTCACTGGGGCGGTTTTGGGGACAAGGTGAGCACAGGCACGGTTGCTCACACAGTGAGTGTGCTGCATCTTGGGTTTGGCATCAGGCTTCTGACAGGTGCTAGCACAAACGTTTCTCCCAACTGGTGAGTTGGATCAAGGATCCACACTGGGTTATTTTTCCCTAAGAACTGTTTGTTAATCTTGTTTCTATCACTGCCCAAATACTTTTGTTCACATGCTGTGGAGAGAGCAGGAGCGCGTGGTGTGAAGGATGAAAAGTAGAAACTGAAGCTGTAGCTTTAGAGATAGTAAATAACGCTTGTTAGTTTTCTGTAACTGGAAAATGAAAGGAAATAGAAGAGAAGTAGAGGTAAGAGCTCTGTCCCCTTGCAAGGGCAATGCCTCTGTTGGAAAGAAATAGCTATTGGTAGAAAAAATAAGAAGAGTTTTATGAAGCAGTCCCCTTGCACTGCCTGTTAGAGGAGTTTGTCTGGACTGAGCTGTCTGGAAACAGGTCTAACTGCGTACAAATTACCCAGTGGTCTTGAAAGAACATAGGTTATCTGCACACCTAAAGCCTTCTCTCTCCCATCAGCCTTCTGGTTTTGTTACCATATGAATTTTTGTTGCCATATGAATACTATGTTCCAGCTGAAATACTTTTGTCTGAACGCAAGGACAAAAAGAGAAGTGAGTTAAAAGGACACATATATAAGAATCCTAACAAAACCATAATATAACTGGGGAAAAAGTAGTAATAAGGGAGAAAAATACCCACTTATTTCATACCTCAGGCTTTTAACTGGGTGAGTTGGAAATGCCTTAAAATCAAATTCCCCGCTCTCAAATATGTGCCAACCAGTGCTTTATGCTACAAATACCCTCCTTGCATTAGTCTTTTCTCTGAATCCTTTTTGATCTGTGTTTTTGACCGCTAGCCTTCTAAATCAGGAAATGGAAATTGTGTTAGGAGTGTGGCATCATCTCATTTTACTGATTTTATTTCAGATTATGAAATAAATGGTACAAAATACACACTGAAGAATAGTTACATCCTTCTGGATTAATTGCATTTAGCCAAACTCATTTTACTTGAAAGTAAGGATAAATTTTTCAGAGAAATTTCATGCAACTGTTAGTAAGAGACCTGCATGTTTTTCACACTTTTTTGTAGCTTGCTTAGTTAATGCTGCAGCATCCTAACATGTTTGTGTAAAAATAAAACATACTTCTAGATCATGCTCCTCAAGTGTGTGGATCAAGGCGAGGTTGTGTGCTGAGACGAGCATTAATGAAGGAAACAGCTACTGCTTTTAATAGCAACTACATGGTAGGATTTTGTAGTAACTGTACCTTGAGCCAAAAGTAGAAACTGAAGCCTTTGCAATTTTTGGATTGCTGCTATGGTTCTTTTCTCTGTGGAGAGACATGAGGCACATATTTAAAATAAGAAATAATGATGATGGCAGTATGTTGTTAAAAGTGTCACTATTGAAATCCTCACACCAATAACACGAACGTGATCCAAAATATGTAAGGGTTTTGGTACATTTTTGTTGGCTGAATCAAGAACAAATCTAGATGCCTAGAATGGTATTAAATTTTTCTAATAATACATTGTTTGTACGTGACTAGAAAAGCATGTGGTATGGGAATGTAACTCATAATACTCTAGGATGCAAAAGTTGTGTAGAAATTAAATATGTGCAGTGTACCAAGCTCAGAGAGTTTCTTGAACAGCTCTGGCAGTGGCTACCAAGGCACAATTACAGGAGATAGTAGCAACACTATGATAACAAAGCTCAACAGAATTGTGAAAGCCCTTTATACACAAAGATCTACTTGTCAGTTGTCATCAAGTTCACCAAGTTGAAAATAAGTCTTGATTGCAGGTGCCTGTTCAGTGGCAGTTGTGTTGTTTTGGAAACCACACTCCTGCGATTGTTGTGTCCTGGAAAGGAAGAGCTCATGCAGAGCTGTGGGAACATCCAGGGACATTGAAATGTCATAAGCCTAGGCACATAAGTTTGGATATTAGCAGGCTAGTGAAAGGAAGGAGGAGACACTGCTGGTGGCAAAGCAGGTCTGGAGTGAAAATGCTGGACAAGCATAGCTGTTCTGTGTAGTTGCTTCTGTTAAGATTCCTGGTGTTGATGTGCAGCTGTTGCCCTGAGCTGTCCTTTAGATTGTGCAGCTAGCTCTCATTTTGTAATGTGTCTACAGCTCTTGCATGAGCTGTGACAGAGAGTCAGTTCCTGCATATTAAATTTAAAAAGAACAATTACTCCTTCTGCCACAATTGTCACTACTAGCAATATAGCTTGAAATAAAAGAAGAAAACTCACAGAAAGATGTTATTGAGGCATGGTCAGAGTCAGTGTCATAAAGTTTTTGCCATGCTGCTTACACGTGCAGGCTTTGGGTCATATAAAACACAGAAAGTGTGTGACAGTGAGTGAGCATCTGTGTTATGTACATAAAAATGTCTTTATTAAGTCATATTCTCTTTGTAAAACAGGTTGTGGAACAGATGAGTCTTTTAACTTGCAGCTTTCTGCTGATGAAGTGTGAAGATTGCCATAGATTAGCCTGTTATTTAAACTGCCCACGTTGTTAGTCATCCACTGATCTACCAAAATGGGCATTTACACTGAGACCATTTCCATATAAACAGGACAAGGTAGGGCAAATATTCAAATAATTTTCCCACAGACCATCCACAGAGGTGGTCTCAGAGGGTGAATTATAATGGTTGTTACCGTCCTTAAAGATGAAATCTAAAGAAGTCTCAAAATAATAATATCGGAAATTTAAAAAAACCCCAAACACTCCAAAACCAACCCAGTAAAAGGGAAGTGAATTCTTGTAACACCACAACAAAATCTTACATATTTTAAAAGTAAAAGGAAGAAAACCGAACAAACAATGGATTAGATGCTAAGGCTAGTCAGTTGCAATTAGTAAAGACAAAAATAACTTTGATTATTTCAGACAATTTCTGAATTCAGCCAAGAGAGCTGGAAGGAGTATTCTTGTGAACAGACTGTTAGGAAGAAAGGGAAGAACAGTTTATTCTATTGTTACTACTCAATGCAGCAGTTTATGCTTAGGTACAGTAGGTGGCCTGAAGTACTGGAACAAAAACAGTAATTCTGGAACTAAGTACAGTACAGTTCTTAATCCTAATGTTTAGATTTACTTTCTGACAATTTTTCAAAATTGCTTAGTGTACCCAGCTACATTTAGATACAATAAAAAGCTAATTTTGAGCAAAGAAAGTGCAAATAATAAAATCAATTAGATAAATTCTACACGATTTTTCTAGCAGTCACTCACAATTGGTCACAAATTTATTTGGCAGTATTGTTTACCATTTGATAATTTATAAGTTAATGAAATTAATAATGATTGATTTCAGATCATTCTCTGATTATATGTAATATACCACCATCCGTTTTATAGTGTATTGCGCACACATCACATGGTACCGTTTCAGTTTTTGACTGAAAAATTTATGTGACCAGCAGTATAAACCAGCAGAGTTAGAACCCAGTGTCCTGAGTTCTTCAACAGTGTGTTGCAACAATGTTTTGTTTTGGGGTTTTTTTGCAATGGATAAACAAACAACTGACAAAATTTTGTTCTAAATTTCTTAAATGTGTATATTATTGAAAAGTGGCTTTCACCAAGCATTCAAGAACCCAAAGCTAAAATTTGCAAGTAAGTTTACTAATAAATTTTAGAGTGGATAAAGTTGCAGTTATGATTTAGTTAGGTTAGAAATCAAATACGTTTGGGCCCCAAATACTTTCTTTTGTCTTCTATCTCTGAGAAAATAGAAAGGGAAATCATGACAGAGCTCTTTCCATGCTTTAACAGCCATACACAATATACAAAGCCAGATAAAAAGGGAGAAAGGTGTTTCAAAGTTTTGGAATGCCAAAACCATGGTCCATCAAATCTAACATAGCTAGCACAACATTTGCAGAAAATCTGGATTCTTCAGATTATACAGCCCTGAGTACTTCAGTTTGGTTTTCATAACTGTTATAAGTTCGGTGGAAGGTATTTAAAAACATAAAATCTTCTACATCAGTGAAAATATCCTTAGAAATACAGTGTGTTCTTTCAGACTTCATTATCTGGGTTTCAGTGACTGGTGAGTATGCTCTTAGTTTCACAAATAGCTTACCACTGAAGTATTTGCTTTGTGCACACAATTACTTTGCCAAAAGCCATTGTGGTTTCTGAATATGTCTAGAGAACTGTGTTCCTTTGATATTTGATACTAGGAAGAGGAAACATCATGAATCACAGATTTTTGACATCTCAGTTTTAGAAAATAATTAAATTCTTTTAGATTCTGGAACACACAGTGCTGCTTCCTATGCAAAGCACCAACATAGTGAACTGCAGATCATTTAATTGCATTCGATCACTTCTGCTCAATAAAGAGTTGGTATATAAACTATATGACTTTCCAAGAGGAAAAAGGGATTTTAGAAGGAGGTAACTGACTCTGGTATGCATTTTGTAACATAACTTTCAGTATAAATCAGTGCTGGAAAGACATTTTGTAGTCACTCTAAACAAACCGACCAAAGAACCATGCAAGCTGCTGTGTGTGGAAAGAAATTAATGAAACTTTTTTGGGGTGATAACTGCATGTTTTTACCAGGTCACACCACCTATGTGAAGTATTGGCTACACAGTATGGTTAGAATATATTAGATGGATATGGAAGTAGCAGACAAAAGAGTTGGAGAGATAGGAGCTCTTGCATATGGGAGCATTGGTAGATAGAATGGCCTAGACTTGTCATATATGATACATTTAAATTACTGGTTTTACTAGGTGTTTCTGGAATTTTGTGAACATCTGATTTATTGTATAATCTGAAATTCAAAGGAAGCATGCTTGAATTATATTGCTATACATATTATAGCAATACACGTATGTTTTCCATAACACATGTGTTATCCATAATACAGTGTTACCTGTAATAGATCATGCCTCAGCTGTGCTGATGAATTTGAATGTTTTCAGTCTGAAGGTGAACAGTAAAGGACAACAGATGCTGGAGTCGGGAATCTAATCTGGCAGTCTGTTGAACATCATCTGCAGCATGGAACACAAGAAGCAGATCCCTGACTTTCAGGTGACAGGGTGTAAAACACATCCACAAGTATCTTTACGAACCCATATGAGAAACAAGTAAAAGGAAGAAAGAAAACACTGGGATTTTCTTCTGTAATTTTAGTGGATCTTAACCTTATCTTGTCTTCTGTGTCTCTTCATTGTAGGCACTTATCTGGACTGAGATGCCTATTAAATAACCTCCAAGTATGTTAAGATGCAGCCAGTGTTTAGCAGTGCCCTCTGCAGGCTTTTGTCATGGTGAGTAGAGAGAGCTGTAGTAGCTCCATTCTGTCTTGATTATGTGTTTATAGTGGTTGAGCTGGTTCTTTTAAAATCTTTTCCTAGCAGAGCATCATCTGAACTTTGGAATTTTTTTCCCAAGCTGCTTGAAAACACACAGAGTGCTGTAAGGGATTCACTAAATGGCACACAAATGACATGCTTGTTTCAAAAGTCTGGTTTCTTACCAGTTTTTCTGTTACAACCATACAGAGTCATGAGCAACAGGAATTCCAAGTCTCTCTCTTTCCCCTAGAAGCTTATTTCTGTCTGTACTGACGTGGCTGTGTCTGAAAGAAAAAGGTGATCAATTCAGGTTTTAGTTCTTTGTGAACAATGATTACACTGAAAAATAAAAATCAACTTTTTCATAAGGGCCTTGTGTCACTTTCAGCCATGTTGATACTGAAATAGAACCATCCAAACATCCCTAAAATACAACTGCAAGTACAATGGAAATTGTCAGTGTCAGAGAAGGCATCATATTGTGAGCTGTTTCCTCTAGAAGTCCAATGTAAAAGAAATTATTTTCAAATTCTTGGTTTTTTATCTATTTGTTAATGATCTATGTATTGTAGCTTGAAGTACCTTCCAGTTGCAGGACAGAACTTGGAAATAATTTCTCTCTTGGTAAATTACATGAAAATTGATTGCTCATTCCAAATCATCATTGATTAAATGGTAACTCTTGCAGTGCAAAAATGTCATCACATAAAGCAGACCCTTTTCATTACTGTATTTATTAGTAAATTGCTCTAATTCCTGACTGTGCCCTGCACATTAAGAAAAATGTGTTTTCCAATTATGACACTCAGAACAATGAGGACAGTTACAAGCCAAGAGTTTTGTCTTCTAGCCTGAGACTGTGCAGGAACATCTTTGTGGCCTCTAGGATGTCATCAAAGACTTTGTTGCTAAAATCTTTCCAAGAATATATGCATCACCACACTTAAGTGTGTAAATTATTTCAAGAGACAGATTTGAAGGTTTTGTCAAGCAGAAGCTTGTACTTCAGCAGAAACTGAAGATCTGAAGTGGCAAAAGATGTAACATCAGGACTAGCTGAAAATACACACACAAAAAAATATGACGACTGTCAGTTACATTCCTAGATAGACCTGACAAATATTAAATAACCTAAATGAAAAATAAAACCATTAAATAAGAATGCACTTGAAAAATTATAGTAAGTTGGTTGACTTTATCCATATTTAGAAAAATCTGTAGGTATTCTGCAGCCTATTCAGAGGTTCGATGTTGGTAAATTAACACTGTGTGGAGCTATAGAGCTTGTTCTTCAGGTGATTTAAATCAGCGTCAAAACAGCAAAATAAAAGGAGAAGTGCTATATAAACTTCTGCATTTAGGCTATAGTGCAGTAGTCACATTTTTTCAGTCACTGAGTCATGCCAACTTTTCAGCAGTTCCTTGACAGAGTTAAATAGATGTTTTCCTAATTGTAATTAAAGCTCTCATTTCCAGTTAATAAAAAGAAGAGGAACATTTCAGCTTTTGTAGACCATACCCACAAACTATTCAGTGGGATGCAAACTGGTTGAAATGCTGGCAGAACAAAATACAGTTCTATACTCCTAAGCTTACTTGTTTTGATAACTGTTATTTATCATTGGATGCCAATTTTTCAGCTTGGATACTGCTTTATGACTTGGCTTATTACTTAGTTATAGTAAATAAATAAGGACATGCAGAAAACTCCCCATTACATCTCTTTAGGCACCATATGATGAAACATAGCACCGATTGTTCTTAAATAATCCTGGGGAACACAGGTCTTAGAGTGACTGGCTTACAGTCTCATTAAGAATATCTACCAGATTTTATTAAGAATACTATATTTCCATATTAAGTGTTATTTTTCTGTTTTACTTATGTAGATTAGTGAAAAATTCTGACCATCCCTGAATATACTGAAATTATCTCTGTGATGGGAAATGTATGTCTTACAGAAGTCAGATGCAGGCAGGAAGATGCTTGGTCAGAAGACCGATTTAGCAAGCACATGCTTTAAGTGACTTAGCAACTCACATTGGCTTCAGTAATATGTGATTAAACAGATTAAACTGTTTAGCTATGCCTTTTAGTGTGACATACTGTACTGATAAAACGTTCTTATTTACAAGTTAAAAATCAGTGAAGCATGCTTTTAATGCATTCCTAGACTACAGCTACGGTATCAGCTCTTAAACACTTTTTTTAGTCACTGATGTTTTGCCCTAAAAAATGCCAGCTCAATATTACTTTACTGATAGTAATAAGAACATGATTTGTCAGTAAGTTCAAAGTGGTCTTGTCACTTGAACACAGTGGGCTGTTCTCACCCTTTGATGTTAACAAGGGCAACAAGTAATGATTAAAGGCCTCAGGACTGCAGGCTACTGAGTAGGATCCAACCAAGGGTTAAATTCATTGAAAAGAATGTGAAAAATTATTGTACATGACGTGAAAAGCACTGCAAATGTAATGTACCTTTGAGATATGTGAGAGAGGGCCTGCATATGTGTTGCTGTTGATCAGCCAGAGAGGAGAAACAGGATCAGGCCACCTGTGTGTCCATGCTTATGGGAGTGCAGTTTCTGTTTGCATGGGAGACACAGAAGGAAGAGATGAGGGGAAAACTTTGCAAAATCTAGCAAACTCGATGGTATGAACAAGGACTGGTATTCACCATCTTTTTCAGTATAAGACTTAGGGAGTATCCAGTGAAGCTTGGCATTTGGTTAGGTGCTAAATAAACAGAAGGACAAAATCAGCGTGTTCACTTCTTGAGTAGGCTGTTCCATGGCAGGTATGTTTTCTCAGCATTTTATGATTTTTTCAAAGATCGGTTTATCAGCCAGTATTGTATTGTCACTTGGTGAGCATGAACCAGATTGCCTTAAAGGTTAAAAATCATCATGCCCATATGATGAAAATCACTGTCATTCCTGTGTTGCCACAATTTGGAATGTATAATACATAATTTACAAGCATTCCCCAGCATTAAATGGGGTAAAACTTTAATCCTTCAGTTGCAGTACCCAATGATCCTCCTTCAGCTTTTGCTCAGGCAACGTATTTCAGAATGGCTTGGTTTCTTCTTTGATAGAATATCCATTTTATCCTGAAACCTTGTACAAATAGAATTCTAATTAATCTCCATTGAAATTTAAAAAAACAGAACCTCATGGACTCAACAATTACAAATTACTTTTTAATGGATGGATTTGCATAATTTTATTTTTTTGTTTAATTCCTCTGACAGACATCTGAGAGCTTATGAGAAGGCACACAGGCAAAACTGCTCTTGAAACCTTGCTTTATCAGCTGGAAGAATTTACCAACTTGCAAGGCTTGTACGCAACCACAGGACTTTCATAACTGAAGTCAGTAGAAAAATAAAGTTTATAGATCTAGTCCTGCAACTGTTCAGTTTTGCAGCTGCTGTTGAACACACTTACTTGCGACAGCTCAGCACCCCTCAGGATTTAACTCTGTGTAAATATGGGAAAACCAGGTATACCATTGCTCAGCAAAATCTAGAGAAAAGCTGTGTTTAAAAGAAGTGCTTGTCTTGAGTCATGTGACATTCTTGGATTTGTGAGACTTCAGTCCTTGAAATATAAAGATTTCATCCCTCCTTTCTTCTACTCCCACTAAGATGTAAATTCTAAAATAATATTCCTCTTGCTGAGGCAGCAAACTAAAATTCCCATGTTACAGGCAGAGTCTTGTGCTTTGTTGTAAAGGTCTCAAGAGAAATTTCAAATGTGACGTGCAAATTGGAATTAAGGAGCTGAAAACTCAGCTTCTGCCAGCAGAATAATGGGGGTGCAGTAATACAGGATTTTGCACCAAGAACAGGACATTATAATTTCAATATTGACAAACCCAGTGGAAATACTAGCAATCGGGTGTTTCAGCATGTAAATGACAGGTAAAAGACAAGCTACCCTCACGTCAAAGCACTGTTTGGCCTCTTTGACCAGGGCTAGGTGTCATTAAAAATGTAGGAACACCAGACCTAGATTGCAAATTTCTCATGTTACAAAGTACATAGTAGTGTGCATACAGTGCTGCTAGTGCACAGCAATAATCTTAAAAAGAAGAAAAAACACAGCAAATGGGTTTTTTTAAAAGAAGAAAGATTGTCGCTGTTCTCCCCTGGGACAGAAGGGATCGCAGCATACAAAGAGTCGGCACACAGGTTCAGCTCCAACTAACTTTATTCAAAATCCCGCATCTTTTGTAATACACGGACTCAAGTATCATATTATTGGTTAACAGAAGTAACACCTCTCAAAGCTATTGGCTTTCTGTGAATAGTATGTGTTTACATACTTGTGTTCTGCCTTTCTCACAACAATCCTAGTAGAACCGTGAGAAAAGTTTATCTCTGCACCAAGACTGCAGCAAATATGCCTGAGCTTTCTCTGTCAGGCCTCTGACAGTATCCACAAAAGATAACCAGATTTCTCAGTGATACTGTTGTTTACCTCATTGTTTACTATGAGAAGCAACTTGAGCTGTATTTCTCATGGCATACAGAAACAGCCCCCACATGCCCCCAACATCCATGTACAGAGCACAGTGCTTGGACATCGGAGAGCTTGTCTGGTTGTGTTTATAAAGTCTGACTTGAAATGGCATCTCAGTCGGATAGCATAAAATATTCAGATCTCTGTATTAGTAAAAGAAAGTCTTTAGAGACTTTCTGGCAATAAAGGGATTATTGGAATCATCAGCCAGACAGTAGTACTCTGTCTTGGTGTTAGTTATATAGGTAAAAATATTAACAAATACATTGTAATTTATTTTTTTCTTCTTTTTCCTGTGGCTATTGGCACGTGCTGCTCAAGAGAAATTTGGAATATGAAATATGCAGAGGAGGGCAGCAGGAGAAGAGAAGAGCCAGACAGCAAATAGGACTGAAAACCATTAGTGTAGCATACAAAGAAACTTTTACTAATTTAACTATCTAATTCCTGATTAAAGACCCCCATTAGAATCCTGTGGCTATTTGAGACACACAGTATGCCAGCACAGCAGTTAAATAACTGCATATCAGCACAGCTTAGCTATTTAACTGTTTTCTTTTCACATCCTCAGGGCTGCTTTAGTCAAACCTTTTCAGATTTTTAACAGTGTATTCCCTGTTGGGGTGGTGGAGATGATGCAGGAAAGTATCGTAGTTATTATCATCGTTTTCTTTTTTTAATGGTACTTGCTTTGTTCTTGCATTTTGCATTTGGTTTGTTTGGGTTTTTTTTTGTCTTTAGGTGGTGAGATCTTATTATGAGATATTTTTTATAATTCTCCATTACTCTGCGTGGTAATAGGTCTATCTGTGGTAACTGTGCTAGTGATTTATTCAGCTGAAAATCACTTGGCTCTGTACTCCGTGATACCTTGTATAACACAATCTTTTAATTTAGAGGCCTTGCCTGAGCATGATTATTCAGTAAAGGTATAACTGCTGCACAGAAGGTCTCTAGCACTTGCTACTGCATTATCAGTCCTACCAGTCTTTTGGTCTGCTGACGTGTGAGAAGCAACAAAATTGCGAAGTCACACTATCATGGGTCAGAAGCAGATGTCAGATAACATTTTCTTAGATATAACCAAGTTTATTTTGAAAAGTAGAGAAAAGGTTGCTAAAGCATGTAACCAATCCTTCTAACTTGAGATAAGATCTGTCAGCAGCATTGTGGTCAGTTCAGCAGAACTTAGCTATTAGAGAAGCTGGGACAAGGTTTATTTCTTGATTTAATGCTTTCAGAAAAAAAAAAAAAATCTTGAGTGGGTGCAGGGATCAAGTCACCTATATTTCTGCGCAGAGTTTTCCAAATCTCTGCTGAGATCTCAAACTTTTCTGAATTTCACAAGGAAAAAAATAGTGCTGCTGTGCAATGAAGAACAAGTGGAAGTTAACTCACTTAACTTTCGTTAACAGGCAGTTAGATGTGAGTATGAATAAATATATTTGAGCGTCTGTGTTTCTTTATTGCAAAAGAAACTCCAAACCCTTTAATATTTAAAAATAGCAACATGTGGGGCAGTGGTTAAATACTACAGTTAAAGTAGAAGGAACACAGTTACTCCAGAAGAGGCTGTTCTAAAAATAAGACTTGTAGGAGACATCCTGCTCTAGTACAAAGATGATTGCTGTTAAAACTAGTAATATTGAACTCAGGATGTGTTATAGAAGGCAATGAACTCCTCATTGTTGGGTGGCTATGTCTAACAGCGGGCTTTAGCTATCCTGGCCAGCCTCATGGGTGACCCCAGAAATGCACCCTCTGCCCATGGGCCCATGAACCCCCCTTGAACTTCATACCCAGGCACTCAAGCATTGCCTGAACTGAGCTGTAGGTAGGTCCGTCCCCAGCCCTGTCTCCTGTCATCCTGACTTGCTGCTTTTCCTGACTGGGCCATTGGTGCATGCTGTAGATTGTCCTGTGTCCAGGCCTGGCTGGCTGTGCCCAACAGATTTCCTGAGTGGGTCTTGAACTTGGCTCATCACCTTGACTGAGAAGGGGTTGTTTAGAGATGTGTCACCTACCCTCGTCCTGTTTAACCTTGGTGTTAAGCCCTGCTGGGCAGGATGTGGTGCTGAGGTTGCCCTCTGTTCCTGGCTCATAGCCCCTCTTGGGAAGCCTTGCTTCTGCAGCTCACTGACAGTTTACCATGCAAGGATAGTAAAACTAGTTACATGAGGATTGTAATGAAACTTCAGGGATGTGACTTTTATTCCTCTGATGTCCTTCAGTCTGCTTTTATTAAGGTACATACTTACCTTCTCCATCAGTAAAATATATTTGGAAAACATTTTTAGATTCTCAGATAGGAGATACTATGTTGATGCTTCACTTAAAAAACACAAAGTCAGCTAATTAAATCCCTTTCTCAGGAATTTCTTGCTTCTTGTGCAATAGATCAGATGACAAATAGCAAAATTCAGTACAAAAAAAGTAGTCCCTTTCTCAAGTCTTCTTATGAGAACTCACACCAAGGATAGAAAATGGGACCAAAATAGACCACCTTGTTCCTTCTGAAAGCAGCCATCTGAGTTTTCAATGTAGTTACTCTCTGTTTTTCAGAAACATAAGTCAGCTATTTTCCTCCTACTTTTACCTGCAACTGTTTCCCAAAGTTCAAATAAATGTGGCACTGTGATGCTGGGGTGTATGGCGTGCACTTTGGGCAGACACTTCGTGTAAGCAGGAAGAACATCCCTGCTTTCAAGGATACTTGCTGTAGTATAGTCCACTGTACATCAGTGTGCTTCTGTAAATATATCAAAATGCAGCTTGTAGCACTGAGATCTACAGTTACCAGGTTTTGGAGGAAAACAAGCAAAACCTTATCATGTTGTCCTAGCTTACCAAAAGCCAGAGGAAGAACCTTTCTTTTCCTGAAGGAAAATGGATTTTTAGAGAGCACTGTATCCTATTAAAACACTACGAAAAAGAACAGTTCAACTTAAATCTAATGAAGTGGAAAAATTGTAATAATTACACTGACAATACAAGCCAGATTCCCTAACTCATTCACATTTGGTTCTCTTATCTCCCTATGGCTTTTTGGAAAATTAACAATTTCAAAAATTTGAGGGGTGTTCATAGCCACTAGGAGGGGTTTAAAACAGGTTGTGTCACTTCTCTCCCTGCAGACTGGCACACACAATTGGTTTCATCTGCTTTTGTGGCTTGTCTTCACAGGGTGTATCTTAATGGCACAGAGCCCAGTTGTGCAACAGGCCACGTGCCTTCGAGCAGCATGCACACGCCCGTCAGCTGGCCAATGCCTGCTGAGCCATGGGCAGAGAAGTAACTCACACCCGTAGTCTGAATGACAGATCCCACTGTCAGACAGTAATGACGTGAAAGGCTGGTGTGGAGGAAGCCTGATACATAAGGCTGAAGCACAATTTAACTTAACCTTATATCTTAATTTATGTTTTCCTTATCTCTGCTGTGAAGTTTCTGGTTTCTAAACCATCAGTAGGCCACTTTGCTATAACATTTACTTCATGACTGTGCAACATGAGAAGTGTTTTTCATGACAAGTAAGTTTTCAACATATATCAAAACAGTGTACATGTTCTCCTGGGTAAACCCCAGGTTTGAACAAATGTCTCTCCAAGGTAAAAACTTTTCTGTTTAAACAGACCTTTTCTTTGGTTAAAGGCCTAGGCAGTAAGAGTTTCTGAGCAGGAGCTTAGTAGTGGCTAGCTACAGCTTGTTACTCTTGTTTATTAAAGGTGGTTATGAATGAAAATAATGGTAGGCAAGGGTTATTGGTGGGAAACTGTCTCAAAAGTTACAGCTCCAGGAACACCGGTGTCCTCACAGGTATAGACTTCAGGTTGTGTTCAAAAGGGTTTCTGTGATCTTTAAAACAGGAGCACAGAATTGGAGAAGGTCTCTTTATTGCCGTGTTCAGGACCCCGAAGTCACAAGACTCAGGTCATACAATCCCTTTCATAAACTTACTGAACTCTAGCTGTAGATGTTTTGCTCTACCTCTTTCACTGAAAAGCTTCTTCTGATCCTCTCTTCTCTAAAATTCTCAAGAAGTCTAATCACTACAGTGCATTTAGCATACAGTCACTTTATACCTTTGTCTCCCTGCCACTACTGTCTTCTAAACAATTCCTTTCCATCCTGGTGGACTATTTCTCCAATAACCTATGTGAGATAATTCCCTTAACAACAATCATATCTTCACTTGCACAGGCAGGCAAAATCCAAGGAGTACTCAAGTACTATACAAAGGACAATGACAAAACTATGAAGGCTTGGAAACAGGAAGTTTAATTATCTGTTATGATTATACTTTGAAATAACATATCAAGGAGCAAGTTACAAGTGTAGCCCAGAACTGCAGCTAAGTCATATATGCAGTTGTGCTGCTGTTACTGACAGGGTACCTGTTGTGGGCAAAATGGAATCTTTGCACAAGGTTCATCAAGGAGACCCTTCCTTTGAGTGCAGAAAGGATACACATACTTTCCAAACTCCTCAGAGAGGAGTCTTGGTGTGCTGGATTCAATTCTAGCTCCAGATTTGGTCAGCAGTTTATTACTTTCTATTATACCTATTTCTTTACATTTATATTATACTTTATACTTACTCCTTTATGACTAAAGGGTTACATAGGTGTACTTGAGCCTTTATATGAGTGTCCTGAATGATTAAGGATGGCAAACCAAATATTTATATAAATAAAGGATTTCTTCAGATTGATGATAATGATAATTATTAGACTAAAAGATCTTAATCAGAATTACTTACTACACAGTACAGATACAGCTGTAAGACTAGTATAGTGCACTATTTATTGAGGCAATATTGAGTCAGTCATAATAAAGTTAACAGAATAATAATAAAGTAGATACTGATATTCTCCACCTTTGCCAATGACCATGGACACATCTCTTGCTTAGCCATAAGGACTAACCCTGAGGGCTGTGCCTATTCAAGCCAGGAATATCCATATGCACTCTGAGACGGAATATGTTAGAAGATCATACCATTACAAAGTGGGACTGGGCTTTTATGGGGCAGAGTGGGTATCAGTCAAATGTCTCAAGGCCAGCTGTGTCAAGTCAGCAGCTTTAGATAAGTTACCAGTAATATCACTGTTTCCTTTATCACCATAGCCAGTTTGCCCGGAAACACTGGTTTTCCTCAGAATGTTTTAAGTTCAGAATTAATGAGTCAGGCTAGTTTCAGCATTCTGCAATACCAAAAGCAGTGTGTGCCCTCTCCTCCATCCATCACTGGTGGCTTTTTCAAATAGGGTATTGTTCAAGCTGGCTTACCCCCACTCTAGGCAGAGCATTCTGCTACAGTACCTGAAGCATATCAATTAATGAATGAAGCTCAAAACATGCAGATCAACAAAAGATGCATGACTTATATCAAGACCCAGTGCACAGCAGATGCATAGATGATGACCTTTGACTGGAGAAAATCCTTGGCCTTTTCTGCATGGTACTGGGATCCTGTCTGTCTAGTTGATTTTAGTAATCACTTCCTACCATTCTTCACAGCTTTTCATGTTTGAGTCAAGAAACTTTTAGCTTCTGCCCATGAGCAATTCTCCTGTCAGGCCAAATTCTCAACTAAATCTCAATGTTTCAAATGATAACCAGTCGCCTGGAAGCACTAGGAGTGTTACATTATCCCAGTGCACAGTTTGGCTGCCAGAATAATGGTGTCTGCCAGTATCAGAGACTGGATAGGTTGGCAGTGACTAATTGAGCAGAGTTGGCTCATGCCCTGAACTGGCTTCCACCGTATGTCTTGTTCAAGTCTGCCTTGGCTGAAGCAAGAAAATGCTTCCCAGCCTTGGACTTTTCCACCCTTGTCTCTGCAGTCTGGGGTACAACTCAGCATTGTGGAAATCCTGGGGGTACCCAACCCAAGCAACTTCCTCCCAGTGGACATTCCGGGAGGACAGGGGCTCTAACCTTCTGTCCTGTTGCGGCAGTTGCCATACGCATTTTTAGTTTTGGAAAACTGAACAACTTTGTAGAAATGAAATTTGAGACATTTTATAAAGGGCCCAAACAGTCCGTCATAAACTCTAACATAGTGGCAATTAAAACAATGGAGTGAGTAGTTTCTTCTGAAGTTAAACTGTTAAACCAATGTTAAGAGAAGAATGTATGGGACAGTCGAAATCATTCTGAGTCACAACATATACTGATCTTCATCCATATCTTTGAAATTTCATTTAAATAGGTTTCACAGATGGGAGTTCACCAGATTCTTCATCTCTTAGATTTGCTGAATCAGATTCTGCACCTGGTTTTGAGCATTTAACTAGTCCAGAAGCTGTCTCTAACCTCTGACATCTTCCCCATTATCTCAGCAAGGCCTACCTTCTATGGCTTGCATTTTACTTCACAACTCTTTAGGCGTGTGAAGTACCTGCATGGCAAACATAGAGAAAATAAAAGACTTTGCATGGAGGTCTAAATATGTTGCTTCTACTCAATAAATTTACAGCTGTCTTGCTCTCTCAGATTTCTTACTAGTCTGAGGCAGATCTGTGGACTTGGACTGCAATATTTTGGGGATGTACAGAAACATTGCTCAGCAGTTACAGCTTCTTATATTAACTGGGAAGTTCTTTGAGCTCACAGTGCTTCATCTGACTTTATTATTTTCACAAACATTCTGTGTCCCTCTTGAAAAAAAAACTGTTGACCTTCTCCTGTTCCCTATTCTCACCAACAGCTTCTTCTTTCTCAGTGTCTTTCTCAAGGTTATACATCTATTCACTGATACCTAGCCTCTGTTTTGCCAGGTTTGCATAGTTAAGACTAATAGTTTTCTATTTTACTTCTGTGAAGAGTATGTTCATCGTATCACCTGAAAAAAAGTTGATTTTGTACACAAATACTGTTGTCCAGTAGCACAGAAATCCTCTTGCTAGCAATGTTGTGATTAGAACCCCAAAATTCTGACTAGTTAGATTCCCCACCTCGCCAGAGAAGGCCCACCTTCACCAACTGAGACTCAGGTAATCATCTTACCCTACTGCTTGAAAAACACATGTGTAAGGAATGAGCTTAAACCCACTCTGCAAATTTCTACTGCATCATTCCTTATGTAAAGTGATTTCTAACACAGACTTTGCATGAAAGATGTTTCACTTCTCACTTGGAAAAGCCCATTAAGGAAAGGTGCTTGTGAGTAAACAAACATTAGCTGCTGAAAAAAGGCAGTGAAAATAAAACCAAAAGTGAACTGAGTAGTTCTTTAAAGTCAGCTTTTAACAATATTTGCACAGTGTACTTACCTGTTTCCACTACTTTTTACCATATGGCTGCATGTTGAGTTTGAGTGAAATATTACCAAGCAGTGGCTATAAAAAAGTAGTACAGAGCACCCTTGACAATACAGTGAGGAAAACCAGGATATCATGTTAAACCAGATTGCAGTCATTGATCTGGAGCTATACTTTCAGGCCACATGTTCATCAGAGTATAAGAAAAGCCAGATAATTACAAAGGATATGGAAGTTAATTTGAGCAATAAATTTACAGTCAAACATCAATTTGGGTTAGAAGGGACTTCCGAGGTCACTTAGTTGACCCCCATCCCCACAGAAAGAAAAGACAAGCTTGAAGTTAAACTTATTCCTGTAACAGTGACCCTTTACCATATAGAGGTGGTATAGACCCTTTACTGTCAGATGAAAGAAGAAATTCTGTAAGAAAAGATGACTGCAGTATTTCTTAAGAAAGAATAGGGGTTTCTTGACATCCAAAATTCTAAAAGGCCTTTCCAATTGTTCCCATAGTCAGAATCAGCTGGTGGTTTTCTAGTATGCAGACTTAAGTCTTGTAAAGCATTTCAACTGGCTATTAGAAATACTTCTTCCACTTCAGTCTTTTTTCCAGAGATATTAACCTTCTTGATATTAATTGTTGCTTTCAGACATGTCTATAATAATAGGAATCAAGAAAATGGTATGGGTTTAGGCTGCTTCTGGTATGAAAATAAACTTGGTACAAACAGCCAATCTTATTCTGCTCTATGCTCTTAATCACAGACCAAGCTGCAACTCAGAGCTACTGAAAATGTTGCACTTGTAGAAAAGCTGAAATAAACCTACTGTAAGGCCTTAAAATCTCTGGTAAGATAGCAGAGGTGAGAAATGAGCAGAAAGACTAATCACGCAATTTGCCAGTCGCTCCTGTGCTAAAATGGCAAGTACCTCATACATAGTAAAGCAGGTGGGTGGATTGGAAAAGTAGGTTTTCCTTAGCCATACCAGAAAAATTAAATACTTAAAACAAACTTTTTCTCTGCTTGCTTGTGAAAAATGGTCATCATTAAAGTTCAGTGAACTATGTTTTAGATTACTATAAATCACCAAGTAGATTCTTTGCGTGTGTTTTCACATGCATTTCACAAACATTCCACCAACTTCAGTTGAACCCATACTTTTCTCCAGTACACTAAGATGCTTTTGCTTATGACATGCACCTAGTTGAAACAAATGTGTGGACATGAATAGAGGTGGTACATACCAGAAAGGGTAACAGAATCTTATGCAAGGTGTTCTCTCTGGCACTCAAAAGTGCCAGATGACAGTACAAGTTAGTTTTAAAGTTTAACTTTAAAAACGCCTAATAGGTTTATGGTCTAA
>WEKY01029746.1:2260-12438 GCA_013390045.1 Picathartes gymnocephalus
ACTCCCCCGGTTGTAAAAAATATTTAAAAAAAAAAAAAAAAAAAAAAAAAAAAAAAAGGGGAATGGGCAAAGTCAGGAGGAAAACGCGGCTTTTCTTCGAGCACCTCAGCAAACAAATGAAGAATTCCTGATTATCCCAGAGCCCGTGACAAAACCCACCCCTCCCTCGCAAGCCGACCCCCCCCCAAGAGCAGAAATGGATTTCATATTGTTATAAATGAACTCTGTAAATTCGTGCTAAAATATGAATTGAATCAAAGTTATAAGAATTAAAAGCTGCAGCCCCCCCTTAAAACCAGAAGTTTCAAAAACTCCTGAAACCAGGGAGGGGTTTGCACAACACCAGAGCAGTCATTCAGTCAGCAGGTGGGAATTCCATCCCAGGTGGAGTCAGATTTGTATCACAGGAACATTCACACCACGACCGGACGATGATTGCCTGATCGCTATCGCCCGATATCTATGTTTCTGGGAATCCTATTGTGAAGACAGAGGAGCCAGCTGCACCAGTTTCGTCATCCAGAGATGGACAATTCATCGCAGGATGGACCACACATCACACCCAGAAACCTTTTTTGTTCAGCCCTATACAGTGAAAGAAGAACCTCATGAATATGATTCAGGGCTGAGAAGAATGGACTGGATGTGGTCATCCCCCAAAAACTGTATAAAAATCACCCTGGCTGAGACAGTCGGGGTGAACCAGGGGAGATCTGATGCGCCAGAGGTCAGATCTGTCCGCGTTCACCCAGTGCCGACCCCGGGCTCGGTGCTGCTCCTCAATCTCGTGGCTCATTGTGACCGATCTTTCGGCCGCATAATAAATTTTATTTCTTTATAAATTTGATTGGGCTATTTTGTTTATCACCATATCACGTGTCACAGTCCGTTCCTGCCGCCTCCCCCGCAGCCCGGCCCCCGCACAAGCACACGGAAGGCAGCAGCTTTATTTGCTGCCCCCTGCTCGTGCCTTAGTGAGCGGGGCAGGCGCGGTGCGGGATCCCCGGGCGCTGGGGCTGCTCACCGCGGCTCGCCCCGGGGCTGCCGGCCCGGCAAATCACGCCTGACACACCATTGTTGCCAGCGGGGCTCTGGTCGGGTTTTTTGGGAGTGCTGTTGTTTTTTTTCCTTTGTAGTCGGCGGGCAGGGCTGGGAGAGGGGCTGCAGCGGGGCCCTGGCGCTGCAGTGCTTTCAATGCCACATTCCCGGTTTTGGGTTCCTTTCCTGATTAGCCAATGTGCTAATCACCTCGTCATCTCCCCCCGCGTTCCTGGGTTTCCAGTTTACCTGGGAATTTCCCTGCTGGAGCATCCCAAGGCTCCTCCATCCCTGTTCCTCCCCTCTCCATCCCTGTTCCTCCCCTCTCCATCCCTGTTCCTCCCCTCTCCATCCCTGTTCCTGCCCCTCCCTTCATGGCCACATCGTTTAGGGTTAAATTTGCACCTCATCCCTTGCACTTTGGAAGATCTGGGCTTGGTTTTCCCTGCTGGGGCTGGTCCATCATCTCAGGAAGGAGAGGGAATGATCCTGGAGAGCCACGGTCCAGGAAACCATTGGATACCTGGGAAGAGAGAGTGGAACAATGTTTGGTGTGTGCCAGGTCTTCCTGAAATTCTGCAGTGACAACGGAGAATGATCAATATTCCCAAAATAAAGCCGAGAAAGAGCGTCTCATGATGCTGCCATCAGAGACCTGGGACACTTTTGTGCCCTGCAGATCTCACAGGTGGCTCACACGCATAGTATTCACATTATAAACATTACCCACACACACGTGGAATTTCAAATATCAGACAATTTTAAACAGCAGAACCATCAGTTACATGTGCTGCTGATAAAATCATAAAAATGCCACTTAGGAACCTCTTTGGGCTGAAAAGAAAGGAGCTGTCACTGGAGTGTGGCAGAGGTGGCACCACCAGGCAGTCAACATCACGATTTTTGAGATGCCTCCATGAAGAGTTCCAGGTCTGGGCTTTCCTTTTCCCTGCACAGCCTCCATCTGCATCCCGGGCAGGAGGAATTTTCCCTGCTGCCTCCTTGGCCTGGATCTCTGTGTTTCAGCTTCCTCCCTCCAGGACGGGTGCCAAAGTCCCAGATGTGCAAGATGGGAGAGGAACACCAGGACATGGAGGGGCCTGGGCTTGGATTTCTCAACAAGCACTTGACATCCCCATGGTGCTGTTTATTTCCCTAAAATCCCACCTGTGCCTGGGAAGATTTCCAGCCAAACCCAGCTGTGAGTGAGGCCAAGGGATGAGGAGATTCGTGGAGGCTTTGACACCTTTCAAGAGCTGCCCTGAAACTGCAGCTTGAAATAAACTTTTCCTTTTCCTTTTCCTTTTCCTTTTCCTTTTCCTTTTCCTTTTCCTTTTCCTTTTCCTTTTCCTTTTCCTTTTCCTTTTCCTTTTCCTTTTCCTTTTCCTTCTCCTTTTCCTTCTCCTTCTCCTCCTTTTCCTTCTCCTTTCCCTTCTCCTTTCCCTTCTCCTTCTCCTTTCGCCTTTTCCTTTTTCATTTTCCTTTCTCCTCTCCTCTCTCCTTTCTCCTTTCTCCTTTCTCCCTTCTCCTTTTTCCCTCCTCCTTTCCCCTTCTTCTTCTCCAACAGTCATTCACAAATTGTTTGAAATTGATGTGGAGTGGAAGGGATGTTTCAGTTCAGGGAAGCTAAAAAGAGCCCAGGAGTTGAACATCCTTCCAAGGAAGACCAAAACTGACTTTAAGATGTAGGAAAAGAGAAAATTCCCGAAGTAATTCAATAGGGAACAGAGGGAAGTAACATGTTGGAATAAGTCAAAGCTAAAAAGAAAAGAAAGCGCTGAAGCACTCACAGAAGCTCAAAACATTTCCAAGTTCTCCTTTCTTGAGAAAAGAAATGGGTTTCAATTGGCTGAAAGAGTTTTTTGGATATCTGTGAGTTAAATTTACTTTTTTTTCCTTTGCTTTTCCTCCTTTCATTTACAGAACTAAAAAAAAAAACCCAAAGCAGCAAGCAAAAGAAAAACCACCCACAATCTGTTACTTCTGTAATGAGAGATGCAGCTCGGTGACACTGATAATTTCTTAGGGGAAAAAATAAAAAAAGGAAAAGCAAAATATTCTGAGCAGCTTTGGCAGGAGCTGGTGGAGCCCACGCTCGGGTTTTCGCTGTGGGAACGAGAGCCTTGGCCAGGCTGGGTCTGTCTGCAGCCATCAGTGTCCTCCCTGTCAAAACAAATGTGTTTATCTCCTCTGCAAAGTCTTTGAAACTCTCTGCAGAAGGAATTTTCTCCAGAAGGCTGAAATCCTACAAATTTCATCACTTAGGCTTTTGCTGAAAGGGAAAGACAGGAAAATAGGCATTAAAAATAAACCCCCAACCCAAGCTTTTGTTGAGCCGGGCTTTGGGAGGCAGGAGCAAACCAAAGCATTTGGTAGCAATTAATATGCCCCGTCCATTTGCAGTTTTAATTCCTGTGCAGATGCAGAGTGTTGTTATTCTAATAACTTCCTGTGGTGCTCCCTTTTTCTGGAAACCTCAACGCCAATTAAAATGTGATCCATCACCCAGTGCTTCCCAAACAAAGGGGAATGTCCAGCTCCCTGCTACAGCCATGGAAAATCCCAGTCAGTCAAAGGAAGACCCGGGAGAAAGGAGAAAAACAAAACAACAACAACGACAAAAAAAAAAGCATTCAAGTCTTCCCATTTCTGGAAGGAGGAACAGAAGGAAATGTCCTTTTGTGGGAGTCTTGTAACGGGGACAGACTGAGGGATTTGGGCAATGTTAGGAGGGAGCAGCCGGACTTCCACTCAGCAAAAAAGTGGATTAATAAAGGATCCGTGACAAAGTCTGGATATTCCCCCTGGGGGATTGGCTGGGATGGGCAGATGCAGCTCAGCTTTGGCCGGGGCAGGAGCCAGGGAACTCCTGCCTGGCTTTGTGCACTGCTGGAGTCGTGCTGCCCTCCCCAGCCCCGCAGGAAACCCAAGGTGGGCGCTCCTCGGTGGCTCAGCAGCTTTTACAAAAGGCGGATTGGCTTTTCCTTCCCACCCGGAATGCTGGAGCTGCCTCTGGAATGCAAATGAGCCCCAAAGAGGGGGCTGAGCGCTCCTGTTGGGATGCAGGACACGGCTGGGCCGCCGAGGATGGCTTTGGCGTGGCTCAGGTTTCCAGGCACCATCCCGGCACCTCCCGCAGCAGCAGCAAGAAGGATTTACTCAGTGGGGCCAGCCCTTCCCAGGGAATGGCTTTTCCTGGGAATCGCTGGGAATTCTCTTGCCACAGGTGTTCCAGAAACAGCTGGACGTGGCACTTTGTGGTTGACAACGTGGTGTTTGTCCAAAGCTTGGGCTTGATGATCTCAGAGGTCTTTCCCAGCCTAAATTATCCTGGGATTCTCTGATTCCTGCTGTCCTAAGACCAATGAGGCACCATGTGCTGAAGGTACCTTGAGGGACACTTGGTGTTCTCCAGGTACTCCCTGGCTGCTGCATCGGTGCTGCAATTACAGAGTGTGGAGTTTCCTGAGCTCAGCTTTAAGGGGTATCAGCTGGGACAATATTCTGCTGGTTTTCCAGGAGGATTCTCAGCAGTTCCAGAGGTGAGGGTGGGGAGAGCTCTCTCTGGGACGGAGTGAGCCTTGCAAAGTTCCCAACTGCCCATTTCCACCCTGTTTATTGGCATGGGGAGACACTGGGGAGGTGGGAGGGGGAGATTTAGGGCCCATGGCATTTCTGGAGTGCAAAATCAGTGGTTAATTAATTAAATAAATTAAACCCAGACTGCTCAGCCCTGAAGGAACCTCTCCTCACTCACACCCGATGTCGGTACCTGAATCCCGAGACTTTAAATCAGAGCTGGGATAAAAGGAGCACCTCATTCCCTCGGCACTTTGCTGAGGACAAGCTCTGCCCATCAGAGATGGACCAGAAATAAAGACAAGCAGGAGCTTTGCCTTTTCCAGCACCAAAATCAACCCCACAGACCGATTTTCCACGGAGCAGCCACATGTGTGCTCTGGAGGCGGGTCAGGAGGGCAGCCAGGGAGTGCAGGGAAGGAAGGAAGGTTGGTTGTTTATTTATTTCTCCCTCTCCGAGGCTGTTTGCTGCAGGCAGAGGAGCCCTTGCCAAGTCTATTTACAAAGTTCAGCCCCGGGATCGTGAGAATTGCAGCTCCAGGCAGCTCTGGTTGGGGGCTCAGAGCTCACCCCACCACAGATGGTCCTTCCTCCTCCTCCTCCTCCTCCTCCTCCTCCCCCTGGACTTTTCTCCTGCTCTGGGGGAGGCAGAGTTGAGGGAAAACACAAACTGGAGAAAATATGGTCAGGAAAAAGTAAAAACTTTGTCTTTTCATTGCTACCTGCATTGGTTATCAGAATATATTTCTTAATTATTTCATGTGTGATTGTTCCTATAATCTCCAGTGTTTCCTAATTATTTCAAATTGTATGGATTATTAATATAATTCCCAGAGTTAAAGAGTAAATTCCTTCTGAGGGCCATGAGCATCAATCTAGGTGAAGATCTGGCCTGGAAAAATGTCCTAGGCTGACTGTATCGTGCTTTTATCCCCATTTCGTCTGTTTAGCCCAGAAATAAGTTTGGCTTGGATCTGCTTTTCTGAAAGGACTCCCTTCAAAGGTTTCCTCCCAGATTTGCCCTAAACCAGGACAAAAAAGCCCCCAGGATAGCCATTCCCACATTTCACTGGCATCTTGCTGGAATCCAATTTTAGTTCATGGAGCAGAGCTGGAGGCAGCAGAAAGTGATGCAGCTCTGAGGAGCTCCCAACAAATATCCAACCTAATCCCATCCTTAAATCTGTCCCACTCCTGCTCATTCGTCAGGAGTGTGAGGAGCCTCTGCTGCATCCCAGGAAAGCCTTGGAAATTCAAGGATTTATTTTAATGTAACCCATGGAATCAAGCTCAAGGAAGAGCAGAAAGAACAAGATCTTCCTTCTCCTGTGTGATGTAAATTTCTATTTTTATTGGGAAAGTTCATTTAGGAGCAACTGTGGTACCACCTCATCATCCCAATGTATTTGGATATTCCTTTCACTCCTGGTCGGGTTTTCCCTTGAGGGAGGTCCTGGGCTTTTTATCAAGGGTACAAACTTTGATTTATCTGATAAATGAAATCTTAAATGCATCAAAACTTCACAATCTCAAGGATGATTTAAGGGTTTAAATATGCCTGTGACTAAGTGGTTAAAGAAGTATTTAATGTTAATGAGTATGTTTATTTTCAATATTTAATATAATTGAATTAATACATATTTATAATATTTTTACATTCTGGCTGTTACTGGTAAAAAAAAAAAATTAATTGGTCTGGTCACCTTTAAGAGTTCTGCAGCATTTTTTTTCACAGACTGAAAAAGGAATTTAAATCCATGTTTGTCCATCTGCAGTATGTTCTCTACAGAAACATCAGGTCAGATTCTCCCGTGCCTGAGTGTGATTTATTGTGCCATTACCAATCCTGGATGGATCATGTAACTCCAGGACATGGAAGTGCAATCACTGGAAGTCGGGAAAAATTCTGGCAGTTTGTGCAGTGTTTTTTTTCTCTTGCTGTCCTCCAGTGTCATTCCTTGTATTATTTCCTTCATGCTTTCCTAAGGAATACTTTATTAAACCAAATTTTTAAAGGAAAACTCTGTTCTTGTCTCATTTTCTGTCATCTGAACATTATCAGGCTGTAATTAAAAAAAAAAAAAAATTCCCCTTGCACATGGCAACAAGAGAACAGAAACTTCTTGGGAAGACTTTAAAAGATGTTTTTTGGGAAATCCTTCCAAATTGGGGGATCACTCCAAATCCACCAGGTGAGTGAGACTTGGGGGATCTCTCCAAATTGGGGGATCACTCGAAATCCATCACCTGAGATTTGGAAATCCCTCCAAATTGGAGATCACCCCAAATCCACCACCTGGGATCTGTAAATAAATTGATTTGAGTTCAGGAACTGATTGCAAGTGACCTTCTCAACAATGTTCATTGAAGGTACACCAAAGCAAATAAAGGCAATACAAAACCTTGCCTCGTTCCACAAATGAACAGGATTTCTTGCCTCGGACAAAGAGGAAAATGCTCCCTGCCCAAGAGATCGACCAGAGCTGGAAGGATTTGGAACAAATCCCCTCTGGAGTCTCCCTCCCCAGGCCAATCCCACCGAGGGCGTTCTGGGGAGCAGGTTCATCGATCCTGGTGGATACAGCAGGAAAAGGCAGCTATCCCGGGAAAAGGCCTCACACAGGAGCCCCTGGCAGTGGGGACAGCTTGGGAATTGTCCCGCTGGGTTTGGCCCAGCCCCGAGGGCTCGGGATGCGCTCGGAACTCGCTCTGACAGCTCGGGAAGAGCAGCAGAGCTTGCCCGTGGCAAGGGCTGGCTGCTGGGGCTGCTGCTCGGAGCAGGAATGGGTCTGTAGCTCTACAGCTGGACAGCGGGGCTGGCAGCACTGCAGAACTCGTGACAGAAGTAGATACGGCAACGCTGTTAGGCTGCAAACCATGGGCATAGCCTTGGCAACCGCAAACCGCGGGCATTGCCTTGGCAACAGGAAACCATGGGCATAGCCTTGGCAACAGGAAACCATGGGCGTAGCCTTGGCAACCGCAAACCGCGGGCATAGCCTTGGCAACCGCAAACTGCGGGCTTTGCCTTGGCAACCGCAAACTGCGGGCATAGCCTTGGCAACCGCAAACCGCAGGCTTTGCCTTGGCAACAGGAAACCATGGGCGTAGCCTTGGCAACCACACACCACGGGCATTGCCTTGGCAACTGCAAACCGTGGGCATTGCCTTGGCAACCGCAAGCTGCGGGCATAGCCTTGGCAACAGCAAACCACGGGCACAGCCTTGGCAAGTGGAAGCGGATTTTAGAAAGAGCGCTTAGCATGTAACAGTTGTGTGAGGCTGTGCTTAGGAACAGAAACAAGGTGGTTAAGAAACACAGAAAAGGTTGCGAAAATGGTAATTGTTTAAGCTTATGCTAAAAATAGCCTCGCGCTAAAAGGTGTGTAAGAAGAGACTGATCAATCAATAAACGGATTTCTTGCACCCATGCCTTGAGTGTCTTTGCCAATCGCCTTCATGGCTCCAGGTGCTGCCCAGGCCGGGCAGGCTCAGTGACCCCCAGTGCCCCCACATCTGGCTGCAGCTGGCCTTTGTTTGCTTTGGGCTCTCCCCAGCACCGACCACCCCGGCGAGCGCCGGCACCGACCCGGCGACCCCAACCCGGCCCCGGGGTCTCCCTGGGGATGGGAAAAGGCTCCAGCTTGGAAAATTTGGCTCCAAACGCATCTCCCAGCACAGCAGAACCAGCCCAGGAATTCTCCTGTCAAAGCTCGTCCGCCTGTCCCATCCAGGGGTTACTCAGAGACCTTTCCAAGGTATCCCCAGTATTCACAAATCAGGGATTTCTTTGGATAAATGGTCTGGAATTGAACTTTTGTTTTGCTTTTGGAGGGTGCTGTCAAAGAGGCTCTGCCCGCCTCACTTCAGGAATTCTGCTTCTGGGTTTGGATGAGAACAGGGAGAGTGAAGTGGAAAGATTAAAAAAAACTCCAGATATGTCAAAAATAGACAACAAAAATACCAGGCAGCCCTAGGAAGTGGCCTTTGATGCTGTTGTTTTCCCCTCCTCTCAGAATTCACTTTAATAAATTCCCATATTTTGGTGCCTTTTATATTATTAAGAGACCAAAAAGGATGTTGAATTTATTTTTTAAATTAATTTACCACTCTGAGCTAAGAGCCAACCCACAAATAACCTGGAAGGTGAAGCCTGACTTTTGCAGCACCAAGGACTCACCCAGGGACTTCTCCACCTTCCCTTTATGCCCGAATTTGGGGGGAATTAATAATTTTTATTGTACATTTGATATGAGAGGAGGTAAAAAACCACTTTCCCAGACCACAGCATAAACCTTCTTCAGGTGTGAACCAGCAGCAGATTTCCAGATCTGTACAAGGCCTTATCTACCAAAAAATCTGATTTTATCTCCTCTAAACCTGTATTAGCTGGTTCTAAGGAACTCCTCTGCTCCAGCAGCCTTGGGAATCCTTGGATCAGCAGAGCTGTGATGGTGCCACGGCTTGTCCTTGGTCACATTGGCAAAGTTATCCAGGAAAATTCTGAGAATTTAAGCACAAACGACACTGAAATAAGATTTTATGATATTTCCCATTTTAATTCTGGAAAAAGAGGAGATTTCAGGGCAATCCCAGAATTTTCGGCCCTTTCCATTCGCGTTCCCCGAGCTCCCTCTTGTGGGTGAAGCCTCTCCCAGCTCCCCACCAGCCTTTCCCAGCTCTTCTTCCGGGGGTTTTCCAAAAAATTAACTCACTAATTAAAAAAAAAAAAGTTCATTAATTGAATTTAATATTTACCTCCAAGCCATTTTTAATAGATTATTGCATTCTATGTATATATAGGTTTTATTCCTTCATCCTTCAGGTCACTTTTGGAACTAAAATTTACCTGTTGAGATTTCAGTTCATCCTTTTTTTTTCGTATGGGACAAAAAAAGAAAAAAAATCACATTTATGGATGACAAAGGAAATATTCTTGGATTCAGATTATCCTGGGATAGAATTCAATTGGAATCTTTGTGTTAAAGTTGCAGAGGCACAGAACAATTGAAATTTAACATGAATTTCAATCCCTCGGGGGTCAGGGGTGTTAAAAAGAATAAAGCGAGCTCGGATCCAGGGCAGGGAGGAAATGGAGCACTTGGGAGTCAGGGCATCCAGCAGGAAAATTCCAGCGGCTCCAGGGAGGAAAAATTTGCAGTTCCCCGTAAACTCTGCGGGCAAAAAGCACCTCGGAGATTCCAGGTATTCCAAGGGCTGGCCCGACACATGGTGGCAGCAAGGGACTGGCTCTGGAATGTTGGGAAGAGCTGTGGAAAGGTTGGGATGAGCTCTGGAAGGTTGGGATGAGCTCTGAAAGGTTGGGATGAGCTCTGGAAGGGTGGGATGAGCTCTGGAAAGGTTGGGATGAGCTGTGGAATGTTGGGATGAGCTCCGGAAAAGTTGGGATGAGCTCTGGAAAGGCTGGGTGAGCTCTGGAAGGGCTGGGACGAGCTCTGGAATGTTGGGATGAGCTCTGGAGGGCTGGGATAAGCTCTGGAAGGGCTGGGATGAGCTCTGGGGGGTTGGGATGAGCTCCGGAAAGGTTGGGATGATCTCTG
>WEKY01029747.1:1521-25477 GCA_013390045.1 Picathartes gymnocephalus
AAATTCAAAAGGTCATTTTATAGTTGACTTTGCTGCACATTATTTCTATGGTGAGTTTTGTCATTTCAATGACAAACACAAATCCCCTACTTCTGACTGCAGATATTTTAGATGCAGATGAAATGGTTTTGTAAGTTGCAATTTTTTACTCCTAAAATATTTTCCTGTGACTTTTATTAATTGGATATATTTTTCATACACCTGACTTCTTGTTTGGAAGATTTTATATCTGTGTCTGAACATTCAAACTAAAATTTTTTATCCTATATCTGTGCCTGAAAAATTATTAAACTTTCATGTTCAGTAATTCAGTTGCTTCTTCTAGTTCTAGAAAATTTTACCTTTTTTATGTTTGAATTGTGGGAGCATAGCTCCATAGTTGGGATAGAAATTTAGACTGCCTTTATCTGAATTATACCTTTTGAGGTGCTGGAACCTGCTATCATCTGATGAAACTCACTAGCATTTTGGAAATGTAATTTTTTCCTCAGCAGAATAGCTCAGGGTTTTGCTGCAGTTTCTAAGCACTCTTAGAACTTCTGCTCCCCAAAGATCTATAAATACCATTCCTTGTTCCAGCATCACACAGCTCCTTCAAAAGTGTCAGTTCACTGAGAATGTGCCACGACATAGGGACAGCGATCAAATATGGAAGCTGGAAACTCAGCTAAAGGCAACTGTGGGAGTTCCTGTAACCCTACAAGAGTAAAAAATGAGAAACATGACCTAGTTGTGGATATTTGTCTCATCTCTTTCACTAGATACTAAAAAACTTGCACCTCATTCCTACAGAGATGTAGTCCTACAAAAATAAGCTCCCTATGTCCTGACCTTGAGGGATACAAGTATTTCTTCCTAGAGAAAAGTAGAGACTTCTCAGGATATGCAGTTTGGATGGCTGATAGAGATGAGCAAAGGTGAAGGTAAGGTACTTTAGCATTAAATACAAAAAATAAATTAGGGTCTTCTCTGTTGGTTACCCTTGGCTGTTTTAATTTATGGTGAATATGTCAGAGGCATTTGTCCATAAGGGATTCCTCAAACACATGCCCAGGCAATATGTATATGCCCAGTAGTTTAGATAAAGCCAAGAAATAGTTGTTATAATTCTTACGGTTGAACTTTTAAGAGTTGAGCCTACAAGTTCATATCAAACTGTTACAGAAAAAGAATAATAACATGGTTCAAATTATTACGTAGACCCTTTCTACCACTTTCCTTTTGCTATGTTCACTCCTGCCCTTCTCTGTATTCTAAGACTGGTGGGTTCATTCTGATCTTAGGGGTGCTGGGATATTACAGTGAGTTGTCAGCTCCTGAACACCCTCACCAGCCAATGGAATATAATGTGCAAATTGATGGTTTCTTCTTCGTCACTGTAGGAAACACCTGAAATAATTTTTTTTCTTTGTATCTTTTCTAACAGAGTTTTACACCTACACTCTTTCTTTCAGTGGTCTGCATTTCTATATGCTGTTCAAATTTACTAATTTTAGTGGCTTATACCTATGCTGGCTTCACCATTCTCTCTGTTCCTCTTAAAATAATTTTTCTCATATTTTCCATCTGGCTTCATAGAAATAAAATTTGATACTAACAAACAAATGTGCATCCATTTTATCATTATCCACCTGTGCAATGAGATCATGCAACTCATTTTCATTTCTGCTATTCATATTCCAGGTTACTTACAGACACTTTGGGAGGACCATCCATCTTTCTTAACACACCTTTTACTGTGTATTAGTATCACATTATCTGTTAGCTTGCTTTCGGCTCAGTAGCTGAGGAAATCTGTTTCAATTTTACTATCAATATTTGAGCACCTGATACTGTGGGGATAATGACATTTTAGGTCTAATAACACTAATGTTGAGTGTTATGTGAGCTGAATAAGGATATAAGGATGATCTAAAATGCCTGTGTCAGGTACTTACTTGCATCATTTTATTGGATGGAAATGGAGCACTGTTACACCAACAAAAAAAGCCTCTACTTTTTTTGCCTCTTTCCTGTTCTCCCATGCCTGCAGGGCATATATATTTCAATCTTTTTTAAAGGTTTAATTATTTTTCAAATTACTTTTACCCTCTTTGTTTAAAATAAGAATTTCCCACACAAATAACATTAAAAAAAAATCTGTGGAAATTCCAAAATCTACTAACTAGAATTTGTGTTAGAACCCAACTATTAGTCATGATCCTTTTCTTTTACTTACATATTTTTACATGCCTTTTTTCTTACTGGAAGGTGTGGCTCTTTCTTCAAATGATTTGTTGCAAATAGTAATAATAAAAAAACTATTGCAAATATAGGCATGAAATCTTTCTCTCTTTTGCAAACACTTATTTGCAGAAGCTTGCCTCTTTGGAGAGAAGAAAAAAAAAAGACAAAAACAAACAGAAAATTCAGAATATCTGAAAAAAATGACAGTTGCATAGTGGGAGCTGATAATATTTCAAGCAAGCACCCTCTGGGCAAGCAATTAAGATGGGTCAGGATTAAAAAAATGTAACATATTTGAAGTGAACTTTTCCTCAGAGATCCATCTGCTCCCTTATGGTGGGAAAATCAGATTTGGAAGAGGCTCCACACTTACAGCTGCCACAGAAGAGCTCCCCCTGGCAGCCCTGGATGCAAAACTCATTTAACAGGGGTTAGCATCTGAAAATCTGCAAGCATCCACTCTAATGTAAACAAAACATCTATTTATTTCCACTCTAGCTGGATTTTTTTGTGTTTGCTTGTTGTTTTAATTAATATTTGTTTCTGTATTTCTGTGCATTTCCCCAAAAAAAGGAAATAATAAATGCTGATAAAAAGATATTAAATATTCATTTCAATGTGTAGGGTTTTTTTTCCAAATTTTCAGGAGTGGAATATTACAATATGCTAATTACTATATTATGACACAATTCTGTGAAATAAAAAAGAGAATAATGAAAAAAGTGGAGAGGGCATATTTGTTTCTATCTATGAGAATCACATAGGAATGAAATAATACGATGTCCTACGTTTACTAGCTATATGTCATCTACCTCAAGGCAAAATAAAGTAGTAAAATATGTAATAATCGTTTAAGCAGATCATATCAGAGAAAAGTTTCCTATTAGCAACATGAGCTGATTTTATTTGCCCCAAGTATTTGATATATTATGCTATGGAATTTTGGGTTTAACTCTTGGGCACTATATATCTTAACTACTTCACAAAAGTTTTCAAAAAATATTGTTCCATTTCTCTGTAATTTAATTATTTTGAAAGTATTTTCTACCTTTCTTGTATACATAATATGTTAATAACTGCAGTTTTTAAGGATAACAATGTTTCAGAAATGAAGGTCTGTATTTGCTAATGATCAGATATGTCCTCAATGATTTGTCATCTTCAGTTTCAACCTGATGAGAGAAGATTAATGGGTAAATGAAGTATTTGGAAGTGGAGATGATAGCAGTGCATGAGTGAAGCTGTGTTACATTTCCTACGATTATCCAAAGATTCCAGGTGTTTCACAATCTTCAGGTAGTCATACCTCTATTCTTACACCAGTGGTGTATAATGTCAGTGTCATCATATGCTCTTCTACTTCTGAAATGGGAAAGCACACATATAATAACACTTACCAACAAAATTTCTTTCTTTGTTGTTTTTGTTTTTGTTTTTGTTTTTGTTTTTGTTTTTGTTTTTGTTTGATTGGTTGGGTTTTGTTGGTTTTTTGAGGTTTTTTTTGTAGTGTTTTGTTTGGTTTGGTTTTCCCTTTTTCCCAGCTTGATACGAGTAGCAAAAAACAATCTGGTGCTAATCTCCACTCTGACTGATAAAATAATGCAGCATCTAGGCAAATGTACTATTAAAATGAATAGAAGCAAACCAACATAGATTAACCTGGCATGCCATAATGCACACACAAGTACTCCAAATGTAGGTGTTTGGTTTTTTTACAAATGAATGAAAGTTGTATGTACTTTGACCTAAAGATAATTAGGATTCTAATAAAACCTTAGGACCAAACTCCCCTTCTAGAGTCACCAGAATAATTCAGGAGTGATTGAACATATTACTACAGAAACAGTATCATTATTTGGCTTTAAGGAAAGACTTATGATCCTGTGGGTCAGCAAGATGTTGGACTGGGAAATGAGAATTTAATTCTAATCCTGCTTCTTCAAGTGTTATTAAAAGGGTAGTAGATTATGCAATTTTGCACTTAAAATACAGAACCAAGGTTTTATAAATGCACAATTTCCATCTGCATTTAATGTTATTTTTTTCCCTCAGTCATAGCAAATACTTTTTCTAAATGTCTTGTATTAATGTGATGTGTCAAAGAGTAATTTTACACTAGTAACAGTAAGAAAAACTTTGAAATTATTATTCTGAAGGGCTAAAATTAATTAATTAGCTCTGCCTGTTAAAATCTTGAGATTTGAAGATAATAAAATAGAGCATAATTTTTCATTATTTTTAAAGTGTGGGGTTTTGGTTAATTACTTTTTTGTTTGTGTTTGTCTTTTATCTTTTGATTTTTAAGCTGTCAGGGAAAACAGGTTATATTTTCAAAACAGTACAACTTACGTATTTAGAAAATATTTTTAAAATATTTGTAATGAATAGTGAAAGAGAAAAAAATATAAACAAGTTATTGAAAAGAGAATGTAATCCAGAAAATACAGAGGAGGAAAAAAATTGACTTTGAATTTTATTTAAAAAAATTGCATGAATAGCATGAAGGATTAGCTAGCGAATTCATTTCAGAAATACTAAATATACATATGCATACATATATATACTGGTTTTGAAATTCCAGTTTAGTTATCAGCTATACTAATATCTAGTCTACTTTTTTTGCTTTATTTTGCCTCTCAAATATAAATATTATTAGTTTATTTTTCTGGAACAAAATACGCTTTTAATAAATATACACAAGGCTTGTTGTTTTTTGGGTATTTCATCGATCAGATGCATCTGTTTAATGTCACCTGGAATGATAATGCTTGAACTCACACAGTCTAAATCAATCTATAGATGCATCTTTATAAATCTAATTTTAATATACGCATAAGTCAAATTGATTCTGATGAAACTGAAATATACACATATTATTAACTGTTTTTCTGAATTGTCTCATAAAGAAGAACATCTATTTCTTTGCTTGGAGTTTTGCTTCACCTCTTTACTTCAATTTTCTCCATTTGGGCTGGAGGAAATTGTTTATTATCCATCATTGATGATAGATATGTCTTAGAGGACTGTATTATCAGGCGAATTTGATGATTATGAAATTTCAAGTGTTTATTTAAATTCAGAGGATATTGGAGTAAGTTTTGCTTTTTTTTTCTGTACTGTTCCTGGAGTCTAGCCCACAATTCTTCAAAGGGCATGTATTTGGCCTGGAAAATATTCACAACATGTTGAAAGTCACTGAGGTATAGCACTGGAAAAAAGGCAGAGTACATGGTGCTCAGGCATGTAGCATGCTGGAATCCAAAATCCTTAGATAAATATGATGGTGTTTGCTATGAAATAAAGTAAGCTTTGGATCATTCACCGAACTTGAGGGTAGGAGCCTTGTACTCATTTAGCTAAACTCTCACCCTGCTTCAGCCAGGGATGTGTCACTCATCCTGTCTGAGAAGAACAAGCCCTGGAGTACAAAGTCCCCAAACATCAACTGGAAGAGCATCTGTTGATAAAGGCCAAAAACATTCCTGGAAGCATTTTGAAGTGGTGTTTAAAACATGTATCCCTGTCTATTAATTTAGAAATAGACGCTTCACACAGCGTATGCTGAGAATGGATCCATAAAACCAGACAGTAAATTGAGCACTGCTTAATTGAGCATTCCTACTCAAGTCGAAACACCAAGGAAAAGGGTACTGTGGCTAGCTGGGGTTAATCAGACTCTGCTGTCACAGTGCATGCCTCACTCTGAACTTAAAAGAAGCATCTTCCTGGAATGAGAAGCAAGAAATTCACAGTCCTATGAGTCCATGGACCATGTTACTCCGAAGGGCCAAGGCACTTATTCAGGAGATCAAGATTCTACTGCCACTTTTCTTCTCATGTGAAAGAAACTAACCCACAATTGGGTGCAAGACATTAAGAAATATACACTAGTATATATTTCTTTATTTTTGGCATCCTGTGAATACTTAATAGTTGCAAATTAGTTATTTCTGCAAAGGGCATTAGTAAACACTCCTAGGCTGACTGCAGTAGCCAAGAATGATACCTATTTTTTTTTTTTTTTTTAACTACAAAATTATGTGGCTAAAGAGTAGCTTTTTCCATAATATTTAGAATCCATGTAGAAGGGGGACAATGAAAAAGAAGATAAGTAATGCACATCTATAACATATTGTACAATGACTTCAAACCTCATTTAATATATTTTTCCTCATTAAGAATTTCCCAATTACAAAGTAAGATTCAGTTCTTGTGAGGTAAAGGATGAATCAAAACAAGAAGAAAAAATTTAGAACTTCTGAGAAAGCTGTGATCTGTTCTATATAACAAATTGCTTAATTAGGAATTTGTTTTGTGTGCATACAAAACTTCCCTGAACTCTCAAGTATCAAACCACAGTCTGTTGATAACATTTTAGTAGGCTGCCTGAATTATTTCAAATTTGAGAAAGCTGAAGACCATGGTCTTTCTCTGTAATCCCTTGTTTTAACTTTCTTCAAGATATCAAGTTTTGAAGTCTTACACAGCTCTCTACTGTTCTGAAACTTAAAGCCATTTTGTCCTTGAATATCATCTTTTGAGGGTTGATGGCTATTCCCATCCCTACTGTTCTTTAGCCATGCTTCGTCTGGGCTATTAGGTGACTCTGTCCACACTCAGTGGGAATCCATCATGCTACTCTTTGACTCTTCTAACAGTGCTTTTCTCCTGAATATACTGTAAAAGATATTTTGCCATCCAGTACTCTCTATTCTGCCCTCTGGTAACAACTCTCCTCCCTCACGATTCACAACAAAGACTCAGCATGTCTCCATTCTGGTTTTAATCGCAATCCCGTTCTATTCCTCTGCTCCAAATTATTTCATTTCTTTCCCCTTTTATCCTTGTCATCTCTTCTTTTCATCTTGAACTGCTTCAGTGAGGTCTCATGTTCACAGTTCATTTCCCTTTGACTCGGCATGGAATAAAGTTCCACCCATCATCCAGTAGTGAGCTGGGATTGCAGCATGAGGCTAACATATCTCTGCTCGTCTGACATTGAAGTATATGTCCAGATATTTTTATAGTGGACCATATATTGGATCTTTATAAAACCACTAGCATCCTACAGGAGGTCCCTGCTTTTGGTTTTGTTTTTGGTTGGTTGGTTAATTGGTTGGTTGGTTATTTGGGGGCTTTTTGATTGTTTTGTTGTTGTTGTTGTTTTGTTGTTGTTGTTGATGTTGTTTGGTTTTTGGAGTTTTCTGATTTGAATTGTTTTGGTTGGTTTTTTGAAAATATTTTTGTATTATTTTTTCTTTTACTTCCTGTGGAAGTCTTCACTTCTTAGAAAATTTTCTTTACTGAAAAACAGTCATCGGGACAACAGTTTTGTGAGAGATTGTGTATCTCTTCATAAAGACTAATCTGAGTTAAATGGCTTAAGTTTTACTTTTTGTTTTAAAAATATCACAGAAATACCTACCTCATTTTGAATGGGCTCTGGTTAATATTTTGTTTAGGTACCTCTTTTTCTATTTATAACAGTTGAAGTTGCACACATGGTATCCTTCAAGACACTATTCAAAAAGAATGAAACTCCAAGCAAACTTTTTTTTAACTTGAATGAGGATTACACATAATAGTCTGTCCTGAAACCTCAACAATTAAGGAACTACTTTGAGGAATGATTTGGTTAAGAGAGGGTAGTATCATCAGTATGGTCGCTGTAAATTTCACATGGATAAAAAAGTAACATTTTTATCTCGGACATTCTGTAAAGATAGGGGTTTGAGAAAAGGGCAAGAAGATGAACAGAGACATACCAAGAAAATAATTAGAAAATACCAGACACATGACAGACGTGTGTTTAAGGGCATATCTCAGTTGCCAGGTCAGTTATTTTCATCACAGTTTATAGGCACCTGAAATGGAATGGTCAGAAGGGAATGTTAACCTACACACAACACCATGCTCAGAAGGCTATTGAGCATTTGAATCAGAGCTAGTTCTATTTTGTCAATTTAGAGCTCAGTCAGGCTAAACTCAGCTGAAGTGCAGGAACAAGTAGTTATGACTTTGAGTGATTTATATGAATCAGCCAAACATCTCATGAGCTAGTTAATTGCATGTTTTGATTGAAATTGCATTTTATCTCAGTAGTTACTCCTAAAATGTTAAAACATTCTAAAATGGCTACCTGAATACACAGTAATTTAGGAAGTTAATAAATATCACAGTCTTTGGAATCTTGCAGACAACAGTAATGCATTATCTGTATGTCTTCATCCTAGAATCACCCTTCCTCAGGCTTGGCTTTGATATGAAAAGAACTTGGTTTATGTGCACTGCATCTTCCTTAGGGCTTAAATATGAACATCATATTCAGAAAAAAAGAAGGGAGAAATGAAGCTCAAATGAATGTTTTCTTAACCTGTGTGAAGTTGATGTGAATGTTTTCTTGTTATTTTCTTTAAAACTAGTTATTTTCATGGTTTTTTCATCTCCAAAGATGTTGCATGTCCTCTGTTCCTTAAAGTTCTCATTATTTCTTAGCTTATTTTTTGCTAAGAAAGTGTTGCTTGCATATATACACAAGAAAGGTATTCAGTATAAACACATAAATTTACCTAATTTAATCCATTGAATTATCACAGCATCTGGCAGACCTGTTAAAGACAGAATTACAGATTGAGAGATTTACATTTACAAATCAGCAGATGAAAGGGGTTGGAAGTTTAGTAGGGACAGTGGCAAATTCAGAGAGACTAGATTAGGCACTAGTGATTAGAAGTGATTAGGTCACTGTGCACTGGGGTTGTTACCTCAGGCATTTCAAGGTCAGAAGAATCATGCTGGTCTTCTTACTGAGCTGTTATATTAACTCTGTTGTATAATTTTTTTGGTAATTTCAACAATAAGATGAAATGTGGATTACACTAAGGTTTTTGGCTTGTTTGGGGGGTGGGAATATAATTTTTAATTTAGTGATTCATGATTAACACAGTGTTAAAAATCTGAAGGTTATTTCAAGTCAGAATTCTCTAATTCCTAGTAATTGGATTTTGTTTTGCTTTAGTCTGCTAAATTAAATAACTCAATTATACAATAATATGTCATAGGATTGTGATGAAGTTGCTTCTGTCTTAATTGCAACAAATTATATAGTGATTTCCTTATGTTTCTTATTAAGAAGTGCACTAATCAGACCAGGAAATACTCTAGAGACAGTTTTCAGATACTTATTAAATTTTGATCTCTCCTGCTCCCTCTCTCCAGTGCTTTACAGTGTCATAAGCAGAAAAGATCTTAGCATTGTGTTAAAGGACTGGAGAGCATTTTATGTTTCATACTGCATGAACGTAGTTAAACTGTGATATTCTGTCTTCTCTAAATTTCAGTTACATGGCAAATTTAATTACAAAAACCTCAGTGACCCTGGCTGTTCACTATGTTTTCGAATGCCTAACTCTATCCACTTCTCAAGTACTTGTCAATGCCATGTAGGTAGATATTACCCTTCTTCATCATGAATATTGTCCTATTTTAAAAGTCTCACCTTCATACAGAAAGATGTAGTTCTACAGTCAAGTATTCAATGATGCTTCTTCCCATAAAAATGCTCAGCTTATAACTTTTGCTCCAGTATCATGGCAACTTATCATTTCTTTCCCAGTCATGTGCAGAATGGTAGCTGGAAAGTCAGCAGAAATGAGAGCAAAGGACTTTGGAAAGTGTTATTTGATTTCTGATCCTCTGAAATTTCTTTCTAAGCATTATTTTCATGTGTTTTGGCCAACTAACAGAGAAATAAGTAACAAGACTTTTCTCAGCTGGATTCAAAGGCAAGTCTGAATTTAAAGGATTTCAATAAATGAGATAAAATACTGTAGCATAACTCAGACGATCTATCCAAAAATGACTCTGATAAAAATAAGCCTTTTCCCAGGCTTTAATGTCTTGCAATCAAGCTTTAGTCTGGGAATATCCTCAAATGGGAAGAAATTAAAAGAATATTTAATGCTTCCTTCTCAGATATGCTGAAGTTTCTTATTTCCTTGCTGGATTAGTCCAACTAGACAACTTTGATTTTAGTTTTTTCCTTCCCCATAGCTAGAAAGTTCATCAGGTGTACTGCAGTCTGTGTACATCTTATCTTATTCTGTATTTACGTCTCTGAATCTAGGAGAAAAAAACACAACCTTTGTTTACATACACACAGAAAAAAAATCAGGTATAGAGTTTAGGCTGAATAATTTGTCTTCCTCTAAAATATAGAACAGATTTGATTATGCCTTGTAACTCTTCTATATATTTGATTTTCACTTAATGTGAGTAATGTAATTGTATTTTGTCAGTGAAATACATAAAAATGTACTGTTATGTTCAAATTCTGATTTTTTTTTATTAGAAGCTTTCTCATCCAGAAAATATTATTATACAAAATCTCGGATTGATTTATTTATATGTGGAGTTATCTGAATTATTTATTGTGAATGAAAATAATTTTCTTTTCTTTATTAACATGCATGTTTGGTTAAAAATTCAATCTGTTACTGACACTGGTGACTGCTTCAATAAGAGATCACTCTTCAGTGTAATTCAGTGATGAGAAAAAAATCATCAAATTCTGGTAGGCCATTTACTCCCTCACTCACTAGTGAAGAATTGTTGGATGCTTTATATTGTCAACCATTTTGACCAGTCCAATTTTAAATGATTCAGTGATTGGCTACCCAATATTCTCTTTGCTAGACACATAGTTAAGCAGTATTTCCATGCTTGGTTTTATTCCTTTCTTTGTATTTCTGTTTGTGTTCCTTGTTATACCTCTCTGAAACAATCATTAGACTCTTATGCTCTGTTTCAACCTACTTTATATTTGTCTGATTTTTTTTTGCATGATCCTTGTGCCTTGCATTCTTCAGGTAAACAGAATAAAACAATGCCAAGCAGCCATTCCAACTCAGCAAGAGTGAGAGAAATCTGACTTTCATACCTTCAGTGTGATGAAAAGTATCAACTATTCTGTGTATATGGCTGTTGTGAGTTTTCATGGTCAATTTTTGGTAGTTGTACAGATACAGGGGTGGCTTCAGTGAGAAGCTGCTGGAAGCTTCCCCTGTGTCTGACAGAGCCAATGCCAGCTGACTCTGAGATGGACCCAATGCTGGCCAAGGATGAGGCCATCAGAGAGGATGGTTGAGCCTCTGGCATGATTTTATTTAAGAAGCAGACAAGAACCTGTGCAGCAGCAAACACAGCTGAAGAGAGGAGTTAGACTGTGTGATAGAAGCAACTCTGCAGATTCCAGGGTCAGTGAGAATGGAGATGTAGAAGGTGCTATAGGCAGGTGCTATAGAGAAGAGATTCCTTTGCAGCCCGTGGTGCAGACCGTGGTGAAGCAGCTGTGCCCCTGCAGCCCATGGAGATCCATGGGTGTGCAGAGATCCACCTGCAGCCCCTGAAGGAGCCCCCACTGGAACAGGTGGATGTTCCCAAAGAGGCTGGTGAAAACATGGCAAGCCTGTGCTGGAACAGAGTGGTGGCAGGACTTGTGGATCCATGGAAAGGCCCCACCCTGAAGCACTCTGTTGCTGAAGAGCTGCACATCTGCCCTCTGTGAGAAACTGCAGCACATATGAAGGATTCACACGGGAGCAGTTCATGGAGAACTCTCTCTCATGGGACGAACCCCACAATGGAACAGAACAAGAGTGTGAGGAGTCTTCCCCCTCAGAAGGGTGGAGCAGCAGAAAAAAAATGAGATCACAACCAACATTTCCCATTCCCATGTGCCACTATGGAGAAAGAGATAGAGAAAACAGAGTGTGAAGTGGATCCCAGAAAGAAAGGATGGGTGGAGCTAAAGTTTTATATGATTTTTTTTTTAATTTCTCTTTACCTTACTTTGATTTGATTGTCAATATATTAAATTAATTTCCTTGAGTCTGTTTTTCCTGTGATGGTAATCGGTGAGGGAGATGTCCTTCTCCTATCTTGATCCATAAGCCTTTCATTGCATTTTCCTTCCCCTGTTCAGCTGAGGAGAAGAAGGGATAGAACACTTGTGGATACCTGGTGCCCAGGCAAGGTCAAGCCCACTACAATGACCTTTCAAAAATCAGATGCTTCAGATCTTCTTAAATGTTAACAGTTGACTTGTACACTCAGATCACCTTCATGGCATTCACATTTCTTGCTAGCCAAACAACTTAATTCCAATACTACATCAATATGTGCTATTTATTCTGAAAATTATCATTATCCTGCTAGGAGCAAGGACTTGGACGCAACAATCCTTAAGGGTACTTGAGATGCTGTCTGTTCACATTATACTTTTATATAACTATATTATTTTATGTATACTTATTTGTTTTAGCTAAAAAACTAATTTTAATATCACATAATAATGATGAAAATTAAAAAATAAACATAAATACGAATGAAAATTTATCTGTAAGTACTATAAAGAACTAGAATAAAAGTTGCAAAAGGGAAATCGAAAGTAGTTTACATGAATAACATGTCTAGCTACAAAATAATCAACAAGTCATGTTCATAAGAAAGCCCTGAACTCTTGAGAAAACCATTGGCATAAGATAAGCAAATATGATACTTAATTTTACTAAAATAGAAAACCAAATTTGAGGTCAGGAACTCATGAAAACTTGATGACCTGCACATCATTCTGTATGTTCTGGCTCTAGTAAAACAAAATATTGAAAGGGGAAAGAAGGCTTGAATGTTAAAAACAGCAGGAACATGCTGCTTAAATTTACAGAAAATACTATTTTTAAAATCCCGTTCTTTTTTCCCCCAAGTTTTAAAAAAGCAGCTTATAGGTAATATGTTTAAATTTTAATAATATTTGTGATAACACTGGGAGATGGGAGAAAAAAACCCCTCTTAATACTGCAAATGATTGTTTATTTTGTCTGGTGAAGAAACAGACACTAAGGAAGAGAAATAACAATCAAGAGTTTTATGGTCAATAATGGCCATATTGCACAACTATTGTGCTTCACAGGATAATGATCTGAAAGGAGGGAGTACACAGCCTGTAATTGCAAATCACAGATTATCTCCGAAGAAAAAAAAAGAGCCAATACGAAGAACATCAAGAATGTTAAAATTGGATCAGAAAAATAATATGTCCCTTTGTGTGCATATATAATGGTATACAGAAACACTTGAAATTTCTCTCATAATTTCACTGGCTTTGGTTTTCCATATTTTGAAATGGAATGTTGAAATTTCAGTCCCAACTTAGAGAGATGAAACAAACTATGTTTAAAAATATATGTTCTTCTGATCTTAAACTTGCTGACAGTTCCACTTGCCCTCACCAACTCTGTTTTTTGATCCATCAATAACTGTTCTAATGAACTCAAGTCCTTCAGGGGCAGGAAGTTTTTCTAGAACTGCAAGACTTGAGAGGAAATAGAAAATAGTGTACCAGAGAGAGGACAATGGAGGGATCCAAAACTTGCATATGTAGTGGGGCTCTTTCATGCCTGGTAAATTCTTTTGAAACCATATTGTAAGGTGTGCCTTGACTCTTGGGTTTGGGAAGATACAATACCAAGGTAGTAAAGTAGTGGAAATGAGTGCCACAGGGTGAGCTGGCAATATCAAATAAAATAAAATTGTTAAACTGTTGTTTGGCTAAAACAGGTCCAAGTGATTTCACAGCAGTAGCACAGACCCTAGTCTGAACCCACACAATGGTACTGCATTGAACAACAGGGTAAGACTGAAAATTAGATGGCTTTGACAGAAGTTTTTCTTTCTCTCAGTGCCATGTGCTTTTGGTTTGTGTAAAAAATGATCTGATAAACGCCCTACGTCATCAAGAACAGAACATTCCTTATCATCATATGGGAAAGACTGTTCCCTGAGTACTTTCCCTCCTCTGATATATTGGAAAGGTGACATACTGCATATTCCATGGTGGGCTCTGCTTGCCTTCCTTGTCATTTCTTTTTATTTTTTGTCTTACTGACAGAACTCATTGGTTAATTATAATACTTGTCCAAAGTGTTTTTTCCTGAAACAGTATAAGCATAACACTCAATTACGGCATAATGAGTCTCTGTTTGAAAATATTGGAAGAAGAAATATGAATTAACCGTGGACAAGAACTGTCCTTCACTATGGCTGATTAGGATATAACTATGATTTACTATGTTTTGGCAGTAGGATTTATATGCCAAGCTGCCATTAAAATCTTACGATGTGAGATCTCAGGAGTGAGCACATTAGTGTTACTAATGTTATAACTTCAATAAGCATCAAATGAAATCAAGGTTTTGAAGTTCAAGTAAAAGTTTTTTCCAAGGTATTTAAAACTGAAACTTAAAATAAAAAAAGACACAGACTAATATTTTCTGAAAGTTTTCTTTATGATTGGGAAAAGTCTGATTATCTTAACATATAAACTTTTGGCCTTCACCAGGTTTTATGGACTACAGATTAACTACAAACTAATCTAGAAAGTACTTTTGAGTTTATATTCCTGGATAATTCAATGCTAAAATGCATTCTTTACACATTTATTTGAGGATTTCTCTACATTTCCAGGATAGTTATCCTTCAGTTCTTGCTCCAGTCCTTGGAAGACAGTCAAAACTACTCAGCAAGAAGAAGAGCAGACATTAAAAAGCAGGAGAATTAGCAACGCATTCTTTACTGTGTTTTTATATGCAGGAGGTACAGGTGAGGGGAAGAGAAAACAAGATAGAAAAAAAAAAAGGACCAGAATGAAAACAACCCCCCTACACTGGCAGTATGGATGGAGTCCACAAATAAAATATTTGTCTACCTTCCTTCTGACCAAAACAAAACAAAACAAAACAGAAAAAAGAAATAAAGAACACATTTATTGCTGCTAGAGACAAAGCCAATTGACAAAACTAAGACAATTTTGAAACAGTAAAGCTCAGTCCAGTCACTTCAGTGTGACTCAGGGAGTATAGCAGCAGCACAGAAACAAAAGCTAAGTGTGACGTGACTCCTTCACTTAGCCTGAAGGATATTTTTTTTGCCTGGATTAATTTTTCACTTGTTTAAAAAACTCCCCATAATGTTTTAAGGTCTAGACACAACTCTGAAAGAAGTCCCACGTATATATTTTCAATGGAAATATTCACCCAGATAGTGAATTATAGCTTATAACTGGTTTCAAGTATTTGCTCATATTTGGTTGTATTTGGTTCACGTGAAATAATAGAAAGGCAGGCAGAGGGAAAGAAAGATCTTTGAAAAGGTCATGAGACCTCAAGCAAAAGCAATGCTAAGCTCTGTCCTGAAAAATATTAAGTTATTAAAAGATCAAGTGGTCTGTAAAGCTTCCAAGAATATTCCAGGTTTTGGTAAATGTATGACCAATACTGAACATTGAAGCTATAGCATGCAAAGTAGACTCAAAATATCAAAAACTGTAGTCAAAATATAGTTCAAACCCCAACTGTACTGAGTTATTGAATGAAAAACATAATCTCATAGATATATTTAATATAAATTCAGTGCGAGTACAGCTTCTTCATTTCAACAGTGCAATGCCATCATTAGCCATCAGCACCATAACTAATCTTATAGTGCCTTATAAATTCAATTCCAAATTTGGAAGGCCCTTTATGACATAATCAATAATCAGCATCAGGCTATTTAACCATAACATGGCTGGCACAATAAAATTTGAGGAGGCAGAACAGGTTTGAGCACAGACTGGTTCATGGATCTTCAAAAAGCTCAGTAAATCATCTCTAATAGGGTTGAGATACCTTTCTTCAAATGTGTAAACAACCTTTGTCCTGATGATACTTATAATTACTTTCTGTGCTTCCTGGCAATTGTATGTCACAATGACAGCAATAGCAAGAACAGTAGCCTATAGATTACGTTTTCAAATCAAAAGGGTTCCTGCTAACACTTTTGCTGTTCTTTTTTACTATTAATGTGTTATCTACCCTGACACACTTTTGTGAAGGGTACATTTAACCTAAGAATCATTAATAGTTCTAACGTTTTTTTTTAAATAATAGTAATTAAAATTATTTTCTCAAGTGTTATTTTGCCATATTTGTGCCAAATCATTTTTATTTTCATTTACTGCTTTCCAAAGGAATCTAATATTTGGTAGAACCTGTATTTGGCCACCAAAACAAGAAGCTTAGCCGTGCACCCCAAAAAATCACTTAATACTTCTCTGCTGTAAAGTACGAGGTAGAATCCTTCTCTCTCTCAGGTCTAGTGTATTATTTTCACTGTGACTTAGAATCTACAGATATTTAACACAGAATTAAATGAGGCATAAAAACATTTCTAAAAGAATTCTTGATTTCTTTTTACACAGGAAATAATCAGGCCTGTGAGGCACCTCCAAAGATGTGCATGTGCTTCAATGAGAAATGAGAGGATGGGCATCTTTGGCAAAGTATAAAGATGTCACATGTTATTTAAATTATATGATGAACAAAGACACATTATCACCCAGGAGGTGCTCAGATGTACTATAGGATTCATAGGCTTTAGCCATGTAACCTTGCTGTCACATTGCATTATTTAGAATTACGTGTTTTGCTTTGGGTTGATTCCTTGGTTTGTGGGGTTTGTGGGTTTTGTGTTGAAGAGTCAGAAAGCAAACTAATTTTTTTTGAGGAAAAAAAATTTTTTTTAAAAAGCATCTCTATGAAATAAAGAATTGTAAAAAAACATTTTCATGTGTATGATACTTCTGTGCTCCCATACATTAATGTATGCCCTGTGTTTCAGCATTGTATGATGTGGTGTTTTTTTTTTCTATCTTATACTTCTCATAAAAACCGGATATAATGCACAGTTGTAACATGACACTGTCTCTGGGCAGAAGAAATAATCTGTTTGGTCTGAGTTTCAGTTGCATGTTTCTCACTGCCTCATGGAAAATTCTACTGTGGATTTTTAAATTTAAAATTACCTATATTTCTGGACGGTCTATACAACAGTGAAGAAAACCCCAACAAAACAATCTCACCTTTTACTAGGTGATCAGCAAAATGTAAAACATATTCCTCCAGGCTTTTTTTTTTTTCTGGGAACATGCAGAACAATTAAAAAAAACCAACTTGACGGAAAGAAAATCATTGTAGAATCACTGCTTTCTGAAAACTGGCTTCTTACACAGCTGTAACCTAGCACCCATTAGGCTGGTGCTCATACAGCATGCTGTCTTTTGCTGTTCATTAATAAACACCTTTCTATTTCTATTACTTTGTTTAATTCTGAATACCTGTCTTCAAACCGTGCTATATTTTGTCTCTCATCTATCCTAAAAAAACAATGGACAACAATATATGTTGCATCAAATAAAGACTGAATTTTTATTTCATTTTTAGGTTTTCTCAGGCATAAACAATAAAATCAAAATATTCAGAAATATTTGTCTGGAATTTTCTTGTACTTTATGTTTATATAATTCCACATAATCCTTCCCAACATAGTTATTCACATAAAAGCAACACATTATAATAACTTAGATTTTCAAAAGTAGATCAGGTGAATTTTTACATCCTTGTTCAGAGAAACATGTTCTTAATTTCTGACACAACAGATATACATAAATCGATTTTTTGGAAACAGGACTAATGGGGACAGAGCAGTTGCAAGGAGCAGAGCAGGCTTCCTAAGGCAGCCCAGACAGGGCATAAGGCACCTCCCTGGGGACAGGGCAGTCTGAGGCCAATGCTAGGGTCCTGATCAGGTTCAGTGAGAGAGGAATTAGGGTCAGACACAAACCCGGGACAACTGGGCAGCTGAGGGAATGGGCTGAAACCAGGCCAGGATGTCAGCGTGTGGCAGAGGACCAGGATAAGTCCCGTGGCTGAGGATCAGGATAGGTCCCATGGCTGGGTGGGGTCACACTACATCATGGCAGGTGCTGGATCTCAATTTCATGCACCTGGAATCATGGCCAGGACCCTGGCAGGACATATACCGTGGAAGGCAAAGCCCTCCACCTACTGCAACCAGGCTAGTGACAAGCGTTTTCCACTTTGTAATGCTTTGCTAAACAAGCACTAAATGTTTCTCCTAATGCCTGAGGCATGGCCCACACCCGGTCACGCTGTGACCTGGATTAGAGTGACCTAACAGGAAAAACTGAGGAAAACAGATGCCCAAATCAGGACACATAATTATCTTCTTACCCAGTTAGCTATAGCAGCGTGGGGGGATTCTGCATGAACCCTTTGAACGACTGCATTTGCCATCTGCTATTCTCTTGCAAGACATTGTGCTTCTGCTTAGCACTCCTCAGTGCACGCAAGCCTCATCCAGCTGCCTTCAACCACAAGCTGGAATGGTGTGGGCTATTCCTCTATAAAAGTAGTTCTCTTTGGAAATACGGCCCCAGCATGAGATAGTCATGAGCAGTTATTACTAAAATTGGTAAAAAAGGTCTATTCTGACTATAGTTTTCAGCGTGCAGAAATCACTGGTGTTTTGTGAACAAGATTTCCTTGTTTGTACGTTTAAACTGGTGAGGGAAATGAGTCCATTATCATAATTCTAGCCGTTCTTTGCAATATTATTTGTGGTACTTTTCAGATAGGTCTTAGTCTGCTTAAAGTTTCTGATCTGTCAGCCTTTATAAATGAACAAACCTAAAGGTTGAGGGCTCTGTGTTGGTCTGAAGACTGAATACAGAAAAAGAAGCCTCTCTGCTCCCTTGAGACACACACTTGGATGGGATTGGTTTACTGAAGCACAGATCAACATTCTGACTCTTCAGAATGTATTAAAAAGGAATCAAACCTCAGGGCAATTATAAGCATGCAACAGTAGCTCCCTGCTGCCTTTCAAACTATAATATTTCCCTGTCAAGAACAAAAAGAAAAACAGAAATAACCTGCATAGAAAATATTTTTGGTACTTTTAAAGATGTTTTGTATCACAGAAAATAATTTTTAAAACAAAAATTATTTAATAGCTTGCTAACATTCTTCTTATGCACTACCCAGGCTTCTTGTAATATATCATAATATATGATTTCAATATAAATTTTATATTTGAAAACATATAAAACATGTTTTTATGTAGGTTTTTTTTTTTTTTTTTCTCTAGGGCTGATTTCTTAATCTGTTTTTTCTTCTCCCAGAAACGTTGCTTGCATATTCAGATGTTAAAAATAACTTCATAGCAACTGACTTGTCTTCACATCCTGTGCAAGGCCGCTCTGGAAACCATTACTGTCAGCATTCCAGCAGCCTTGTCAACAACTAACTGCTCTTAGTTGCTGATGAAGCCATCTAGAGCAGTTCAGTTATAAGATTATGCATGTAATAATGTTAACACCATGGATTTTTATAAATAGAAATAGAAATCTACAAGGTAAAAGCCAAATAATATTTTCAAGATGTGGTTACATTTAATGTAGAAGAGAAACTAGCAAGGCTCTAAAATACTACTTTGAAAAAATATGTTTTCCAGAGTAGAATGATACCAAAAGTTATTATTTAATTTTGAAACACAAGAAATAAACTTTTGGAGTAAATTAAGCAAAATTTTCCTGACAGTTTTTGAGTCAAAAAGCAAACATATATAAGGTTCCAAGTGTCTTGTAATAGAGCTGTTCTGTGAACATGAATATATTGGCACTACTTTTCTTTATTGTTAATAACAACAATACTAAGAAAAGTAAACATATCTTGAGATATAATTTTGTAATAAGTTCTTTGCCTTTTTAATGGAAGATGACATTTGAGATATTACTTTAGTAGGTTTTATCTAAAGTTCAGGATCCCAAATTTAAATATACAAAACTCTTTTTAAGACAAATTGTCTTCATGCCTCTATCCTGTAGCACATCCTTCACTTCATCTCATTTACATTTAGATATTACTGGAAGAGTCTAGATGTCAAAGAGGAATTTAATGGCATTAAATTATTATTAAATAAATGGAGCAAATATACTCTTAATTAAAACAGAATCAAATTAACAATGTTTTTCTCAACTCTAGATGATATGTCACTTTGATATAATTTTTAGAGGGCTTGCATATTCATGTTATTAAAACTAGGAGTTATCTTCTAGCATATAGGCTGTAAATCCCCTTGAGTTGAGTTCTTGTTTCACTTGTTTTTCTGAGGTTTGCACTGGGAATACTAGGAGAAATAAGATTTGTGCATATAGTGTATTTGTTACGAACTGAATTTGCCTTCAAAACCAGATGTGCAGTTTTATAGGAAATGCGGATTCATGAAAAGGAATGAGAATCTTTAAAATTCTGGTAGTTTGGCCAGGCCAAAATTCACTAATTCATTTTTAATATTCTAGAAGTTAATTGTAAATTCATTCTGTCCCTCCCATTGCGAAATATTTGCACTACTTCCATATTTTTTCACGTTAAAAAAGAAAACCAACACAACAGTTTTTTCTTTCAAATTATATTTTATGATGTGGATGTGCATAACTTTTTTTTTCCACCTCCACCCTTCCTAGGGTAGAATTCCCTAGAAATTATGGAAAACTAAGCTGTGAGTCTCCTGAATAACTGAACACATAGTCAGCAAAAAAAGTGAGTTTTGTGACTTTGGTTATGCAGACTATGCAGCTTTCAACTGAAGATGAAATGGGATTCAAAATAATCTTTCCACTTTGCACATTTTTGCTTTAAATAGTGGCTCCTGTAAATTTCTACTTGCATAATGGAATGGGAAATTTAATTTTCCCACTAATTCTTTATACTGAAGTTAGCACTTAACAGAGGTTTTCCTGACTGGCCAATTCAGTGGTTAGAGGACAGGCTTTATTATTAAAAAGGTATCTTTACAATTAAATCCATGGTTCTCAATATTTTTGTATGACCTTCATTTCTTAGAGTTATTATTTGAATCTGGCATAGATTCAAGTAATTTTTAATATACCCGCAGGTAATATACAGATGAAAATGAAACTAATATCTGATCTAATGATGCTTGTGGTTAATATATCATGGATAACCTGACAGAGTTGCGCAGCTATTGTATAATCAGGAAAAAAGATATGCTTAGAGTAGGATGTGACCCATCCACAGCAATACTGAATTACCAAAATGGGCTATGAAAATGGTTCTGCATTGAGCTATGTGACTATATTGTTTTCAGTGGGAGATAACTAACCAAAGCATAAATATAACGATGCTTTAGGATTGTGCACAGTATCACCCTGATTTAAAATGAATGTATGTTTGAAATGTAGGTGTATATTAATAATTCCATGTGGTAAATCTGAACTAGCAAACTTATTTCCTCAGTCAGGGGAGGATTTTGTGCAAGAAGGCAAATTCAGCAATTAATCTACTGGCCTCTACCAGTAGTGGCAGTTGGGTCAGTTTTGAGAAGAAGATACAAGGAGTCTATAAATAGACTCAGCAGATTCAGTATTTTGCTTTGCAGTTATACTGAGTTTTCAACATGCTACTGGGTCTATTCCTAATAAAATTTTGGAGTACGTTCCTACACATGAATAATGTATGGCATTAGAGTCCTTTTACTGTGAAAATCCAGGTTATCATGTCTATTTAGAGCCCATAACAAAAATGGGAAACAATTTATGTGTTATTTTGGCCAAATTATCATAAGGAATATAGAAAGTGTCAATTTGTTTCTAGATAAAAGGAATGACAGCTTATCAGTGGAGATAATAATATATTATGGGTCTACTTAAAGTGTAGAGAGTTTAATAAAAATAAAAATTAAAAAAGCTAATAAGAAAAATGCAGGTGATTTCCAGTTACAACACTCAGTTTGAATGAACTTAGGAAAAACCTCTTCAATAACAGAGTTAAAACTGTGGGGAAAAAAAAGAAAAAAAACCTAAAAAACAAGCACAAACAAATGAAAAAAAATGTATTTAGTTGAACCCCTTTTCCCCTTGTGTCACTTTCACTTACCCAGTGTCCTTCTAAATCCCCAGTCAACATCTTTAAAAACAAAAAATAATGAGGAGTTAAAACCATGTTAAAATAGGACAGGACAAATGCAGAGAGTTCATGCAACCCAGTATGGGAAGGTTAGTACAAGGTCTGGGGTACTTTCTTAGGGGTGGAACAAAAAATCACATTTTGTTGCTATGTTGGGAAAGATCTGTGGAGTCTTTTCTTCTCAACATAACAAACTTAACTGATTATAAAGTGAGATTTCAGGTGAAATTCAAAGAGCGATCAGGGAAGTGTATCAGTCTGTGAGTAGGAATGTGGCATACCAGTAGTTATTTCACAATTCAGTTAAAATGTAAATATAAATTTGATCTTGAGGGAGGCTTCATTTTGGAGGCTTCATTTGACTTTGTTATACAATTTTAGTCAGGATTGGCTAAATATACATGCTTCCCCAGGCCCCAAATCATTCATTCATGCATGTTATCCCAATAACTTGAGTCTCAAGATCTACATCTTTCACAAAAATGTAAAAGTGCTTCTGGAAACTATAATATATCTTTAAGTGTTTGAACTGATATTCACATATGTCAGGTAAACGTGTGTGTGCATATGTATGTTCTTGTTCCTGGTGTGGCAACTGACATTGATATCACTGTTTGCCAGTTGCAAACCTAAGATGACTGCAGTCTTGAGCAGTCTTGCAGTCTTGAGCTGTATGTATTTTGATGTCACCACTCTTCTTAATGGATTTTCCGTGTGCCCAGTAGAATATATTCTGCCCCACTGACAGCTCCATGCATATGTAAAATCTAGGTTTTTTGCATCTTATCTATTCCGGTAATTTTTGTTTGGCTTCTGCAAATCAACTGTTGTCCAGAAGTAACAATAGTTTTAGTGCCTAAATCAATGAGGCAATGAAGTCTCAAAGTAGAGAGCTTCTTCAGAAAAGGGGGAAGGTTTTCAAATAATTTGCACACTAACCATCTACATGCACATTCTCTTGGTAGATATCTTGCATTGAAATGGAAAAAAAAATCTGTTACAGGAAAGATGGACAAAAATGTAAACAGACAAAAGATGAACTATGAATGTACTGTAGGTTTACTAGAGGTAGGACAATCTTGCCAGACCTTCACTGTCCACCCTGAGGAAATTGTTTTTATGAAGGACAATACGCTATGTCTAATCAAGTTTCTGAATTCACTGTATATGTTATTGCCAAATAAAAAATCGCCACCAGTGTTACACACAGTATTTCTGGCTCTGTTAAGATGTGTTTGTTTCTGATTCATGGTTATATGCTGTGGTGTAAAGTTGTCATTTGAGAGATTTTACCTTTATGTGATATAAATAGCCATGGAGTTCCTTGAGGATTAATAACTCCTTCTCATATATATTACGGTGCAGATTATAAAATAATTATTATAAAATTATAAAAAATTAGAAATTTTTTATATCTGTGATTTCCTTTTCCACCTTGAGGAGTTAAAACACTAAGCAAATGACAAAAATCAACTAATGACAATCTCTGTAACAAAACATCTTATTGTCAAAGTGTAGCTAACCAAGGATAATTACAAAATTTGCAGGAACAACATATCAGTGTGAGCAGAGAAAGATCATGTAGTAAATAGCATACTCACAGTTCAGCTTTGGAAGAGCAGAGAAGTTTCCCCAGGATTTGATTTGAAAAGGCACTGAAAGCTGATGAAGAAGAATGAAGGAAAAAGCACTTTTTGACTAAGAAGCAAAATGATTGTATTAAATCCATCTTAATTAATTGTTTCAGTGTCATTTCTTTCAGTGTTTTTAGGTGTCTCTGTTTAATGAGTTGCTATGTTCCTTTTTTTTTTTTTTTTTTTTTTTTTTTTTTTTTTTTTACTTATTAT
>WEKY01029747.1:25620-39145 GCA_013390045.1 Picathartes gymnocephalus
TTGTTGGGTTTCTTTTTTTAATTTGTTTTTTTTTTTTTTTTTTTTTTTTTTTTTTTTGCATTATATTAAGCATGATGCTAAACAGATGACTGGAAAATTTAAAGCTTCTTTTTTCTTTTTTCATTAAATGAGTGTGTGTGATATGTTAGGGGTGGGAAGCGGGGAAATTTTAATGTCAAAATCTAAAGATGATGTCACAAGGCTTTCATCATTTAGGATTGTAGAGAAATGTAAGACATTAAGTTTATTTAAAGTTTCCTTTTTTGCAATATGCCTTCGATCAAAATTAGATAAAAATCATTAGAAAACATTTTTGTGGGCAAGGCATTTCCTAGTAGCTGCTTAGTAAAACTGACCTTATTGTGAATGTTTTTGCAGCTAGAAGCATTTGGGGATCTGAAGAAAATGCTGATATTATTTAGCTTTTTAGAAAGTTCTAACATGGATGGCTAATTCTGTGAATTTAAAGGAAGCCACAGAGTTTGATCTGAAGAGAGAGGTTTAGTAAATTTGGCAGTGGTAGATCCAGATGGGTTTTCCTTAGAGATTTAGAGATGAGCTAAGCTCCAAATAGAACATGAATTCTCATGGCTTTCAGATGCCAAACATCAAAGGACACAGCTTAGGTTACAGATATCCAGGCTTACAAGTAGCCAGTGGTTTAGAGGTTTAAGAAAGTTGTTGCAAAATTTTGAAATATGAAAAAAAGAATGCATTGCACTAAATGCCAGATGAATTTAAATATGAAAAACTACTTTTAATGAGATAATAGAACATTCTGACTACAGGCAGTCCTTTTCTTGGCTCTAGATCCAAAGTTGCTAAAAGCCTCGATGATAAAGCAGATCTGTTAAACTCTATCGGATATAGTTTTTATTACAGACCTAACATAGGAATCATCATTTTACCACACTTCAGAATTTGAAAAAAGATTCTGGGTTTTGCTTTAATACAGATCCAAAATGTGACACAAAGAAATTAATTGATGCAGCATGTTAGGTTTCAAAGCAGTTATTTTCTTATCAAAATGTTTGAGATTTAGATCTAGTGTGTTCTCTTAGAAGCTGAACTAGAAAGAACAGAAAGTTAAGTTTTTACTTGCCTCAGAAGCAAAATGCCCACTGATGTCTTTCTTATCTAATCGGATTTTCTAAGATTGAAAGTTTGAAGAAAAAGATACATAGTTCTTAATATGCTGTATTATGACCTCGACTCAGTTTTAGATATGTCTAATCACATTTTTCTTATTTCTGACATGTGACTAATCCACAAAGCATATTCACAGCATACCTGAAAAGAGTTAGACCTCTTTCAATTTGTCTCCAAATACTTATTCTGTGCAATTATTGCCCGATAAAGCAGTTGAAACAACACTGGAACCATGACCATGAAAAACTCCACTGTGCCCTTCAGTGGCGTACACCCTGCTGGGAAGGCACCTACTCACAGAAGAGGTGGAAGGGCAGCCTGAGGGCTCAGGGCAGCAGCACTCCCATGAAGCCTGAAGGGTCTCAAATGCACAGAGCAGGGGAGTTTGCAAGTGCCCTTCCTGTGCACAGCCCTTGGCCTCAGCTTGGTACCCTGCCGAGGCTCAGGACAGTGGGAAGCCTTGACACATCAGGGTGTATTAGACAGCAGGGCTTATAGCAGGTGAACATTTCTGAGAAGGAAAGGATTACAAAGAGAATGGTAGTAATAACCCCAATTTATTTTCAGGATTGGTTTGGAGATTGTCTGGGGGTTTTGTTGTTGGCTTGGGGGTGTTTTGGTGGGTTGGGTGTTGTTGAGGCTTTATTTTTGCATTCTCCCTCACTTTAAATGATTATGTGGAAGTTTTCTAAAATTTCAAACTTTATAGAATCTTTTAGCAGAACTCCATTTTAAATACTGTGGGAAAGTATTTCCTTTTTCTGTCATGTGAAAATTCACTACGTTAAACACACATAATCTTTATTTATATAATAATAATTTACTTTAAATAAGCCCAAACCTATAACTGAGAAAGTATTAGTTTTTTTCCCTATAGGTGAAATATGCTAAACAACACAGAAAAAAGAAAACTAGACAAAATTTAGCAGTTGAATTTGAATTTAATTTACAGTGACACACAAGCAAAAGGAAAAGGAGAGGAAAATTTATTTTCACCTAATTAGCCGACCTAAAAGTAAATTGTCAAAATTGATCCCTTTCAAATTTATTTCAAGCTGTTATGGAGGCATTTAATGTTAAAGAGCATCAACAGACAAAATAAATTAAATAGCCAGGATCACAGACAAGGAAAATTCTGCTGTCTTTATCAGCCTTCTCGTAAACAGTAGAATCTTGGTAATTCAACACAAGTTCTCATGGGTTCCATCATGAACCATTTCATTTAAATTTGCTATACTTCAGTAGTCTCTCTACAGTCTGCAGTTGCCCCTTAATTTATCAAACAAGGCATACATCCAGCACTCTAAATTAAGAATTAAAGTAAATTATGTGTATTTTAGAGACTCTTCTTTGTCAGGACACTAAATTATTTGTATGGAATAAAACATGTTTAGTAAATAACAAACTATTTGAAAATTTTTATAATGTTTTTAATGACGTTACTGTAGGTAAGCAATAAAAAATACTATTTTATAGAATCCTATAATTTTTATTGACTCTCTTTCTGAGTGATTCAGAGAAAGTAAGGAGAAAAATAATTTTAAACTACCTTTGTGGACTTCTTTTGCTGAGATCATGCAGAAAATTTCTTAAAATATAAAGACACTTGAAACATTTTCTCAATTGTTTTAACAATTGTATTTCAGGAAAGCGTTCATTAAGGTGATTCCTGAAGCTGTATTCTGAAGATCTTGTTCCATCTTTGAACATGGAGCAGGATATGATTGTGTCTTGAATCCTCTTTTTGCCTGAAAATTCACTATCGCAGTATTCTTTCAAGAGATTTTAATTTTGTTTTGTTACTTTTAAGACATTTTTCATTTTCAAAGAACGTGAAATGCTTTTGTCAAAAATAGAAATGCAGAGTTTTTCATGTCAAAGACAGGTAATAATATTTCTGAATTGACTTTAAACATTTTCATTGTGGCAAAATACAAAATGTGAAAATTTATGGAGTGCAGAGACAACGATAAAATTCCTACTTGTAGAAAATGTCGCGATCAAAGTATGGATGGAAGTGTTCTTTGACATATTTGCCAAAGGCATTTCAGTTGGTTATCTTTAGACAAAGCCCCATACACTCCATGTTATAAAATGCTTTTGTAGTTCATTGACATTTATGCACAATAGTGCAGGGCACTTCAACTTTTCTCTTCTTAAATCTAAAATAAAAACAAACTTTGTGCATTGAAATTCATTTCACATTGTGAAAAGGTCTATCTTTATTTCTTCTGCAAGTTATTCCAGTAAGCAATTAATGGGGAAAAAGAAGTGCTAGACTTTTACTTCACTTTTATGATTGAAAGCAAAGCATCTACAACCTCAAAAATAAACAATTATTTTTAAGTCTCTCCTCCTAAAAATGAAATCGAATTGTAGATAGATTTTGCTAATACCCATGCTGGAAATTATAACAGAAAAAGCTGAATAATCAATGTTACATTTATGGTTACATGAGTCATTGGATTTTTCACTCATGATTGATGGTAATGGTGGATGAAAAAGAGGTGGTGCAACAAATTCTCAGGTGACTTGAAAGCATAGATAGCTTAGTGGTCTGAAAACTTTTAAAGAAAAGTTCTTGTCTTGTTTTTCTTGTAAAAATTGCAAGGAAATGTGAAAACCACTCTTTTTACCTACAAGTTTTGTCAATTTCATTAATTATGGCATGAAATTTTGCAAGAATATAGAGTATATTAAAAATGAACAGAAAAAAAACTGTCTTCTTGTGACTACAGTTCAGTGATTCCAGCTAAGACACAAATACGATATTTATGTTATCAAGACTTTTTAAGAATTTAAAGTAACCAGAAATTTAAAATGCCTCCAGACACATTTCATCGGCATTAGGTATTTCTAAGTTATTTAAATTTTCTGCTTAAAAGAGATGAACAATTTACTTATGGCATCTTACATATCCATATAGATATGCAGGATGTTCAAATTTATACGGTATGCTTTATATAAGAGTATCTTATCCATTTGTTAAAGTAAATCCCTAGAAAGATTAGTTTCATAATACGACTATTGGATGGGGTCTTGTTCCCCCTTCTTTTTTGTCAGTGAAACAGACCATGAATGAATAAAAAGCAAGATATTGTATTAGAGTTTCCTTTGGCGATACAGGAGACTACTGGGTATTTCTGTGACATTCTCAGTGCTTGTCTGGCTTTCACAAGGCATGACGTATTTTCAATCCCTGAGTGAAAGTGCCTGAGTAGCTGACTTAAAGCCTAATTATTTTATTTATCTATTTTAATACATGAATCAAAGTAGCAAAGAGAAAATACAGTGAAATATTATTATTTCAAATACATTTCAAACCCAGACTGCAACTATCTACTACCAGGATAAAAGGGTTTTCCTAACTTCATGATACTAAGTCATATAATGCTTTGTGCATGTTGGCAGTAAAGGGGGAAAAGTGTGATTAAGTTCATGGTTTTATTTTCAAAACTGGTAAACAGCTCTTCTCTGGGAACTGGATTATGATGAATCAACTCATTTTATGTAGGTCAGGATATAGCTACCAGTCATAAATTTAGGGGTTTAGTTAAAAGGAAAATGCTTTATATTTTTAGAAGTCCAACCCCACTCACAACACAGATGTGTCCAATTTCAGACAGAGAGCATCTATGCTTGTCTAGTCTCCTGTGCAATTTCTAGTCTTGTGCCGCAGATGTAAATTCTGGCAAGAGGTATGGCCAATTCCCTCTCTTGCAACACTACTCATATTTGATGATGTTTTTCATAATTCTGTTGTTCATTTCTTATTTCTATTCTTTTAGAAACAACCTTGAGTTTATCCACTGTCAGTTTGTATTAAACTGTTGTCTTCATTTTCCTTTAGATCTTTCTATTTGCATCCCTAGTTCAATTATAGAAAGAAACTTACATTTATTTTCAACTTTACATAAGGAAAAAATTTTTAGACTTATTTTTCTTTTTCTAAAACACCTTTCTTTACCCTGCACTTTTTAACAGTCTTTTTCTGCTTTTTTTCTGGCTCAAATATATGTTTCTTAAATATTGGTTAAACAGCAGTCCATAATACATAGATGAGTTGCAATTAATGCTTTGCACATTGACAGTAATACTACCTCATATCTATTTTTGTTTAATACATACAGATATTAAATTAGTTTAGTTTCATAGCTTCATCAGGTTGGTAGCTTACAACTACCTTATGATCAGTTCATAAATCTTGGTCTTATTTCTCCTCTGCTTCAATCCAATGAATCCCCTGCTCTTATTAGCATCAGTGAAAGGACTCAGCATTGTTCCACTGAATTTCATTCTTCTTTTTCCATCCCTAAAGATTATCCATCCCTTCATGAATAATATTCCAATTCTCTCATATCTTGTTCATTCCTTTTAATTTTATGTTATAAATTAAATACATTATCATTCTTCTTCCATCAAGAATGCTAACAAAATTTTTTTATATTGAGTAGTCCCAAGACAGATTCTTTAGGAGTTCACCACATTGTTAATTCTTCAGGGTTATAACACCATGACTAAATCAATACATTTGTTATGATCTACTTCTAAAAGCCTCGGTGGCATTTATTTTAATGTTATGGAAGAGAGGTCGTGCTACTCTCTCTGAAATACAGTCAAACATATCATAATGCCATAAGTATGCTTCCATTCCCTTTAGCTTTTCTACTTTTGTCCTGTGTCCAAAATTATCTTCTTTTCTGATACCTGAATGAAGAATTTATGTAATTTTAGGCAATACCTGGATTATCTGCAATCTCAGTGCTACCTCTGTGACACAATGGCATATATCTCTCAGTGCACTTAAGGTTAGATAAATCATACTCCTCTTGTTTTATTTAAACTTTATCAGATGCATTTTAAAAGACTTATGGAACTCTTAAATGATAGTCTAATTTTCTATATTGTTTGATAAAATGTGTAGTCAATAATTTTTGTAAGTAAAGAAACTGACCCAGATTTAAACCTAACAGTGAAATTCTATATCAAGCTCAAGCTGATGCTTCTATGTCTGTCTCCTTGATCCTTGTTTGTTACACACATATTGGAAGACCCCTGTGTGCCTTCTGTGGATGTGAATATGAAAAAGAATTCATTGGGCTGTAGAACATAGAAATGTTATGTCCTCTGTGTGGTACTTTGACATTTGAAGTAGGATATGTTAAAATCTATTATAAACACATTCATTTCCCCAATTCAAGGAATTAAAAATAGTGTTCCAAGATTTTAACAGACCATAGACAGCTTTTGTAGTCATTCCAATATAGGAACAACTGAAATACAGTGTTAAACATCCAATTTAAGCACAACCTTTAATCTCCATTAATTAGTTCATGTTTGATTATATATTCAAAAATTGAATCTAAACCCATAAGAAATAAGCAAAGTGAAATAAACCTTTTTTTGGAAAACAAACAGACATAACTCAAACCTCCAGCATTTCATTAGTTATACAAAGAATAAAAAAAATGCTTAAATGTGTTATTATTATACACTAGCCAGTAAATTAATTGTCATGATAATACATAAAATTATCAGATCTTATTAATTTTTTCCACTCTGTATTCTAATATTTCATTTTGAGGTTATCTGGGTCAGAAAACTGCCAGCAAACTCGTTATTGTCTCCATTTGTGATTGATTTTAAATCACACAGGTGTATTTATTTTAAATAAGCCAGAAGCATGATTCTACTAGCAGTGACACAAGATATACCAGAATATTATAATAATATGTGCCCTGGTATTTTTCCTGCTTTAAAAAAAACAATTATGTTCATTTGGTTTTTAGCACAGAGCTGAACAGAATAAAGATTTCTTAATTAGGCCATGCCATCAGTACCTTTCATTTACCTAAAATGCTAGTAAATAGCAATGTATATAAACAAACAACTAAACCCCATACATAAAGTGTGTGATTTAAACTTGAAATGAAAAAATCTCTTCCTGCAGGTTAAATAAATATGGATGATTGAACAAAGTTAAATTCCTCAGGGAAAAAAAAAAAGAAGACCCAGGACTATTTGATTAATCTTGCTATATTCTTACATATTCTTATATATTAATGAAAATTTGAATAATTTACTATATTATGGAGGGTTTTTTTAAAGGCTCAAACATTTAAAACTCATGAAACACATAGATATTAGATATGCAAAAAAATTCTAACATTTAGTCCATCTTAGTGAAATTTCTATCTCACCTATCTAGTTAATTATCCAGCAGTACTGCTTGTTAATCTAGCTGCTGCTTTCTGAAACCCTCTCAAATATTTGAAGAAAAAGGGCTTTCTTATGTATGTAGGTATTTTGGGGTTTTTTTAAGCTTGACTGTAGTATAATTTTAAAATATTGCGTATGGAGTATTAAGCAGCATTCAGCTAGGAATTCCAAGAAAGGGATTTCACCAATTTCTTTCAGTTCTCCAGGAAGGTGTTCAAAGATACACAGAACTTGAAGCCTTGTTGGTTATCTACTGAAGGCTTTGAAGTAGTTTTCATGTTTCAAAAATTATAAACACCCCTTCATAAAGATTTAGACTTCCTTGTCCCCTTTGGCTTGCTTAAGTACAAGACTATTTCTTTTTTGCTTGTAATTACCTCCTTCCTACATATTTCACTGCATATTTCACTAAGCTAGGAGAAGTCCTGGAGGCAATGCTTTTCTTTGAAACACAGCAGTAACATGTTCAAAATCATGAGTCCTGAATCATGAAGGGTATGATATTTATGTTGTAGCTTTCTTCCTCATCAGTCTTGGGCCACTTGGGCTCATTTTTATCCTTGCTAAATGCAGTCAATTTGAGTCTTCTCTCTTTTCTTTGTTTCCTAAATATTGAATTTTTCTGTTCTGTTTGTTATCAACAAAACTGTTTTTATCAGATTCACAAAATTGCACTGCTGCAGTGACCAGAAATTGAACATAGTATGTGGGACCATCTAAGGCCTGTGGTATCATCTCATTTCTCTGCTTTTTTGTTCTGGGGTCACAGCTAATTCATTCTGCAGAGAGTAACTACTCTTCCTATAAAGTCAACCAAACTAAAAACAATTAAGGCACAAATTTCCAATTTGCAACACAGCTTTTAACACAGATAAAACAAATCCAGATTGGCTAAGTTCACGACAATCTCATGGCCTGTCAATATAAAACCTGTGGCCCTGAACTAGCAAAAAACACTGGTCTGCAGCTGATGAGGTTTTGAGTCAATTTGAAAAGCAGAGAGTCCTACTGACTATATTAATCTCTCAATGACCTTCTCAAGACAGATTTTGAAATCTTTTGGTACACCAGACATATGCCATTGTTTAGTTCAGTAAAGGAAATAGAATTTTCCTCTTTAAGTTCCAGTATATCAAAAAGTTTATTTTGTCTATCTGTTTCACAACTGCTACCTGAAAATGGAATAATACAGAGGCTCAAGGTTTTTGGATGTCACTTAAAATTTTAGTCTTTGGGTATTGTAGGTCCATAATTATTTTCATCATCAACATAACAATTTATCTCCTTGTCCTCCTCATGACCACAGTTCAACATCCTTTATCAATACCTATTCAGGTCATATTGTCTTTCTTTCCTTTTGATTTAATCCTGTAAACTAGTCATGCAAAATGTCACCCTGCCGAGGCAGAGGGAAACCCATAAATATTACTATAGTGATTCCTGATATCTAGTTTCTACCCAAGGGTTTTTATTCTTTGGCCACAGGTAAGTCTTTATCTGTATATCTTGAGATTCATACTTTCACTTTTAATGGTCAAGGTACCTATATGATTCTTTTATACTTTTCTATAACCTAAAGACTCACTGTTTAGTGTTTGATTTACCAGATTACCTATTTTATGCATGAGTTGCATTGTGAGTTGCATCCTGTAATATGTCCATATTTGGCAGCAATGTCTAAGGTATTCTATTAAGAAAGGGATTGACAGGATGAAAGACTTCAAGTACAAACTAGAAAATATTGGAATCCTAATCTATGTTTTTCTGGGTCAACCATTTTTTATAAAAGTTGCAGAAAGTCTTCAGAACTCCTTGTCATTTTGCTGGAAATTCCAGCTAATGAAAATCATACTGTGGGACTGTGTCAGGAGAACACTTGGACTTGGAGACATACTGAACTGTGTAAACTGCCTTTTTATATGAATTTTGGATAAAAACACATAAACTGAGTAAAAAATACCCCTCAATAGAATACCAAATATCTCGATCTGCAGCTAGATGAAAGCATGAAAAACTGCATTGGATCTTTCTGAGGAATTAGTTTTTTGATTGCATAGAAACATTAATTTAGGAAATTCCTGTTCTTCTACTGTCTGTGCTATTATTTCTCACCTCTGCAACAAAGATTGACACTGTCCTGCTTTGCCAATACTGTTTTTGCATGGGGAAAAAAAAAAAATCATATCCTCCTAAAAAATAGTAACTCATTTTTCCCCCAGGTTTTGTTGAGTATGTATATATACATGCATATGTCATTCATTAATCTAGCTCATGACCTTAAGCAGATATTAATGTCAGAGTCCTCATACCAAAAAATGTCCTTCCTTTACACATATTTTGTATTGTTGCTGTCATCCTAGTTATTTATGTTATAATAATTCACAACAGTTGTACAAATCATAAGTGTATAAAAATTCTAATTCAGACTATACAAAGAAAGACAGAACCATGCACAGAAGTATGCTAGCAAGAACACCACTAATATAAAGCATTAATAATTGTCTTTATATTTTTGCATTTGAATTTGTGATTGTTTCTTGAACAATTTAATAAGACTGTATGCTTTGTCTGGAATTTTAGGAGATATAACTATTTCTTTCTTTAAATGATTGAAGAAAGACCCTTTATGCTGACTTCAAATGAACAGAATCTAGATTCCTTAATAAAGGTGTTTTTGATATTAAGAGCTAATAGGCATGTCCTTAGTCATAGGCTATTAATGAGATACCTTAATGTTATTCTCTTTACTTAGAGAAAACATAATTTTCTCAATGTTCAAAGGGAGCTAAGATTTTTCAGACATTTGTAAGAAATATTCTAACCTAGTAATTAAATGGGGATATTGAGAAAAAAAATATCTGAAAGGCAAATTAACTACAGCAGAATTAACTATGTAAGAAAGAAAGCTGGATTTGCATCTCTATGTTTTATTTTTCATTATGAAGACCAGATATATTTGCCTGGACACTGTTCCTTCAGTATTCATTTGATTATATTCTTTCTGCTGTGCTAATGATTAGGAATTCATCTTTAGTTCTCTCAGGCAATGTTTATGATTTGGGCTTTTCATCAAAATTGCCCTTGCTACTTTCACTCAATTCTAAATTTTGATGTCCAGTCACTTCTCTGATCTTGAAGTAATTTAATAGATAATAATATTTTCCAATGATAGCTATCAGCAATATAAAATTAATAGAATATTTAGAATGAACTATGTACAACAACCAATAATTTTACTTTGACTCATCACATCCTAAATACCATTTTTGGCTTTTAAGTAATCTTGAAGAATATCATCACCTTGGTAGTAACTTCTATTTGTAGTAGCTTATGTATCAAAAATTCTACTTCTCCTCAGACTTTTACTGTAATAGTATCTAATGTTTTATTAGCCAAGTTACAAAATTTTTACTAGCACTTAATGGAAAACTCAGAATTAATAGTTTATCCATAGCACCCAGGCCTTTAATGTTGATTAAGCATAAGCAAAGGCTTTGGTATTTGTCTGTTTAATCATCTTTACCAGTTTTTCAGCAACTCTTCAACCTATACAAGTTTTAGCAAATGGACTGCTGAATAAGTGTTTTTGAAGGTTCCAACATGAGAACAGAAATTTCACAACATTTAATTGGAACTGTAATATTAGTAACTTTGCCTACAGGATATTATTACTTTGGTCCTGCATAATCCTTATGGAAATGACTGTGAAAACACCCCTTGTTATCAGAGACAAAATTCTGAACTCAAGATACCTATAATGTGAGATAAGACAGCTGGAGTATTCAAGATGGGCATTTTGAAATGAGAGCACACTATCTTGCTTTAATTTTTCTTTATTCAATCATGACATGAAATTTCAGTTTCAGGATGCCATTTGGAGAATTACAGATATTAGAGGAAAAGAAAACTCTCACTGGAGACTGAAGGACTTGTTCAGACTTTATTCTTGTTAATACACATTCTTCAAATTTTAATGTCTTAGCATAAATAATATTTCTTTAACTTGTTCTATTTTTTCAGTACTCATGATTAATGCTGCTGAAATCTGCATTTCTGGTATTTATGTGAAGTTTAGTAGGGTGATCCTGCATATGAAAGGTTGATTTCATTGTGTAAGAAAGAAAAAAAGTAAATGAAAACCTTGAAAAAAATGTCAAAGAAAGAGATTGAAAGGTGAAATTTCTGACAGTGGTGAGGAATCAGGGACTGGACTATATGATATTGTGACTTCTTTTATGAAAAACAAACAAACTAACATGAAATTAACAGTGATGTTTAACAGGCTATAGGCTGAATTCACTAAGGTGAATATAGACAATTTAGTCTATTTTGTGCAGCATTATGTATTTTACCATTATGTCCTAGCTGGGAAACATGGAAAATAGGACAGGTTTCTCTTTCCTTCCACCTATCTGCTGCTGACAGCAAATACCACTGGACAAGAATCTTCTGCAGTCAGCCTGCAAGGCTCTTGAAGCAGCCCTTATTATAGAAACAATTAAATGAGGCTGTTTGGAGAGCAGCTAATATCATCCACAGGTTTCAGTGGGAGGACTCCAACATTTCTAAAATTCTAACATTCCATGTAGTAAGCAAACAAATAAGCAAACACATAAGTAAAGAAAACTCTCAGAAGATAGAAATGGTGACTAAAGAAATCACTTGAAGAAAATATATCATCATCTTAAAAGATTGAAATGAAGGATTTAAGCTATCAAAATTTCTGGGTATTGCAAAGAAACAGCAGAAACTTAAGAGTCGAAAAGTATATAACACGCACAAATCTACCCAAGATTGCCCCAGGAGCATCACATCTTTTTGTGTAACATACTGAAAAGACCAAAAAAGGTTCACATACCTCTGCTGTGTTAATTTTGCCTGAGGGGACAGCTACATGCAGAAATCAGTTAGGGCTTTCTTTCTTAAAAAAAATCCCAAACTCTTCAAATGATATAATATGCAATGGAATCACTAAAATATCAGGAAACATAACAAATAATTGAATGTATGAAATGACTGAAAAATTTCTCAGTATATTTGCTATATATTGGGATGAAAATACTGCAGATAATTAGTTATTGTGGTACAGGAAGGATACTTCTGCAAGGGTTATATATGAAATATGACATCACTTAACCAATCCTGAGAAAATATTATTTGATTCTTATAAATGAGAGCAGGACCCAAACTACCTCTTGTGACTATTCATCACGAATACTTGAGGGTATTTCTTTTACCATTCTTGTTTAATATTTCAGTACTTTGGCCTTATCTCATTAACACTGTCCCTTTTTCAAGCAGTTAGTCATTTGCTATTTCAAAACACTTCAAATAGAGCAATTTAAAGTATTAAAATGTAGTGCTGTGCATCCTCACTAAAACCTAAAATCTCCTACACAATTTGTCCAGATGATAAAAATTTTACATGTAAGCTCACCATTTCAAAGACAATAACATTGCTACTGATCTATACTAACTCCATTTTTCCTACCAACAGGATCAAGAGTACAGTCTGCTTTGGGGGTCTTACAATACTGCTAAGATTCTTAGTGTTCAATTAAGAAACTATCTGTCCATAAAAATCCCTTAGACCTGAGGAGCAAGGACTTTGATTTCAAGGACAGAAAACTTTTTATTAAAATGTATATATTTTATTTAGAAAACACCAAAAACATACAGCCTGAGAGGAAATGACCCAATCTGAATCTGTTGTAAATAAGTGTAACAGACTGAACATTCTAAGTGTGATTTTTGTTAACACAAAACTTAATGAGTGTGGCATGAATGAAAGCCAAAGGAAGTTCCTCCCCATACCAGATGTAAGGCCCCACTGGCTGACCTGACCCATAAAGGTTTCCTGTTTGCCAGGGCTCAGACTAAGGACAATCTAGTATGCCAATCCTTGTCCAGACCCCAGACCATGTCCCACTGCTCGTCTTCCATGTAGGTGCCGACACTGCCATGGGAAAACCTGAAGAGTATCAAGCTTGCTTGCAGGTAACCGCAAAGGGCTCAGAGGGATCAGGGCTTTTTCTTCTCAGTCCTGTTGAGGAAGGGAAATGCCTTGAGATGCGACAGGGTTCTGCAGGTCAACAGCCGCTTGCACACTTGGTGTTGACCAGAGTGTAAGGATATAAGAAATGTCAAAACATCTGGT
>WEKY01029751.1:0-12008 GCA_013390045.1 Picathartes gymnocephalus
GGCCGTGCAAAACCAATACAGCCTGGTAGCAAATCCACCCCTTCCTGGGACCAAACCTCAGAGAAAACCACTCCAACACCTCTCTTATGAGGAAAAGCTGGAGGAGCCTGTTCAGCCTTGAGAACAGATGACTGAGGGGCACCTCATCCCTGTCTGTCAGTGTCTGCACAGAGGAGCCAGAGCAAGGACCAGGCTCTGCTCCTGGTGCCCAGCAGTGGCACAAGAGGAACAGGCACAAGCTGATGCACAGGAAGTTCCATCTGAACATGAGGAAAAACTTCTTTACTGTGAACAACCATTGAACATGTGAAAAATGAGTTCACATTTATAAAAGAAATAAAATGTATTTGAGGAACAAAGTCAATAAAAAGAAAGAGTTTTACAATACTGGGTGTGTAGTCTTCACTGAAGGCCAGAGGTACAAAGAGGCTGATGTCATGCCTTTTATACAGCTTGCTTGTCACTCAAGAGCTCACAAATACCTTCTACCAGTCAGGGGGATGATCAGCCCGGCTGCTCCCCTAGTCCGCCCCCTTAGAGCATGTTCAGGTTGCTCACTCTGGCTCCTCCCCAGGACCGCCCACGTGGAGCACGCTCAGTTCTCGGACAGGGAGTGGCCCCAGTTTGATTGTCACCTCCTAGAACCTTCCAAGCAGGTCCTAGTTCCCCCCCTTGCTGCCCATCCACCATTTTATTAGGGCAAACCTTTACAACAAATATTACAACAATCCCTAATTTTACACCAACAATTAAATATCATCAACTAATTACAAACATAGCTGTACAATGAAACAGTCTCTAAAGCATATAATCTGCGAAAGCCAATCCTAGAACATTCATCTATCACAAGCAGATTGCCCAGAGAGGGTGGTGGAGTCTCCCTCACTGGAGATGTTCCAGTACTGTCTGGACACAATTCTGTGCCCTGTGCTCTGGGATGACCCTGCCTGAGCAGGGAGGGTGGACCAGATTACCTGCTGTGGTCCCTTCCAACCTGACCCATTCTGTGATTCCATGATTCCATGATTCTGTGATTCTCTGTTCTGGCCTCAGCGTTGTAGTTGTGGAAGTACCCACCTTGGCATGTAGCTCTCACATGGATAGGAAGTTGGAGGCGGCTCATCTCCCGTGTCTGGCCCCACACACCATATCCTGTATGCTTTATTCATAACCTTACTTATTTATTTAAATGAGTATTTTAACAGTGTCCTTTTTATGGTCACCTTGGCAGTGGGCAAAATGATCATCTTTAACTAGAAAACATATGTTAAATCATGTGGTGACATGGGTCCTTCATGTTCTTGGAAAGTAGAAGGAACATTTGTGAATAGTGGGTGTGCGGGAGTATATAGTTAAAATTTTTATTAATATTGAGTCCTGGAAATGATTACAAATTCCTTCTGATACTTGAGGACTCTGTAATCATTCCTTTAATATTTTTCTTAAATTTTTCTGTATATTACTGCTGATTTTCATTGTTTTGGGGTGGAGGGTTGTTGGGGATTTATAATTAACTGATTCTGACACACCAGCTAAAAAATCTCACTTGAGGAAAATATAATGAAAACTTGTTTTGTTTTTGATGGTTTAGATTTTTCATTCATTTTAAGTCGGCAGAATGCTGTTGCTCATAAGTGTTGTTTTTTCACATATTTCAATGAAGAAAACTAAAGGGAAAATTTTATATATGAATCTTAAGCATCTGTATAACCATTCACATTATCAGGGACATGAAACTTCCTTAATTATATTTTCCTTCTAAAAAGAAAATCAGTCTGGATGAGAAGGAGAAATGGGGGAGAAAAAAGTCTTTCTCAGATATTTACATGACTCCTCTTGTACCCTCCTACTACATTACTGACAGCCTGAGAAATATTAATGATTCAGTGTCTGTTACGCATGAGGGAAGAATAGATCATTTTTATAAAATATGTGGCTTACCTAAAGTTACACAGCAAGTCACCTGTTGGGTTGAGAAGCAAATCCAACCTCTGCCTTAACTCCAGTGCTTACTCCATCCTTTCTTCCTCATTTTTCTCATCTAGGATTTTTTCCTTTTGAATTATTTGAGGTCAAACCCATGGGGACACAGATGCTGCAGCATCCGTACAGATGACTTTGTCTCAGGGTTGTGCTCCAGCTCTTGGCTTGTCCTTATCTTGCACCAGTGAAGTTCTCTGGTTCTTCTGAAGGGAGGTTTTTTATTTGCAGAGGAGTCAGTGAGCTCTGTCCCTTAGTGCTAATGCCACCTTTACTTAGAAATGCCTCATGAATTCCTGTTTCCCAGCTTAGAGATTGTGAATCTTTTCTTTTCAACCATGCACCAGAGTTCTTAATTATTTTGTTTCTTAATGCTCGAAGCAGTGAAAGGGACCAGAGGGACACTGCTTTGCCTCTCAAGCCATGTCTGCTCTTGGCACCTCCCTTGGCTGCATCTCAGCACCGTGACTTCCTTACCCCTCTGGAGGGGGAAGCCAGGTGGGATTGCTGAGTGTAGGAGATGCCCCGATGTGCATGGGAACAACCCTCAACTTTATGACTATTGTCACAATTTGGGAGACACAGGATTGTCAAAGACAACTGGGGTTTCATTTCCGAATGATGTCTGTTTTCTTCGTTTCTAGCTTTTGTGTTACGTAACCCACGTTACATTGATTTACCAGTTTGGGGGTGAAAGACTTTGAAAAATCAATAGCAGTCTTTGATCTGCTCTAATATCTGTTCCTCTGTTGAACATGCAGGGTAAAAAGGGAGAACCAGGATTCCCAGGAATCAGTGGTCTGATTGGGCCTCAGGTAAGCGATGATTTCTTCATTTTCCTGTAGTATGTGTAAAACCAGATTTTGTGGCAACAGGGGACACAGAACCACACAATGCAGCATGTGTGATCTTCTTTGTAATGTATTTGAAGTTCACATTTCTCCTTTTAAGAGTCAAATAATTTATCTTGTTGAGATTAAGAGAAGTCTGCCTGTCTGACAGCAATTACTTTTACCCTTCAGAGTTTTTCAACATCTTTGAACCGGGACAGGTGTGTTGTATGGGATTTCCCCTTTGTTTGTTCTTAGAGCAGCATCACTCCAGAGGGAAATCACTGATTTGTGTTTTATGAGGAAGGGGGATGTGTTAAGTTAATGACCCCTTAGCTCCTGTGTTTTAAATCTTTTGGCAAGTTAGTGCTCCAGCTGGCACCATAAGGCCATAAGGGCACAACAATGTGGTTTACGTTAAGAGTCATCAGAGAGGATTTAGCTCCACCAAGGATCAGCGTGTTTGGGCCTGTGTTATGATAACACTGACACCTCTGGCTTAGTTTCCTGCTAACTTTTCAGACAAATTCAGCAGACTTGAATCACGTTGTCGGGGCACCCATGCATTAAGAAAAATATCCATGGGAATGTCCTAAAGCAGGAATGGTGCAACCTCACATTGAGCCGACTGCTCAGAATAAAACTGAGCATTTCATTTGTCCCCATTTCAACAGTAAATTAACAAACTGGACTTTGGCTTTAGGATTCTGTTTCAGTAATTGGTAAAGTTTGGGGAAGAATGATGAGCTTCCATTGCCACAGCTGTTGGTTGTGTATTGCAACAAGTAGCACACTGCTAGACAGCAGATAGTGATTGCTCATTTATTTGCTCTGGCAATCTATGCCCTTGTAAGCAGGAGAAATGATCTAGAAGTGGTTTGTGTGACAGGAGTCTTGTAATGAGCTGTTCACATGTCTGTGGAGGATGTCAGAGAGGTAATCCAAGGGCTTGAGGCCCCATGCAGGTGAAGTCCCTTGTGTCCAGCTGGGAACCCTGCATTGCAAAACACCACTTGATACTGGTTTACCCATTTTAAGCCTTTTTTCCTTTGGAACAGTATCTAGTTTGCAAATATTTCAGCACCAGCCTGCAAGAATGAAGGCAGTGTTTCTGATGGATTTAAAAGATTTTAGAATCACAGAATATTCTGAGTTTGAAGGAACTCATAAGGGTCATCAAGTCCAACACCTGGCCCTGCACAGGACATCCCAAGAATCCCTTCCTATGCCTGAGAACGTACAAGAATGCTTCTTGAATTCCTAGGTCATTGAGTCCAACTCCCTGCTTTTGTTGTGTTATTTTTCTTATTTTTCTTGGTAGGTTTTCTTGAGGGTTTTTTTCATTCATTTTGGAGTAAGATTTTTATCCACGTATTATTTTTAAGATACCTGACAGTATCCATCCAAATAATGTCACACTTACTTAGCTTAAGTTCCCTGCAAATTAAACATATATATGCGTGTGTTAGCAATTTAATAAATGTACCTGCGAAAGTTGCTGATATAGGATTAAGTAATTTTCCTTTTTCCACAAGCTAAATAATGTTAGAAAATTTTATGTTAATTAAAACTACACAAAATGCTAGCCCCATCAAGGGATACTTAAATAGACTCTTCCTCCAAGCTAACTGCATGAAAGGTAAAATATTGTTCCTATTCCTGCAGTGGCACTCTGTTCTGGACATATTACTGCAGATTTCCATATTTCTCTTTAAAGAAAATGCTGACATTCACTTTGTGACAAAACTACTTTTCAGCTTAACAGCACTTTTTGTGGCAGTAGCTCTTTAAAGCATTTTATCAGCATTTTCTTTTATTTTCTTTTTTTTTTTTTTTCTTAGTTAGACTATGCCCCAGAAATGCCCAGGAACAAAAGTGGTTTTCTTACACTGTGCTTACATGGATATTCGTTCAAGTTATGTATGGAAGCCTATGTGAGATGTTCCTGTGCTGTCCCCATGGTGTTGACGGCCAACTGATTTGAGTTGGCTGCACAGAAAGTAGATTAGGACATAAAAATAGTCTCCCTTTCCTCTGCAGTTTTAAATTTATGTTTGCGTTTGTTTTCTGACCTGATTGCCCACATTGATACCTGTATGGACAAAAGGAAGGGGTTGATATAGGAGTTTTAGAAGGCTGGTTGTTGCTGAAGGACACAGAAAAGGTCTTCTGAAATTATTATTGGGCTTTGTCAGGAAAAATCGTTGCTGTCATGCTGAGTCCAGCTGAGAAACCACAGACGATCAGGCAGCTGTGCAAGGGAACTGACTTAAAGGGTACTCTTGTGGGTCCCTTCCAGCTCTGGATATTCTCTGATTCTGTGATCCAGTGATGAACTGCAGTTGAGATGAGTCAGTCCAGCTCTCAAGCACCATTCAAGAGATAATTTAAGTGTCAGACCCTGAAGCAGCATCTAGGAAGCAACTTCCCTGCTAGTCTGGGGATGTTTTGTGACAGTAGAGTAGCCCTACCTTTGTCTCTTTGCACACACTGACTCAAACCAAATTATACTATAAAATACTTCTAAATATTTATTTTTCTTTGCAAATCAGCTGTGGTGGTAAACCTGTCCATCTGCTTATTTGTTTCATGTTGTCTGGTCAGCACATTTAAAAATGAACATTTATTTTCCAGTCATTTATTCAAATGGTGTATCTTGCAACATCATTAAGCCATGGAATAGAAACTCTGGATATTTTTTCCCCTCTGGACTTGAACAATTTTCTGGCAGCAAGGACACAGACAGCTGAACTTATAATGTATTTATGTTGTTATTATTTATCTATACTATTTTAGTGCCCAGGAACCTTAATCATAGGCCCAACTTTTTATTGCAGTAGGATGTTCAAATGCAGACTGGAAAATAAGCATTTCTGTAAAGAATTTTCAGCTGAAGTAGTTGGCTCAGGAACTCTGAGCTGTAACACTGAATTGCCAGGGCTGGGGTTTGGCTCCAAATGCAAGCACTTTTTGCGTTAAGAATGGCTATGCAGGTGCCTACTCCTGTTGATGAAGATCCAGTTAATGTCATCAGTGGATCCTGAAGCCCTCTTAAAACAGGCACCTACAAATGGGCCACTGAGCCACTGTCAAGGCTCCCCGAGCTGAGTGGGTACTTGCTGGCCACCTGTGAGACAGCAAAACTCATGAAAAGTCTTTGAGATTTAATTAAAATGCCATATGTCTGCCTTGCAATACCTCTGGACTGTTACTGAGGCTTGCCTTATGTTAGATAACCTGCTGGTGTAAGTAAGACCTGAGAGGAGGATCAGTACAAGCTGTACCTGTTACAGTCCTGGCTGGCAGTTAATTAGTATAGACTTGTCTGTAGGGTGTGACCTCAAGCCCAGCTTTCTTAGGTAATTCAGGAAATAAATGATCTCCTCTGAAATGCACAATGTCCTTAATGTCCTTTTTATAATGCAAGTTAATACTGGAAAATGTAAGAAAAGGATGTGGGCCCCAGCTGCAAATCTCAGATTGAATTCAAACGTTGCTAGTGCTGCTTGGAATTGGAAGATATTGCTCAGAGCTATCTTTGGTAAAATCTATACCTTTAAAAAATTAATTTAAAAAGTCTTCACCTGTGAAGATTACTAATAGTGCTGAAACAAAAGACATTAAAGGAGGTTTTTTTAATTGCTTTTTTCTCATTTGCTGCACTGACTCAGTAAACCAACTCCAAGGGAACACATGGGGAAATAAATCTTCCTCCGCAGACAAAAGAGATCATGTCCATAGCTTACACTAAGTGATTAAATTAAACAAACACTGCCTTTCACTGGAAGCAGAAAACTCTCCTAGAGAGACTGCTGTGTACAAAGTCAACTTTGTTCAGTACTTTTAAAGAGCTGCAAAGACAGGTCAGAGAATTTTTTGTTGACAGAACTTTAAATTTAATGTTGGTACTCCAGTTCCAGTGCTGCCTGATGAAATGACTGGAGTCTGGATCCGTGTATGAATTATGGCATTGTCACTGATGCTGACTATAGGACGTGTTGTAGACAAATGCTCAGATCTGTTGGCTCTTCAGCTTTTGATTTTTAGTGTCATCAGCAACAGCTTTCTTTTTTATAAATCCTCTTACCTTTATTGATTTGTGAGGCAGGATTTAAGCAGAGAAAGAAACATGGTGCTCTAATGCAGCATTTCAGAAAATATCTCAGTAATAATTTCCATTTCAGATTGGATATAAGGAAAAAAATTCTTCACTGAAAGAGTGGTCAAGAACTGGATCAGGCTGCGCAGGGCAGTGGTAGAATCACTGTCCCTGGAGCTGTTTAAAAGAAGTGGCACTTAGAGATGTGGTTTGGTGGTGGCTGTGGCAGCTCAGGGTTGATGGTTGGACTCTCAAGGATGTTAGAGGTCTTTTCCAACCATAAAAGTTCTCTGATTGTATAATCTCAGTTCACTACTCAATAGTAGTGGCTGGAGTGAGATTGGAGGAGCTGATCCTGGAATCCACTAAGATGCCGTGGAGAAGTGGAGCACTGGAGTAGCAAAGGACATAGTGAGACACATGGGCTCCTCCACAAAACTGGCTGCAACAGCTTTGTTTTTGATGGGAAAGGAGTGTAAATAAAGAGAAGACAGCACAAACACAACAGGAAGGGTCTGTGGAGTCTTTCTAAGCGGTGAAACTGTGGGGAATGTCTTTGAAGTGGAGAGAGTGGAAGGGAAAAGGCTGTCGGCTTCTCAGTTACTCATTTTGCTCTCATTTTGGCAGCAGACAGAATGCTCCTGCATGTCCCTCCTTCTTGTTCATAAACCTGACACACTCCATTAACAGCCCAGACCAGAATTTGTTTTAATATGGGTTAAGGGCTTATCTAAACCTTTCTCATAGTGTAAGAGAATCCAGACATTGGTATGGAACAATACACAGAAAATATCTGTGCAGGCTTTGCCTTCAGATATCTGGGAAAACCATCAGACTTCAGTTTTCATCGTGGAATGCCATTTGTTCACCTCCTTCTAAGACTTAGCCATCCTTTCTTTCATGGAAAAGAGATTTAGGCCAAGCAGCCTAAATGGAGTCACAAATACTGATGAAGTCACAAAGGTTTCTGTTCCTTCTCAGAGCCTCCTTAGGGAGTGCACAACCTAAATCTTAATATCTCTGCCTTTCCCAGCCCATGTTCCAGCAAGGTACACACTGGAAGAGGAGAACATCCTTTAGTGCTTTCTGGAGGAAAGAAACAGCTGTTTCTCCAGTATGAACAGTGTCAGATTTCTTTCCTGATCACTGTCACTGCATTACATTGTCTAAGGAATGGAGCTGGATGAAACACAAGCCTGAAAAAATCCACCTCCCACAGTGTTTTTAAAGATAGCCCATCTCAAAACACACATAACATTTAGATTTTAGATTTTAATGAACATTTGAAATATTTTTGTTTCAGAACTACAGCTTGAAAATATTCTGGTCTAAACATTTTAATAAAAAAATTCCATGTTTTGCATTTGTTTTCTGAAGTGAGTTTGTGTAGATCTGTTTTAATATCAAGTTTTCACGTATCAGTTTTTGCTTTAACATGTACAAAGCACACATCAGAGTGTTTGCCAGCCAGAAAAAAAATACACTCTGTGATTATTTTCTTCTGTTTCAGGGTTGTAATAGGACAACGCTGTGGTCTGGAGTTGGGACAGGGATTCTCATGTGTATAATTCATCAAATAATCTTTAAAAAAAGGTGGTTGTATAAATCAGGTGCTTTAATCTGGATTTGCTTAAAAATGGAAGCAAATAAAACAGATGGCATGAGGTTTTTGGGGTAAACATTACACACAGTCCTGCTGCTGTAGTTTTATGGTGTTGGGTTTTTTAAAACAAATAGATTCTGTCAGTTTGGTGAATTCTAATATTTAAAAAGAGTATTACTTGCTCTGAATTATACTCAGAAGTCAGAAGAAAGGCTACAATAAGAGATATTGATATACAAGTGAAACAGAAATTCTCTGCACAGTAGCAAAACAGAGGGCTCTATAAAGAATATTTATGATGTATTTCTGCCATTTTATTTCTCTTTGTCCCATCACTTGCTGTATCCCAGGGTGCAGAAAGCAGGAAACCCAGCAGGACAGTCGATGTACTGGTGTGTGCAGTCAGCTGGAGCAGGCTGCCAGCACCCTGTGCATCTCCAAGGGATACTGCTGGCCATTTCATAAAACTGTTTTTTCTCCGTCCATCTCAGAAGATTTCAACAGAAGAGTTACCCTTTAGTGGGTGTAGCATCCCTTGGTGCAACTGGTGGTGAGGCTACCTGTAAACCAGTTTGGGCATGATATCCTGGGTAATTACCTCTTGGAGAACAATGAAATGGAATTATTAGTGGCAATTTAGGAAAAGGATGAGTGGAATTCCATTTTAGGACTTACGGTTGCATAAGGTTATTGTGGTCTAGCATATGAATAAGAGAGTAATTAGAAATTGTCTTGGATAGTGAGAATACCAAGAGTTACTGGGAGAAAGAGTTGGGATGAGGAGGATATAGTGTTTCCCATTTTAGGAATTACACTGGTTGCTGACAGATGCTGGAGTAAGACTTTGCTTTTAGATCAGATTGACCCCTGCCAATTCACTGTGTGGGGTAACTCACATCATACCTGAGATTGCTTGGGCTGAGGCTGGGTCCTGACTGGGGTTTTTCACCTCCTGATAGAAATTCCCTATTGTAGGGCATGAGGGATGTGTGTTTCATGGTGGGACACGGTTCATTTACTGACAGAGAGAGAACAAAATTAAATTATTAGGAAGGAACTGATGGAATTGTCAAAGAAAGCCTGCAAAGGTAAATTTACATATAGTCCAATCTGAATCAGTTTGTCATTTTTCTGAAGTTTTACCTTCTTTCCCAGTACTCCTCCCATTCTTCATGGAAGCCCCTTCTTGGAGCCCATACGTTCTGTAGGGCTTCTCAGCAGTGCCTTGTAGAGGTGGAGTACGGCCAAGCAGAAGTTCCATGCCCTTGGTGTCTGAGTTTGCTCCATCCAGCTGTGTCTGCACACAGTTGTGTCTGCGTGTGGTATTTTCTCTTGGGCTGGGCCTATTAGAACTGCTGAGTCTTTTCCTTAAATGGTGAAACCTTTTCAAGAGAAGGATGGTCCTGACCAAGTGTCTCCTGATGGGTGTAGAACCTTTAACTGCAGGATCCAACTGCAGGATTCCCTAGGAATTAAATCATGTGCATCAGGGCATCTGAAGGCACATCTTTTTGGGGATGTTTTGCTGTGCTCACATTTGAGGCACTTTACAAGTGAGAGTGTTGTTGACGGGATAACTGCATGTCTGTTCGGAGCTGCAATTAGGCAAGTGCAGCTACAGGATCCTTTTCTGGTCTCTTTGCCCCATCTATTGGTGAAAGACTGTCTCAGCTCCTGGCTGAATTTTGCGAGTGTATTCTTTAAGATCACTTATCTGCCATCTCTGCCAAACCATGCCACAAATAGCTCCTTGTTCTCACTTTTTTTACGCCATTTTCTTCTCATCATCTACATTTTTCATTAATCATAAATGCTAATATTGATCCATGACTCATAATACCTTAATATTGAATGATGACAGGGAAAATGCTGTCTGGCCATTTTCTGTCTTATATCAGTTGTTCAGTTTCAAATATTTACAGAGGGTTTGGGTGGGATGAGGAGGTTGTTTGTTGGTTTTTAAATACAATCACACCAGAACTCCCCTAATGCTGAAAACTGAAAATTAATGAGATTGTCATCTTAGAAAGACAGAAAGAGGCAGCCAGGTTAAAATTTCAACTCAGTCATATATCTGTTTCTCATGCTATTTGCTTCAGGTCCTGATGCGAAAAATACATGAACATGTTTCATTCTGAGCATAGGAGAAATCATGTCTTGTTACAGGGGAAGCTGGCAGGAACAAACACCTTTGTATCTCAAGCAACATACTAAGGTTTGTCAAGGCTGGAAACAAATTTCTCATAGGAAGTCAAATTTAACAATTTGTTTGATGCATAAAAATAAATCCCTCTTTAAATCAGGTAGCAACTGAGAGAATGTTACTCCTAAGAGAAGCAGCTATTGCAGGGAGTTGAGTAAGAATGTTATGATGTTTCCAACTGAATGGGTTCATTAAACTCAGAGTTCGTGAGGATCTTTTACTACCTACCAGGTTGATGTTGAACAACAAAATGGTGGCACATTTTGTTTTAAAACACTTGAGTTATTGCAGCATTTCTCCATATTCTTGGATTCATATTTTTACCTCCACCCTCCCAAAATAAAAAGCAAACTCAAACTACAGGCCTGTTCCATTCATTAGTTGCTTTGGCCAATGTTTTTGCAGAGGTAATTTATTCTCTTTGAAACAACGTGAATTAAGGTTAAATTAGACCGGACTCTCCAAAGAATCCCACTGGTCAAGCTTTGTGCTGTAGGTTACCAGTGATGGCCTTCAGCTCCTCCTTCTCTTGTGCTGGGGTGGAGGGTGGGGCTCTCGCTGTAGCAATGGCAGCAGTGGCAGAAGCAGAAGATCCTGTTCTATCTGTGTTCGTGGCCCCTTGGCTTGGCATCTTGCACTTTCTGGGTAGAAGTTAAGCAAATAAAGTTCAGTGCATTTCTCTGTTTCCTACAGGGCCCCAATTACACAGGGAAGGACCTGAGGCTTTCTGCCACTACCAGAGAATTTGATAAACTGCCTTTACTTCCTCTCTTGCAGGGACCTCCAGGGCCCCCAGGTATTGCTGGACCCCTGGGACCTCCTGGACCGCCGGTAAGAAAGCTTGAGGGTTTTTGTTTTATATCAAGGAGAAGAAAAAACAGCTGGAGAAAAATTTAGGTCATGGCTTTCAGAGGGAACAGAGTTAGGGCCTCTGGCAATGTGTGTTTTCTCTTATATTTTCTCACTGCAAAGCCACAGCTGGTCGTAGAGAACAGCTTCTCCCTGCTGGGCTTTGGAACCACATTGGTGCTTCCTGGGGATAATTCAGTGTCTCCAGGGCTCCCCATGGCAGTGACCTGACTGCAGTGGAAGGGAAAACTACACTTCAATTGAAAGAAGCAGTCCCCAGTGAGATTCCTTCAAGAACAGAAATACTGATTTATTTTTTCTTCTGACTTCATTTCTCAGGGACTGCCAGGAGAGATTGGAGTTTCTGGTAAAACTGGACCACCTGGGCCAGCTGTAAGTGTTCAGGAACTGTTTCCCTCACGTCAAAACTTTTCATTACTTCAG
>WEKY01029752.1:0-11440 GCA_013390045.1 Picathartes gymnocephalus
GGATTTCTGTTCCATCTCCAACAGAACCCTGGGATGGAAACCCCTCCTGAGCCCCATCCTCAGCTGGGCCTGGTGGGCAGAGTCTCCTTCTGCCCTGCACTGCCTTGCTTTGCTCTGTTCCTGGAGGATTTGGGGATGTGGAGCAGAGCGTGGGAACAGCACGGTGTCCGTGAGGTGCCTGGGCACAGCTCCGATCTGGATTTGTCCTGGAGCTGTTGTCAGGGTTTGGGGGATCCCCTTAGCACAGAGCAGCGTGTTGGGGTGTGCTGGGACCTCATTTCCTTCACACCAGCTCAGCCCCAGCACGTTGGGAAGGGATCCCTGGCACAGCCAAACCCACTCCAACCACAACCCCTAAAACTTACCAAGCCCAAATTAATCGAATTTCCCAGATTTGCTGTGGCTGCCCCTGGATCCCTGGCAGTGCCCAAGGCCAGCTTGGAGCAGCCTGGGACAGTGGGAGGTGTCCCTGCCCGTGGAATGGGTGGCACTGGATGGGATTTGAGGTTCTCCCAACCCAAACCAATCCAAGATTCCACAAGAGCTGAAGGCTCTTCCCAGCTGCACCATTGCAGGCTCTAAAGGGGCTCCAGGAGAGCTGGAGAGGGACTGGGGACAAGGGATGGAGGGACAGGACACAGGGAATGACTTCAAACTGGGAAAGGGGAGATTTGGGTGGGTTATTGGGAATTAGGTATTCCTGTCTGGGCTGGAATTGCCAGATTTGCTGTGGCTGCCCCTGGATCCCTGGCAGTGCCCAAGGCCAGGTTGGAGCATCCTGGGACAGTGGGAGATGTCCCTGCCCATGGAAAAGGGGTGGCACTGAATGGGATTTAATTTCCTTTCCAACCCAAACCAGTTTGGGATTCTCTATTGGGCACTGAAAATATGGAACCGGGGGGTTTGGGAGGGCAGGGGAAGGGTGGAGGAAGGTGCAGCTCTCTTTCAGCCCAGTGTAGCTCTGTAAAACCCAGCCAGGGCTGTCAGGGGAGGCTGGGAGCACTTGGGGAGCTCCTGTGGAGAGGATGGAGTCCTTGTTGGTGTCTGCTTGGCAGCAGGTTTTTGCCAACCCCTCCTTCTCAGTGGGAAAGAAAAGCCACCCTGACAGTTATTTATGGGTGTTTTTCTTTGGTAAAAAAAGCCCTGCAAATCTGCACTAAAATAATTAGGTCAGGGCGTTAGTGTAGAGCCTTTGTTTTTTATTGTGCCAACAGAAAACAGATTAGGAGCAGTTTTTAGTGAGGTGTAGCTGGCACAGGAACAGCTCTTTGCCCTGTACACAAGTCCTCAGCTCCCAAAACCAGGTTCTAAGCTCATTGTGGGCTCCAAGAACTCGCTGTGGTTTGCTGTGGGAGATACCTCAGAACAGAGAAAAGTCTTTGTGCTCTTGGCAAGTTCGGTGCAGGATGGGATAACTCTGCCAGTTGTCTTTTATCTGCTGGCTGTAAATCTGTCAGCTCTGAACTCCAGCTCTTCCTGAGCTGGAGAAAGCCACCAGTGCTCCTGAGCAATTAATTGGAATTAATTCTATGGCTGTGTTTGGGTAACACGACCCTGAAGTGTTTTGGAAAGGCTGAGGGGACTTTTCCAGAAGTATTATCTTTTTAATTAAAAAATGCAGGTATGGAGGCAAGATAAATGCAATCAGTGAGCAGAACCTGCTGCTCTCTCCTAAGTAGGTTGTGTTTACTGTTCCCTGGTAGTTCTGAAGCTCCAGGTGACTGGGTCCTGCTGTCTTTCATAACAGCCCTGGGTTTGTTTTGCAGAAGGTGATTAAATCGCACAGGGGTGTACATTGAGCACACAGGGACAATATCATTTTCTTGTATGTTAGAAACTAGGTCAAGGGATGAAACGCAAAAGTACAGGTAATGGAAATTGCTTTTTGGGGAAAAAAAAAAAAAACGACTCTGCAACAAGTATAGGAAATCATAAACCAGTGCTGAAATATCAGATTTAGTGGTCATTACTTTTTAATGAAAACATTAATTTCTTCTCAAGAGGAACAGTTATGAAAAGACTGACTCCATTTTCACTACTTTAGAGATAGCTGAAGCTTCATCTTCAGCATTTCAAGTGTGCTCGTGTCCAGCTGTTTGGGGTTTGATGGGAGGGTAATGAGCTATTCCAGTGGTATCCATTCAAATAAAAAGCACTGAGTTTTTCCTTCATGGCCAGTATTTTGGTTTATTTTGCAAAAACCTTTTCCCATAAGCTGGCACAGACATCTCTGTCCTTTTAAAGGTACTTGTCAGGTACAGCCTGGATTGAAAAACAACAGAACAGTGACAAACTCTGTGATAACACGCAAAGTTCTGAGTTTTAAACCCTTAAATCTAAACTACATCTTTAATTTTGTTCTCACTAACGTGAGCCATGAATTCCTTCTGCATTCAGCCTTCCCAGTGGCTTGGTGAATGGTTTTGGCTGTATTTTAAGAAAACAACATTTGATTTCTTCATTTTCCCCCAGAAATTCCTGGCACTGTTGCAACCTCCAATTGGTGTTTGCTCGTTGGTGGTGTTAGAGGTATTAGTGGTTTATTTGGCTTAATTAATCCATGAGCCTTAATTAGAAGGAATGCCTGGGGATGGAGTGTCCTGCCTTGCCACTGCCCAGAACAAAGTCAGGGCATGGTTTGGGTTGGAAAAGGACCTCAAATCCCATCCCATTCCCAGCCCTCTTCCATGGGCAGGGACACCTCCCAGTGTCCCAGGCTGCTCCAACCTGGCCTTGGGCACTGCCAGGGATCCAGGGACAGCCACAGCAAATCTGACCACCGCTCCAAAGCAATTCCATGCTCCCAAATCCTGCTCCAGAGACTTCCTGCCTTTGGCATCTGCACAGGGATGTGGGAAGGATTCAAAGAGGTTTTGCACAGGGAGGGACAAAGTCAGGGCTGCAAAAGAGGAACTGAGGGAAGTCTGGGAAGGTTTGGAAAAAGATTGGGAACAATTGTCCATGTTTCCCATAATTCCGAAGGAATCATTCAGCTGTGGAGTAACTTCTGTTCCCAAGTTTGTCTCAATGGACAACACAAACCACGGCCTCCTGTGTTGTCTGGCTGCTTTTTCCCCCACTTATTTCCTAGAAAATTCCCACAGGCAGGCACCTTCTTGTATAAAACATGGAATGGACTGGCATGGAATAGAATTATGGAATGGTTTGGGTTGGAAAAGGACCTTAAATCCCATCCCGTTCCATGGGCAGGGACACCTCCCACTGTCCCAGGCTGCTCCAACCTGGCCTTGGGCACTGCCAGGGATCCAGGGGCAGCCACAGCAAATCTGGCAATTCTGTTCCAGTTCCTTTCCCCCCTCCCAGGGAAGAGGAGCAGCCCAAAATGCCCCAAAACACTCAGAATTCCGGCTCCATGTCCGTGATTTCCCTTTATCTGCTGTAAGCTGCTTATCCTGCTGGCTCCAGTTCGCTGCTTTGGAGGGAGCTGGGGCACGGATGGGCAGCGGGGAAATTGCCCAGCACAGCTCCTCCACTTCAGCTGGGCTGGCACTCGTTCTCCTTCACCCATCCCAATTTTTCCTTGCATTTTTGGTTCTTTGGGGGATTAATGCTGCTGTCATTGATGATGGAAGTTATTCCCATTCCATTCCTCAGGATTTTAGATTAGATATTAGGAAGGAAATCCTGGCTGGCCTGGAATTCCCAGATTTGCTGTGGCTGCCCCTGGATCCCTGGCAGAGCCCAAGGCCAGGTTGGAGCAGCCTGGGACAGTGGGAGGTGTCCCTGCCCATGGAAAAGGGGCTGGCACTGGGTGGGATTTAAGGTCCTTTCCCAACCCAAACCATTCCATTCTGTGATTCTCTTTTCATTTTAATGCCACACAGCCTCTGCACACAGCGTAAGAAGGAGAAAGAAGGCCTATAAAGAAACTATATTATAAACTAAATTATAAACCAAACAGTAGCAGTAATCAAAGCAAGCAGACAGGAGTTAAACTGAGCTGTCCCTGCGGTGCCAGAGCACGAGCAGCTCGTGCTTGTTCAGGATCTTTGTGCATCCCAACAGGATCTGGGAGCGCAGCACAGGAGCAGTGCCCGGAATAACAAATGTAACGTTGTTACTCGGGGTGTGTTTCACACCTGCCTTTCTTTACCTGTCAGGACATTTTCTCCCCACCAGCTCCAGGCCTGCTGGGATCAGTGTTGGAAGCCTGACTTAAGCCTGGCTTTATTGGTTTAGGTGGGTGTTTTTCAGTGGGCTGAAGGGACGCTAAAGGGATCAAGCATTTGTTACACTCCAGCCCTCTTAGGGCAGGGCAGCTCTGCTGCTGGAGCACCTGAAAACTTGGGAAACACGGTGTGCATGGAAGTACCAATGGGAAACTGCCTGCCAGCTTTGGAGAAGCCTATTCTTGTGCCCTGGGATGTTTTTGGGGCCCTTGGCCAAGGGGGCCAACAGGTTGTAAAGAGTGTTTGTAGGACAAATCTGATTACTGCAATTATGGCAGAGTTTGCTCTCAGGCCAAACTAAGTCTGTGGAAAAATCCTGACCACCTAAGGCTAGGAAACAAAGGAGGAAAAACAGGATTGAGATGCATTAGTGCAGGTTATTGGCCTTGTTGCACCGAGGTGGAAAGCAGGTACATGTGATGTGTGAAAACATTTTACTGTTTGATGTTTTGGGGTGAGTTCTGCGGGAAACAGGACACGCTGCTGTGCCTGTTCCTCTCTGCCTGTGTATTCCCAACTCCCAGCCCTTCCACACACACATTCCAGACGTGTTGGCCAGTCCTTCAGCCAGTTTGGTCTTCCCAGGGGTGAATCCAAGTGTTCCTGGGATCAAAATGCCTTTGGAGTGTGAGCAGTGGAGTGTGGGCTGCAGCCCCAGTTCTGTAGCTGGGTGTCCATCCTGTTCCTCTCCATCTCTGCTGGCTCAGCCCTTCTTCCATCCCATCCATTCCTGGGGGGATACAGGGTTATCCTGGGTGGATGCAGGGTTGTCCTGGATGGATACAGGGTTATCCTGGGGGGATGCAGGGTTATCCTGGGTGGATGCAGGGTTATCCTGGGTGGATACAGGTTATCCTGGGTGGATGTTGGGTTATCCTGGATGGATGTTGGGTTATCCTGGGTGGATGCAGGGTTGTCCTGGATGGATACAGGGTTATCCTGGGTGGATACAGGTTATCCTGGGTGGATGTTGGGTTATCCTGGGTGGATGCAGGGTTATCCTGGGTGGATGCAGGGTTATCCTGGGTGGATACAGGGTTATCCTGGGTGGATGCAGGGTTATCCTGGGTGGATACAGGTTATCCTGGGTGGATGCAGGGTTATCCTGGGTGGATACAGGGTTATCCTGAGTGGATGGAGGGTTATCCTGGGTGGATGCAGGGTTATCCTGGGTGGATGCAGGGTTATCCTAGGACAGGAGGGTGCTGGTCTGTAGGAAGGAGGGCACAAATCCTTAGGGAATGTTCATGGAATCTCCTGAGTGGGAAGGGACCCCCACGGATCATGGAGTCCAACTCCTGACCCTGCTCAGGACACCACAACAATCCCACCCTGTGCCTGAGAGCCTGGTCCAAGTGCTGTGGCAGGAATTTTGGGAATTAACCTAAAAACTTCCTGATTACGGAGAGCCTTGCACTGAGGCAGAGCTGCAGGTACAGTAACTCAGAGATCAGCACAGCTCGCTTTGAAAAATTCCGTGTTTCAAATAAAACCAATGAGCCGCTCATGTTCTGTTGTGAAGGATCTGTAAAAATAAAATTATTTCAAAGGGCTCAACCGCTTCAGCCGTGCTGGGTTTTGGTTGCAGGTGCTGGAAGTGTTTGCTGGGCGCCTGATTAAGGTGGGAGTTTTATCCAGGAGGGAAATTCCCAGCCTGACCAAGTACCAGATCATCCTGGCAAGGGATCAGTACAGGAAGAACCCCTCTGCACAAAATGCAGTAAGTTCTTTATTTATTTCGTGCTATTAAAGTAGTGAATAAATAGGAATAAACCATGGTTACAACACTTCCGGAGACGTTTTAAGTAGATTTCTGTTTTTAGCCATGGAATAAAATATAGAATCACAGCACACTTTGGGATGGAAGGGATCTTTGAGATCATTTATGAAATCTATAAAATATTCCTAATTGTTTCATGTTTCTGGATGCCAGTGTAGGAAAGTCAAGGAAAAGATAAAGAACTCAATTTCCAAAGTGAAGTTGTTTTGAGAATTTACATTGTAATTACTGACAGCCCAGTTTTCATTTTCCCCTCAAAGCTATATTCCTGCTCCTATTTTTTTTGGTAAATCCTCACGGAACGGTCAAATTTTGTAAACTTAAAGAAAATTACCTAAGCAAAGACCGTGTGCCTCAAAAAGAGCAGTAGGAAGTGTTCACTGTAAGGCAACTTTTCCTGACTTAATTCCACAGCCTGGGTGGATGTGCCAGAAATCCATCTGGGTTTTCCCAAATGCTGATGGTTCAGCTGTCACAGTCTGAGGGTTGATGAGCTGATTTTGGGGAATAACAGAGGTATTTTGGAGAGCATTTTGGAGAGTATTTTGGAGAGTATTTTGGAGGTGGAAGAGGATTGAGCATTGTGTCCCCTGAGAGCTCTGTTGGACAAACTGCTCCCAGGGCATCCCTTTGGGCTGTCACAGTCTCCTGAGGTGTCACTTTGGTTTTGGGCAGGAATTCCTGCTCCTCAGCCACTTCCTAATCCTGTCTGAGTCTGCTTTTCTCCCTCAGGGAATCCATCAAGGCATCATTGAGGGAGACTTTGCCCTTTGTATCAGTTTGTACCACGGCGGGGTACGAGCTGCTGCTGCATTCCTGACTTAATTCCACAACCTGGGTGGAAGTGCCAGAAATCCATCTGGGCTTTCCCAAATGCTGATGGTTCAGCTGTCACAGTCTGAGGGTTGATGAGCTGATTTTGGGGGATAACAGAGGTATTTTGGAGAGTATTTTGGAGGTGGAAGAGGATTGAGCATTGTGTCCCCTGAGAGCTCTGAGGGACAAACTGCTCCCAGGGCATCCCTTTGGGGTTTGCTCTGCCCCTGAGGTGTCACTCTGCTTTTGGGCAGGAATTGCAGTGGGATTGCTGCTCTTCAGCCACTTCTGATGCAGTCTGAGTCTGCTTTTCCCCCTCAGGGAATCCATCAAGGCATCATTGAGGGAGACTTTGCCCTTTGTATCAGTCTGTACCACGGCTACGAGCTGCTGCTGCAGATGGGAATCCGCTCCTTATTCATCTACCTGTGGGGAATCATGGATGGATCTAAAGGTGAGATGTCTCCAGGAACATCCTTCCTTTCAGCTCTTCTCATTCCATTTACCTCCCTGCGTGGCTGCTTTGCCACAAAACCCCTTAGGGAATGAGGGGTTGTAGATGGAATTGGTGTTTTCTGTTCAAGACAAGAGTCTGTTTGGGAAATCAGACGGAATTCTGAGTGTTCCCACTCTCTCCAAAGGCTTGTCCCGCACCAAGACCGAGCTGGGGCGCAATGAGGACTTCATGAAGCTCTACCAGCAGCTCCAGGACATGTTCTCAGACACTGCTGTGGCTCCTGAGAATGGAAGTGTTTGCAAGGGCACAGCAGGTCAGGATTCTCCTCTCAGGGACAGAATATTCCTGCTTGAAGTTGTGCTGCACTGCCTGCTGGTCTTTATTCCGGATTGAATTCCCCATATTCTGTCTCTCTCTCTCTCTGTTCCCTTAATAATGGTTTTATCCACTTTCAGTCAAGTTTTCTGTGTTGGAAGTTTTTAATTTGCTTGAAAATGAAGGTTAAAATAGAACCGTTTCACTGTAAGTCTTTTCCAGTGTGGCTCTAACAGAAGCAACAGCACTTTCTCAAAAACTGGGCTTACCAAATGTGCTTCTGTCAGCAGTTTATTGTTCTGTTTAGAACCAAAACCAGGAATTTGGGTCTGACTGCGATAATTACAGTGGGAGGGAATGGAGTTCTCTGAACCTTCCTGCTTGTTGCAGGTTTATTTACAATTTTCATCGCTCTATTTCCTTTCCAGTGTTGGAAAAGAAAAAGGAATTTGTCTACAGCCATCCAAAATTAAAGAAATTGGAGGAAATTGTAATAGAGCACTTCAAATCCTGGAAACAGAGAGGTTCTGGTGAGTACCAACAACTCAGAGGTGAACCTGGGGATGGAAACAAGGAATATCCTCCTGACTGATTTCCCACTTTGTGCTGCTTTATTGCTCTGATTCTTTCTGTATCTTCCCCTCTAGGAGGAACTTCACCGTAAGAGCTCTATAAGATAAAACTTCCTATAAATTCTCATTATTAATTTGATATAAACTGCTCTAACAGCTGAATAAAACAGGGATGGGGTCATTCCTGGGGCTGCCACGTTTCCTGCTGGTGCTGCCCCAGTTTTCCCCTCAGGGCCCTGCTGCCACTCCCTCCTGCAGAGTTCCATGGACACATTTAAGGACCTTAAGGATAAAAGTTCTGATACCCAGCCTGAGCTAAGAATTAACAACTCTGAGGCATCAGTTTGGAGTCCAAACCCTTTCGTTACGTTCACCTTTCATTCTTTTTCATTTTAGTGAAGACATCATTCCGATCTCTTTGGGTTTGGGATGTTTCAGCTTCTTGATTACAGCTTTTGGGATGATTAAATGACTAATAATAATGTTTGTTTTGCCACTTGTTCACCTTTTTTTGTTGTCTGTTTGGGTCTTTGTGCTCAGTGAAGTTCTGACAATTTCAGACCTGCCCTTCCCTCGTTCTTTTGTATTTTTTTTCCTCTGTTCTCAGCAAACCCTTGAAATGGCTGATGCTTTCTGGTAGGCAGCTTTGAGGTTTCCCAGTTCTGTCTTTGTTACTTTGGGATATTCCCCAATGCTTTTAATGCCCTTCACTCCTTTTCTTTTTTTTTTTTTTCCCCTTCCCATTCAGAGTTCTTTCTGCCCTCCCAGCATCCCTCCCTCCTTTTGCCTCCACTTTAAAAACCCTGCATTTGAGATGGAAAGGGAGGGAAATCATACCCAAAATCCTCAGCCATTCCTGAAACAGCTCCAGCCCTTCCTGCTCCATTCATTGCCCAGATTTGCTGTGGCTGCCCCTGGATCCCTGGCAGTGCCCAAGGCCAGGCTGGAGCAGCCTGGGGCAGTGGGAGGTGTCCCTGCCCATGGAATGGGGTGGCACTGGGTGGGATTTAAGGTCTTTTCCCACCCAAACCATTCTGGGATTCTGGTTCTGCTACCCTGAAGGTCCTGAACTGGAGAAATGGAGACAACAGCATCTTGAGCTTCATTCCCATCCAACCTGAGCTTTTCCAGTAAGTGACTTTAGTAAGGGCACCTCAGATAAAGACCTTCTCACCATGGTTTGGTGTAAATCCCCCAGAATTAGGGCATGCTTTGATTCCAAAGTGGAATCTTCAAGGAGCTTTTTCTGCCTGTTTTCCCATTAATTGAGACCAGAGCTGTGAATGTGCAGCTTGTGGGGGCACCCTGTCCTTTTTTATGGATAATTCTGTTAAAACCTGGCAAATTTTCAAATCCAGCAGGCGAAGACGGGAGTGAGAGCTCAGCAGGGGACACGAGGGTGATGATCTTCTCCTCCTTCAGGGACAGTGTGCAGGAAATCGCAGAGATGCTGGCCCGGCTCAGCCCGACCGTGAGGGCCATGACCTTCGTGGGTCACTCCTCGGGGAAGAGCACCAAGGGCTTCACCCAGAAGGAGCAGCTGGAGGTGAGGAAAGAGGAGACTTGCACTAGGAATCACTGATAAAGAGCATTAATTGTGTAAATAACTCCACGAGTGTTGACTTGTGTGGCAGTGGCTGAACTTTTTTAAGTGTTGTTGGTAAACGCCTGTCTAGTCCAGTGGCTTGCAGAGCGTCCAAAATTATACCCAGCGAACAAAATAGATAAATAATTTACATGTTTCCATTATATTAACGACTGCTACATTTAGATGTCAGAAATCTGGGGAAATATGCGAGTACATGCTTAGAGATGTGTTTTTACTTGTAGTTGGTAAAGATAAGATCGTTAAATTCAATAAATAACGTTTAAAAAAAAGAAGATAACTCCAATGCAAAGCTGGGAAGATAAGTTTTAGAAGAATACTATGGTTAAAGACAGAATTAAAGAGTTAAAAGACAGAATTAAAGAATTAAAGGCAGAATTAAAGAGTTAAAATGCTGATGCTGACCACACTGTGCAGTGCTGTTTGATCACCAGCCGCTGGCAAATCTGAAAAGCCCAATTCCGTTATTTCAGAACACTGATGTGTAGAAATAAGGACTTTACAATTAGAGATTGTAAAGTGGTGTGTTTTATTTCCAGCTGGGGCGCATGAGGGGATCTCTCCTCCAAACCCTGCTTTCTCCCAGCTCTTTATCTTTTGAATTATTACATATGCATAAATTTCACAATACCCCTGTACATACTCATTACCCAGCCCTGCGCAGCCTCGCTTCCTATTAAAACGAGCTAGAAAGTCCTTCTGTGGTTTCACAGTCTCTTCTGGTGGTCCTGGGCCGGGGTCTTCTGATGAAGGCTGGAGTCTTCCTCACAGTGGCCTCCTTTCGACCCCTCATTCTGGGCAGGCACAGTAAGGATTTGGCCAGTTCCCAGGATAGCCTACCCTGGCCAAAACCACAGGCCTGATTTTTGCTGGCTCACAGCCCACAAAGTTGTGCTTTATCGAATCTTAACAATACCCAAGTCCCTCTTTGCTGAGTTTGAACACCACACATCTTAACCTGTGTGACTTCTACACAAGCACTACCGAGCAGTCGAGCTTGGCAGCTGATTTTCTGTGTGCTCTCAAGCTGTTCCTCTGCAAAATCAAATAATCCCTTCTTAAAGCTTTCTACTTTCGTGTCCATAAATGTCCCCAAAACCACCAAATAATCTGTTTCTAAAGCTTTTGTATTTTCACATCCACAAACGTCCCCCATAGCAGCACAAACCACTTTTTCCTGCCTAAGCTGGTGAATCCCATCTCCCTGCAGGTGGTGAGGCGTTCCTGGGAGCGGGGGGGGATGAACTTTAGGTGTCGTTACTAAATCCCTGTCTAGTCCAGTGGCTTGCAGAGTACCCAAAGTTATACCCACTGAACGAAATAGATAATTTATGTATTTCCATTATATTAACGACTGCTACATTTAGATGTCAGAAACCTGGGGAAATATGCAAATACACGCTCAGAGATTTGGTTTTTTCCTGTAGGTGGGAAAGATAAGGTCCATTAAATTCTGATCTAGCGAAGTTAAAATAGAAGATAACCCCGATGTAAAGCTGGGAAGATAAGTTTTAGAAGAACGCCACGGTTAAAGACAGAACGAGCTGTGCTTTTTTCCCTTCACTTTAGAATTAAAGAGTCAAAATGCTGGCGCTGGCCACACTGTGCTGTGCTGTTTGATCGCCAGCAAAAACCAAACTCTGTTCTTTCAGAACACAAATCACTTTTTCCTGCCTAAGCCGGTGTCCTAGGCTGACTGTACGA
>WEKY01029756.1:0-48595 GCA_013390045.1 Picathartes gymnocephalus
TGAATGCCCCTGGGAACTCCCTGGGTGCACAATTCCTTCTCTGGTATTTGCTAGCGTGATGAAGTCATATTTACTTCTCTAGAAAGGAAGAAACAGCAGGCCTGACTGTGACTTATTGAACAAGTGATTTAGATCAAGACACAGTTCCAGTGTTTGTTTTAGTGCTAATAGGGACTTGGTGCTCTCCAGTTACCACAAAATCACATAATTGTTTGGGTTAGACCTTAAAGATCACCTTCCAACACCCTGCCATGGGCAGGAACACCTTCTACTAGACCAGGTTGCTCCAAGCCCTGTCCAACATGCCCTTGAACACCACCAGGCATGGAGCAGTCACAGCTTCTCTGGGCAACTTGTGCCAGGACCTCACCATCCTCTCAAGGAAGAATTTCTTCTCAATGTCTAATCTAAACTTGCCCTCTTATTCATGAGATGAGATGCCCACTAATTCCTCTTCTTGTTTTCCAGTTGCCTTCGCTCTGTGGTGTGATAAAAATGCTGCAATGAATTGCCCACGATCCGACAGAGCGATATGACTTAATGGTGGCTCCAGAAGCTCACCAACACACGCCTTGTGAGCTGCTCTGCCAGTAGCTGTGACTGGAAGAGAGCAGACCCAGAACAAGCCCTGACCTGTAGTCGCACTGCTCCAGCTGACTGAGCACAGATCAGCTGGAAGATGGTAACGCATTTTGCAATGCTGTCTTTCAAACGGTCAAGGTTGCAGGGTCATATTGTCCTTGTAAATGTCTCGGCCTGTTCCTGGGGCTCAAAACACATGACTTTGGGGACTTTGCCTGCAAAAAGGCTGTTTCCACACATGAGATATACAGATCAGTGAAGACAACCTGAAATTTTGCAAAACATAGAATCATAGAATATGCTGGGTTGGAAGGGATCCATAAGGATCACTGAAGTCCAACTCCTGGCCCTGCACAACACTATCTCAAGAAACATACCATATGTCACACCATTAAAAACATAGAAATGTTTCTTCCTTTAAAAAAAGCCTCCAATGTTATAAATCTAGTATTGGAAATCTTTCTGGGTAAAGGTCTTTTCTTTTAGTGAAGATAGACAGGTTTTCACTCCCAAGTTTGATTTTAAGCCAGGAAGGACAAAAGTGCTTTTCATGAAAATTAAAAAACTGGGAAAGAACTACAAGGTTTACAAATTCCTTTCAATGCTCCTCCTTATTTTACCATCATTACTGGAAACCCACTGGACCTGAAACCTTTCTGGCTTGAAAACCAATCAGATGACATTTTAAAATACAGGCTTGAGTAGCAATCAGTGACTTTATTCCCTTCTTTTCCTTGATGGTTCCACTTAGTTTTCTCCATGGTTTCCAATCCTCTGCCTTCCAGACCACCCTTAAACTTACTACCTACCTTTCTGTGCACAAAAAGGACCCAGACTTCCCACTCATTTCTACAACTAGGTCACTGTCTACTACATGTGCTTAGCAAAACCCCACACAGGCTGTGCGAGGAGCTCTGCCTTGAGCCAACTGACACTCCTGATTCCCTTTGCAGATCCTTTCCCAGGGATGCAAAGCAGTGATGGATTGGGTGTCAGTGCCCGCTCCCCCACTCTCTTGCACCCTCTTTGCAGGCCAGGCAGTCTGCAGGCTGTGAACTGGGCTAAGAAGAGGTCTGTATTTTTAATATTCTTTCTCCTGGCAGGGAGCTTGGCCAGCTCTTAGAGAAGAGAGCCCATTTCTCCAACTCGCTCTAGAAAAGGTTACAACATCTGCTTGCCAGTGAGGAAGAAAACCACAGCACAAAGTTCCCATCTGTTTTCTGTTTTGATGTGAAGCCAGAAAAGCCAGTTGGTTTTACACTTCCCCAGATGCTTGAGGAGCTCAACTCCTCACTCTCCTATCCATGCAGCAGGAATGGAGGGTGCTAGAAACTGGCAAGGTTTGGTGGTGCCATGAAGATCTTGTGAACTGATTCATCAGCCTCCTGCTCAGTTTCTCAAGACAGATAGCGCAGACTTCTTGTGAAACCTGAACTCCTCCATGCACTCAGGGGTGGGGCTAAAACCTCCACCTGAAGCACAGACCTCTGTGGTCCAGGTGATCCTCATGCAATGAAACTCTCAGGAGTTTCTTCTTGAAACCACAGCTCCCAAAGTTAGCTGAGCTGCTAAGATGGAAACTAACCACTTCTGAAGCATTTTGTGATCTATCCCTGGTCCTCGTTATGTGCTCCTCTCTCTGAATAGCATATAAAGGGATTTCACAAAGGAGGAACAAGCACGCTAGAGGTGCAGATGTTCCCTATGGAGGGATAAAAGGAGAGACCTGAAGCCTGTGTGTTGCTTGACTTCAGGTCACATCTATAACAGGATATCCCTCTTCTGCCTCTGTTATGCATCCTTGAGGATTATAAGGGTGATAGGTACGTGAAAATGAGAGGATGTCTGGGAAGGACATCCAGGAGGGATGAAGAGGGATCTGTTTCAGTACAAGAACCTTCTCTTGTAGAAGGAGGACTAAGGGACAACATATAAAGCTCTTGGGAGACAGGTTCAGGGCACACAAAGTAGTTAGGTCTTTAGCCAACATCTGTTGGGACATAAGAAGGTGACAGGAGCCCAAGGGGAGAATGTACAATTTCAGGAAAGGGAAATCAAAGGGTTACGAAATGCTTTAAGCTTCCAAGGCTACATCTGTATTAAAGAGTCAGCTAGAGCCAGAGCAATGTCTCCAGCTCTGTTCCATGACCACATAGACAGCTTAAATCTTGGCTTACTCCCCAGTGTGGCTGAGCACTAGTGAGTCCCAGACAACATCCAGTTATGGTCATACTAGCTAAGGGCAAGGATCATTGACAAAAGTCAGTAGGTATGAAGTAATCTGTTTGGGTTTTATCACCCAAGTTTGCAAGTTCTGCTGTGCCACTTGCCGTGCGCAGCCAGTGAACAGGATCCAGCCTGGTTTATTTACTGTTCAAAGGCAGCCAAAGATGCTGGTATCTTGGGGCTGTGGACAGGCACTGGAGTTTAAAAAAGAAGTGTGATTTCCAACACGTGTCTCTGTCTTTGGCAGTGCCTGTTGGCTGGACTGAGACCTTCCCCTGTGAAACACTTCAGGCTGCTGAGATGCTGAGATGCCAGTGGCCCTCACTTAGCCATGCACATCTGGCCTTGCTCCATCTGCTCACAGGGCTGTGTCTCCACTGGACTTTTCCCCCTTTCTCTGATCCAGGGAGTTTTAAAAACAAGTACAATAGAAGCTGGGATGGGTACCCAAAGGAATATGGCACCCGTGACAGGAACACAGTGTCCCATTAGTACATCACACCTTCCATGACCAACAGGCCTGTTTTGGTAGAAACAGTTTGTCTGATGGGGTTTCTGCAAGTGAGAATAATGTGGTCCATCTGGTAGCTCCAGAGCTGGGATTTAAGCCCAGCAGCTTGGTCAAAGTCCAAACAGAAAGTTCAGCTGTAGCTGGGACACCATATTTAAAGGATATTGTGGTTTTCTACTCCCAAGCACACTCGCTTGAAGTCCTGGTTGTAACCAAGCACAAAGGACACCAGGAAAATTATTTAGTATTTCAGAGAAATGCCTTTCTTTGACTTTCTATGTCCAAATATTTAGCATGTTTCACAGGTGACTTAGCCAGAGTTATCTGAGTTTATCAGGTCCAAGAGTTTGGGATAATTATTACTAAATTAATTCAAATAATAAAGTTAATTCACCTAGCTCCACAAGGAATAAAATTACTTTGTTTTTTTTCTTCTCAGTATCCCAAATATAATTGATAATTTAGTAGACTAATGCTGAACTTCTCTGGCAGTGTGCTACCTTATTCAGAGAAGATCTGGGCTATTTTACACAAGGATGAAACATGTTCCTGATGCCAGTTTCTAAAGGGAATCCAGGATGAACTAGCTCAATGACAGAACTAGCATATCTAGGCAGAGAGGATATTGTCCACCTTGAATGTTCTTGAGACCTCAACTTGCTGCCGAAGTTTGCTGGAACTGGACATGGAGAAAAGGCAGCATCTGAAAGGATGGAGGTTGGACAAACACTCCACATTCATGAAGACAGGAGAAGAATGTTAAAAAATACTCATACTCTTAGCAAATTAGGGTCCGAGATGCAGTTCTGCTAACTTTCCAGAACTTGCCACCTCTCCTATAGCTCCCAGCTCTGAGAGGCAAACTCTGGCCAAGTTTGCTGGGAGATTTAGGATATTGCCACTCCCAAGAGTTCATTACTTTCCTAACTCTCTGCCAGGCCTATGCTTAGTCTATGAGAGGAGCAGAAAATTCTCATGGGTTGTCAGATGCTCCTAATCAGAGGTACATATATTGGTTCTCACTCTTTGAATTCGTTTGTCCCAGGGACTGATCCATATCAGTTTTGTGAGAAAATTAAATACCCCAAATGCCACTTACTATTTTCTTTCATACTATACTGTCCTTCCCATCCTTTCATATGCTGGTATTTCCACCTTCTTGCCACCTGAGTATCCAGCCTGTGGGCTGCATCCATCACAGTTCCAGATGCCTCTGCAGGCCCCTTAGATCCCTGTAAAGCACTGTGGGCTCCAGTGGTCCTTCTAGCTGTCAATGCCTTGTATGGGATATTCAGCACCTCAGCTTGGCCATGATGTAGGAGGGAGCTCAGGCCATTATCACCCAGCTCCTGTCTGTTCTGCAAAGACAGGTCCATCTTTTCATGTTTTTAATCATGCAAACAATGTGGGAACATACAGGATAGGGGGAAAGAAGAAAAATCCCATCAGGGCATAAAATACAACTGTATTTTTACAAAATGTTCTTCTAGCTAATATAATATACAGTCCAATGCACTTTACAAGACAGGCCTTTAAAAATCTGCTACCAAGTACCAGAATTCCGATGTTCAGCTCGTATAAATCATTGCTTCTGATTTATGCTGAGAGGCAGGTCACAACTGCCTAATCAAATAGCTTCTCTTTGAGCAGAAAGCTAGACTTTATAGAAGTGTAACTGTGAGTTACTTTATATAGCCATTTGATGGAAAGAGAGAGAATGCAAGGGAAAAAAAAGCCAGAAAAAACAAGAGAGAGCAGAAGAAAGAAAAGGGAAGAAAATAAGGAAAGACAGAAAGAAAAAGTGAGAAAAACTTATTTATATATTTTGGACGTTCAGTTCCTTTCATTGTGAAAGAATGGGAAAGTTTGGGAAGCCCAGACTAAATAACTCACAATGATAACAGGGTGATACTGAGAGCAGTAAAACTAATTTATTGGGCTGAGCTTATCTGATTCCAGGGAAAGTGAGTACTGCTGAATGCAGCTCTGACTGTGCCTGCATCTGACAAGACACACAGTTCAAATGCAAAATTACATTAAGCAGATGTAACCCATTAAGAAGCTGAGCTTGAAAATGTACTTTATCCTGTCAAGGCAAATCCTAGTTGAAAACTTGGGCCTTAAAAAAACACCCCAAACACTGCAAGAAGATGTTCTATTTTAGGCTTTATTGCTTTAATCTTTTTTATGTCAGTCATAGTTACAGGGTGATGATAAATATAAACCCACCTCCACTGTATTTCTAACATAACTCCATTACCTACCCTCAGCTGGAATAGAGAAAAGCCCCTTAACATAAAACCCAGCAGAACCAGTCCTGGGTTCAATTATCACCCAGAATAGGGTGAGGTTGGCCAGACCTCAGAGGCAAACCAGCTAAAACACAAATCATGTGTTCCTACTCCAGCCTAGGCTAAAATGTAGAATGGCAGAGGAATCACAGCCAGTTCATCCCTTCCTTGCACCCATCCATCATGGAGCCTGTGCTGGGTTAGCTCGTGTGTGGGGTCTCCAAGATGAGATGATTCTCACTCTCAGTGCCTCTCTGCATGAGAGCTCCTGAAAATATGTGGGATATGGTAAAGAAGGAGAAAATGGATGGGATTCAAGATCTCTGGAGTAACACTCAGTTGTGCTAAAAGAAGGTGTGAGTATTATTTAATAAAAATGTTGGTGAATTTCCATACTAAATTTCTTTATATCTAGCCTATTTATACATCTGTATTAGTTATAAAACTGGGAAAGAACACTTATTCTGGATAAAAGCAGGCCAAAACGTACATCATGGGACTCAATTCTCACTACTGAACTTAGGTGTCTAAAAGGCACTTTGGAGTATCTTTCCCCTGACAGCTGTGGGCGGTTTTTTTGCCTTTGGAGTGTATAATGATTCTTCATGGTTCCTTTATTCTCATGTATTTCATCCAGTACACACACCACTAACAGAAATGTTCATAAACACCAGCAAGATATCAAAAAGAAAGAAGGTAAATCTCATTAGACTGGCTAAGATCATTTTGAGGAGAAAAAGCATGATGTTGAAAGAATGGTCAGTGTCTTTCTATGCAGGAAGATCTCTCAGCTTATCTAAGTCTCCTGAAGGTAAGCTAGGGCACTTAGGCTATTAACCAGATGATACAGAGTAATGGAAAATTTTTTGCAAGGAGAAATCCTCTGCCAGCAATTCAGTGCTCATGTAAAACACAGTTACTGTATGTCATTTATTTTACTCTTTGAAGTTTCTTTGTTTATGCTTTATTATCTGAAATATCCTCCTTAATGGGGGGGAAAAAAAAGTTAGTTTGTACCAGTGCAATTATCAATATGAGTCAAGTTTAGGGGCTTTGAGTCTGACATTTGATTGCAACTGTGAAGTAGACAGTGTGCTTGAATGGTTTGATTTTCTTTACAAACCCCATGAAAAGTAACTTTTTTTAGTTTCCTTGGAATTCTGTGCAAATCCCAAGATGAAAATGTCCCTCTAATGGAGAGAAAAGAAAAAAGTAAGTCTAACCAGCTACATTCACATGTTCACAATGTTTGATTTCATTCATTGAGTTTCATTGTGTTATTTGGAAGTGTCTTTAAGCAATTTATGTAACATAATAGATACCAGCTGTAATCATTTTGGGCACAGGAGTTATATAGGCTCATTCTTTGATGCTAATAGTCCAGATACACTTAATAACTAATTAGCTCGGTTTATAACAAAACCAAACATCAAAACAAAAGGACCCCTATGACAAGCATCAGTCTAAGGATAAGCCCCACCTGACTTCCAACATCTGCTCAATGGATATCTACATAAAAAGGGTCGCACAAACTCCCAATGGACATAATTCATCTTATCCCAATCCCCTCTTTGGAGGCATGCCAGATTTCTACACTCTGAAAATATCTTTATTGCAGAGAGCTGAGAACAGCTTGCTCCAAAACCTGCCCAATGAATTCCTGCTGGGGCAGTTCATTCAGCAACTTGTGACTCTCTACTAAGATCCTGTTTAACTCAGAAGCCCCTCTTGGTGATTTGGGGTTGTTAGACCTGGAGGTCAGACCCAGACTATGGGTGCCAGTGGCACTTACAAGGCAAAATAAGCCTGATGGCTTTGCACAGCTAATTTTTGAGTGTCATCCAGTTTGTTGGTCCATGGTAGATCTGGAAGAGCCTTTGGGACCAGTGCTGGGAAGGGAAGAAATTGTCCTCAAGTCCTTGCATCACCAGATGCAGGGGTGCAATTGAACTGCTTAAATGTCAGTACTACTTGAAATGCCCATGGATGTCCTTTGGATGTTCCTCTTCCAGTCCTGGTGGGAAGAGAACTCTCACGAGGACAAGGTCACTCTGAAGTGCCTCAAATGGCACCAGATGCTTCACTGCAAACTGCTGAGAGGAGTCTTCTATCCAGTAGAGGAAAATTTTTGTGCAGGGGATCAGGGTGAGCTGGGGAATTATTGCTGTCTTAAATCAGGCCATTATTTGCAGGTGTCATCTCAACAACTTTGTGTCATACCCAAGAGCTGCTTCTCAAGTGTGGATGCACAGCGAGTTGCTTGCTGTCATCTCCCACTTCCCCCAAAAGCAAAGGTACTTCCAGCTCACAGCCCCCACAGCTCACACGCTGCTGGCAGCAAGGAAGGAAGCACCTGCAGAGGTGAGCACTGAGGTGGGATTTTATTCTGGCTGAGCCAAATGAGGAGAGCAGCCCTGGGCAAGCAGAAGTTTAGAAAAGAAAACAGTTTTCCTGCCCAAGCCTGACCTTGGTCAACATGTGCAGCGCTTTGTAAATTAATTGCATCTTGAGTGGAAAGTAGCTGCAGATGGTGTGTGTTTTCAGTGTCTGCAGGCAGCAGAGACAGTTTGGGATCCCCCTGTGCACGATGGACCTCACTGACCTGGGGGTATTTGACTGACACTGGCACAGGGTGCCCAGAGAAACTGTGGCTGCCCCATGAAGTGTTCAAGGCCAGGTTGGATGGGCTTGGAGCAACCTGTTCCAGTGGAAGGTGTCCCTGCCCATGGCAGGGGTTTGGAATGAGATGAGCTTTAAGGGCCCTTCCAACCCAAACCATTCTATGATTTCAAATATACCTACCAGTTGGTTTCCTTTGATGACACAGTTGCTGTTACTAATGGCTTTCATAATGACATAGATTATAGCATTTTTTCCTAAATTTCAAACTATTTTAGGATAATTCTAAACTTGACATTTAAAATGAGAAACAATGGAGAAGGAAGGATGCCTCTTAGAATAATGGATCTTAAATCCCTCTTTCCTCTGAAATACAGCAGGAATTTTGAGAAAGCAGAAAATCCTCAAGGATGTTGAAATTACGCTGTCACATACCCTGGAGCTTCAGACAAACATAGGATTGTGAGCACCCAACTTATGTGGATTAATTTTTATAGTTCCACCTTCACGCCAGTTCATCATTCATCACCACTGAGCAACACTCCAGACCTCATCCCGGACTGACAAAATTAGAAAAGCTGAAAGAAACATGGGTCACTATTTTTAAAAGCCCATTTGTCAGCAGTTACCACTTATAGAGACCTATTGATAACCGGCATTAAGAAGATTCAGTTATCCAAGGTTTTCAGTGCTTTGGCCCTAGGTCAGGAAAACACTTACACACACCTTTAGCCTTAAGTTCATGAGCTGTCCCTCTTCAAGTTGTTGCTGTGTCATGCAAGTGGGTAGACTTCACACAGTAAGTCAACCAATGAAAATTTTTAGGTGTGAAGCTCATCCTTACAAGGACAGCAGCACAAGGGTTCTGGTGCTACGTGTTATGGATCTGGTGTCTTTCTCCTAACCCCTGTAGTCCTGGCAGCATGTCCCTTTATATCCCAGCCCCTGCAGCTGTGCAATTACACGATACCCTCTTCTGCCCTAAGAGAAATTTCAAGCCAATGTGGTCCTGGTAAATTTTCTTGAAAAATTCCACTTAGAAGAGCAAAAAAAAAAAGAAAACTTTCCACACAGCCCAGAAAGGATCTTTAAAATTCAAAACTCATTTTACAATAGAGACAAAATACTGTCCACTTATTCTTAACAAAAGAGGAAGTAAAAAACAATCCACAATGTATTCTATTGTTACTATATTTATTGTTATTGTTGCTCTCACAATTAGAAAACACAGCTAATGCTGCTTCCATGAACACAGGGTGATTTGTGTTTTAGATGAATAAACCATAGCTCTGCTGAGATGTTTAATCAAACTCTGTCTGACTGATGAAACTGGTCCTGAGAGGAAAACAAAACCAAACAAAACATGCTGTACATGTTAAAGTCATTAATCTCAGGTGGATTTTAAGTTTCCTGTTCTTTCTCCCCCTCTCCCAAATCTTGTTTTCTATTCCGTCTCCCTTGCAGAGGAGAAAGTTATGCCTGTGATAGCTCCAATCTGCTCTTGGGAACAAAACCCCCTGTCTGATGCAGGGAAAGGCAAATCCTTTGTCACGGGGTGGAGGTCTAACAACAATCTATCCTAGGCCTGAATTTTCCTCTTGTTCCCCATATTCCTGAGTACCTCCAGAGCCTCCTCCCAGCACCTTCCTCAAACAGGTAGCCCAGAGCCGGGCAGCACGAATCTGTCTCACTTGGAAGAGGATAATGTTTGTCTACAGGGATCTGTTTTCTAGCAGGAAAAGGGATGGTCCCTCAGGGACTCTTTTATCACTTTACTGACAGAGACACTGCTAATTGTATTCAGATTTTTTCTTCTTCCCTCACTCCCCTCCCCCTCACCAAGGGCTTTTCTAGCTGCATGTGAAATATTGTGGGCTGGCCACTTTAGTATAATTAAGATACTTTCTATGTTTGTAGAATAAAATGCACAATTAGATGGGAATTTTTTATAATGAATGGCATTTGCCTACCTTATGGAGAAACCTAATGATATAAAACTGGAAGGGGGGAAGGATGGGGGGAATTAAAAAAATACAAAGCCAGCCAGATATATACAGGGTCTAAACCCTCAGAGTAGGAAATAGCATTAAATCTGAACTGTTTTATTAAATCACAGATTTTTTTTTCAAATTAATAAATACTACAAGGCCACCAACATAATACTCTTCAAGATAGCTTGGCTGTTTCCATCAGGGTAATAGTGTAAGACTGTGAAATAATAGTGTTTGTGGGAATAAATCAGATGTATTTTGCCAGCTAGTGTAAATCAACAGTAGTGTGTAGTACGACATGGAGCTGGGCCAACTTATATCAACTGTTGGCATGTGGTAAGACGTGTGATAAGAGGGGAACTACAGCATCACCTGACAAAGACATTCATAGTAGTTAAAGCCATTTTCTGCAGTAGCTGAAGGATCTCAGTGTTTCAGAGGAAAGCCTTGAAAACTGCTTGCTGAAGGCCTGAGAAAGGGAAGGAGGGGCATATTTCCCTTGCAAAGCTGGTTTGTGACAAATGTTCTCCCAAATTTTTTTCAGACTGCACATGCACAGAAAATTATAGAATCATAGAATGATTTGGGTTGGAATGGACATTGAAGATCATCCAGTTCCAACTCCCTGCCATGGGTAGGGACACCTTCCTCTAGACTGCAAAAATAACTTGACCATTCTGTTTTGGATCCCTGTTGTATCAATAATTGAAATTGAGAGATGTGACACTTTTCTCTTCTGGCCTCTCTGCGCTTTGCTGCTGATGCAAGGAGTGAAGCATCAGAGACAGGTTGCAAGGAGAAAGATGCACTATGAGTTGTTCTGCCAGTATGGTCCTGTGTTATAGGTACTCTCTTTATTCCTAGTTCTTATTAAAAGGGAAGGAAAGCAGAAAGCACTGTCTACTGCTCATAGAAAGACATTTTCTGAAAAAATTTGGAAATGCCAGAGCATCCAGAGGGAGATCACAGAATCACAGTATGGTTTGGTGTGGCAGGGACCTTAGAGCTCATCTTGTTCCACCCCCATGCCATGGGCAGGGACACCTTCCACTAGACCAGGTTGCTCCAAGCCCCATTCCACCTGGCCTTGAACACTTCCAGGGATGGGGCAGCCACAGCTTCTCTGGGCAACCTGTGCCAGGGCATCATCACCCTCACAGGGAAAAATTTCTTCCTAACATCTAACCTAAACCCACCTTATTTCAGTTTAAAGCCATCAGACTGATGAGATGACCCTGGTTTGCTGAGTGAAGCAGGCCTGTGTAACAAGGGAGGCTGCAGTTTATCAGACCTTGCCCTGTGCATGACTCTCACCTTGGGAAGGCACATCACCCTGGGCACACTCCTAATACAGTGTGCAGCTGCTCCAGAGAAGAAAAAGGCCCTGAAATTTAGAAGTTATGGCAAAAGCAGTGTAACAGCAGTGTTAATTCATAGACTAACAGCCTAAGACATGAGCTGGGGCCACACAGACTCTTTTCTCAAAGAAGCAAAGTTCAGATGAAGCCCATGGTGGATTATCTAGAGGAGCCAGCAGAGATTTTGAACTTGGATGCCCCAAACTGCAAAACTCCAAACAAGTCAGCCATTTCAGGTCAGCAACTTCAGTAATGGACATCTGTGGCATGAGATGACTAACTGTGAGTTACCACCATGGCTACAGTTCTGCTGTGGGTTCCTTTCCCACCTGATGGACCTGCACATGACTAATTGGTTTATTTGCTTCTTTTAATGCCAGGTGATGATTTCTTCTGACACGAGAAAGCCAGTCAAGGATCACAGGTCTGACATGGGAGGAGTGAAATGCAGCTGAAAACAATGTATGTATAGACCATTTCTTCCTTTTTTTTCACCAAGCAGAAAGACTCATGACATGAGCAAGGGAGCAAGAAAAAGAGTCATTACAGAATGGCATTGAAATGCTCAAATTTTTCTTCAGTCAGAACATCCATGCCTTGTTGGCTTAATCTGAAACTGGAAATAAAAATAAAATTCCTTAAAAGAATGAGAGTAGACAGTTTCTTGACATATCAAGTGAAGCCAAATTCTGGCATTGGAGAGCAGTGGGATTTGTGCCACCAGCCTGTCTGCATGTCAGCTTAAGACACCCACCACTCATCACACCGCACCGCAGAGATGTTTTAGTCCATCAGCTTTTATAGGGTGACAATAACACAAACCACTGACAAACTATGAAAGGTCGTTTTTTGCCTGCTCATGACTGGGGGAGGGAAGGAGGTAAGGAGACCAAACCCATTACAGCAAACCAAAGTAGCTGCAGGAAACAAAATACCGCTAATTTTGCCCTTATAGCACATGATGCTTTTCTCCTCCATCTCCCCAGGGCTGCTCACAGACATGTCGGAGGCAGTTTTCCCCTAGGGAGTGGCTGAGTGGGGATAAAAAAGAGGATTTGGAGAAAGATTGTGGTGTTACTGACGTATTTCCCCCTAGGAAAGTGACAGATTCCCTCTACATTTGTGTAGGAGTGATTTTTTGGCTGCTTACAGCATTTTGCATGGGGTTGAGGTGCCCAAGAATGATCTGAAAGACATCAGCAGCTCTGCTGCCTTCTGTTCCTGGAGCAGTATCCTTCTCCAACATCACCTTTCATAATCAATACACAGGGCCGGATGACCCTGTGTCAAAAGACAGAACAAAAAATTCCCCCCAAACCAAAACAAAAAAACCCACAAACAAATAAACAAAACCAACAAAAACAAACAAAACCAAACCAAACAAACAAAAAGCAAATGAGGGAACCTAGGATAAGTTAAAACCTCCCCTGCACAGCAACTCCTCTCCACGTGCAGGAGCCAGAAGTCAACCACTCATGACATGAGAGGTATGAGTCATGTTTGTTATTAAGCTCCTCAGGGCACTGGGAAGTTCTACCAATGAGAGTGATCACTGATAAAAACAACCAAAACAGCAATGGTGACTCTTCGTTTCTCCAAGTGTTCATTGTCTTGGCTGTATCTTGGCTAATTCTGCTCAAAATGAAGAGGCTGGGGAGGCAAGGAATAAAGAAACTTATCTATCCTATGCCAGAGAGTGCCTCAAACCATGCTCTTTTCCCATCCTTGGGAGGAGAATCAGAGTTGCTTTCCAAGTAGAACAGTGAAACAATAATCTAATATTTTGCTGTTACATCAGTAACTTCAGCATTTATTTTATACTATTGTTAATGCTTGTTTATAATATAAGGATATATTTACGTAGGAAGTAAAGAAGATGAAAGCACAAGATATAAATATTTCTGTATTGCTGCATACAAAAGAAAATATGTACAGCCACAGATAGTGGTTCTCTGCTGTGCCAGGGCAGGGCCACGTGAAGGACTGACATCTTCCCATTCCTTCCTGCTGGGGATAGCTGCTGACTTCCATGGCTGCACTCCCTACAGCCAGGACAGCTCCACTCTCTGCAGTTTCCTGGGGTTGGACCCATAGTTTTGTGGGGAAAAAAGCCAGTGGCATATTTCCCCAAGGACTTGATGGGTCAATGTGGAAGAATGTCAGTGACTATGGGTGTCACACCCAGAGGGCAAAGAGATAGAGAGCAGGAGCTTCCTTTTTTTTTCTTTCCCACTGGACTTGGACTTCACTTTGTTATTTTATCCTAATGGCTCCACTACTGTCTTGTGGATCCCATAAAGTCCTTCTCAGCCTGCCCTGCTCTCACTGCCTCCAGGATTCATGGGGATTTTTTTCATGGCTGAATTTTGTCCAGCCTGGACAAATCAAGGACAAATCCTTCAGCCATAAGTTCAAAGTTGCAGACCTGTGTAAAAGAAAGATTAAAATTAGCTGTTCATTTCACGGGATTTACCTGAAATCTTTTCACTTTTATCACTCAGAGTGGATGATTCCCTGCTAAAAATTAAGTCTTTGGCAACAAAGGCAGTTATTGCTGAAAAGTTGTAGCATTTTCCCTTCTGGGATGGTCCTAATGGAGACTCAGTACCTGTGCTAGAAGGCATAGGCAGGTGTGAGCCTTAGTTAGTGTCAAACAAATGTTGCTTTTTTTCCCCCAGGGAAAGTTTCTATATTTATTTCTCAAAATACCAAGGCACTTGATGACTGGACATCATTGGCAACCACAGGAAATATTTTAGAAGAAGATACCATCCCAAATGAGGTTTTGTCTTCTCAGAGAGCATTTTATTGGTGGGGGGAAACATTTGTGGATTTGTTGCTTTCTGGGAGGTTTTTTTACGTTCTTATTTTTACTGGTGTGATTGTTGCTTTTCCTCCTACCATCTCTCCCCAAGTCTGTGTCTTTACAAGATAAATGACATCTAGTAAAGGAAATGTTTTCTCTGAATAGTGCTGGGGTGCCGCTGCTGTCTCAGCTCCCAGGTGGGCAGAGGAGGGTTTTCATTTGCACACGTATTTCTCGACAGTCCTCTCGCACTTTTTGCAGGTCACGTAGCAGCACCAGTGATATTTGCAGTGGCAACGCTCCACCACTTTGTCCATGTAGGGGTTGTAGCCTCTGCCACAGCACATCAAGTCGCAGCTGTCACTCCCATTGGAAGTCTTGTTGCATTGTCTGGAAGAAGGAAAATGCTGTGAGCGAGTGCAAATTCCTGCAGGGATTCCCAAACCTCTGCCGTGTGGTGCTGCTGGGCCTGACAGTTCTGCAAGGCGCTGGGTGAAGCCAGCACAGCGAGCACCCTGCCAACAGCCCCCTGCGCTGGCAAGGGTGGCAGGGGAAGCCCCGGGCTGCAATCACATGACCTGCTATGACACCCAAAATAACATTAAACTCCTGCTCTGACTCACTTTGGGCCTGGCAGCATTCAGGCTGCCTGTCGACTGGGCCAGACTGCTCCCACACAAACAGACAAGCAAGGCTATTGGCATACTTCCACAACAAGGACTAATAATGCCAAACACTCTGTGTTCCCAGGCAGGCTCCAAAACTGTCTGAAAGGAGCTAGAAGAAGATGACACCCTAAGGAACAAACACTGGCATTTGTCCACTACTGCCTAACCTGAAAAGGGCAAAGGAGGAACCCTGCAGCCAGATGGTATTTGAACAGGCTCCATGCCTAGGGTCCCAGGCTGGGAAAAATCCTGAGCAGGCTGTTACAGCCACTATGCAGCACTGATCCTGCCAGGGAAATCACAATCAGTACTAGCAAGGCTGGACTTTGCATTTTTTTCCCTTTGATTTTCTCACAACACGGCATGAGCGGCTGGGCAGTTGGCCCCGAAACACCCTGAGTCCTGACCCAGGAGCAGGAAGTGTGGCAGGAGCACAACAGGTAGGATGACAAGTCACCAAATACCACACAGACTTTCACTGCTTTGTTTCGCTTCTGCTTTTACGTAAAGCCAGACTCAGTGAGATAAATCAGCTACTGTGTTGGGTTCCCTCATTTTGTCTGCTTGCCAGTGATGGGCCTGAGGTTTACAGAAGCAGCTCCTGAATTGAGGAACCTCTTTCATTGATCCACTGATTACCATTTCACATCTGTCCTCAAAAAACATCTATCCCATTTCCTAAAATACTCCAATATTCACTGGACAGGAAAGTGCACTAGGCATTGAATTTTGGATGAGACAAACCATGTCCTAAAGACATCATTTCTCCACAGACTGTAAAGACAACCCAGGATGGAAGTGTTCATGTTTGGTCAGATGCTTGCACTTTTTTGGTATGTAGCCAACACCATGGGATTGATGGAGTTTTGAAACTACTGTAGGAAAGGTGGTTTATTGAGTGGGGTAATTGCTGACACCTCTCCTAAATCTTATTCTGTGTGGCTATTTTCTGGCTATTTTGGACAGAAACACTCTAAGGCTGTTTTGGGGCAGGAAGAGGAGAGAGGAGCATAAGTTGGACCCTTGAGCTAAGCAACTAGTAATAGATGAAAACAAATCCATGAGATTTATAGGAATTGCTCATGAGGTAATGCTTTAGGAGAAGTTATGGGATTAGTGAAGTGTTGAGATTTTGTTCTTCATCTTCCTTAATTTTTCCTGCCTCCTGTTTGTTATTCTGATATGCATTCCTCTCCAAGTTCAGTGTTTAAAGGCCCCCCCTCAACTCACTCCCATTCAGGAGTGTAAATATTTACAAACCTTTGAAAGCCTCTACTGAAGCTAAAGTGTTTGGCCACACTGAATGTGTTTGCCTAATGCTGAACCAAAGCCCTTGTTAGTGACCCTGTGAGCTGGGGCCCTTCCACAAGAAACCTCCAAATGACTCCTCATAAATGTATTAATAAATGCATTAAGTATTCAGAGAAAAGGTTCAATTATATGTGTGTTGACATTAGAAGAGGGGAGGGTATTTGTCAACCTTACTCAGTTTTGCTAGTCGATGGAAAGGCTGTTTCCCAGAGGTTCACCTTGGGAGGATGGGGAGAAGTGTGGTGAGGGATGTTCAGTGCATCCCTGTCACTTCATGCTGGGAGCTCACTAAAATGGCCAAGAAAAGGAATACAGGTCCACTCTGACTCCAGCTCACCACACAGGACATTCACTCGCCAAACACACAAAGCACACAACAGTGATATTTACCCCATTCAAATAGAAAGCAAAACTCTTCTACCTGCTGTATTGGGACCTCTTTCCCTCCATCCACTCCTGTGGTTTGCCGCCCCCCCCCAAAAAAAAAAAAAGTGTCTCTAATAGGAGATATAATAGGAGATATGCCTTCCCATATACCTTCCCCATTGCCCACAGCCTGAAACAAATAAAGGAAAAGAGCAAAATCTTATTAAACAAATCCTCAAGCTTCCCTCGGTTTAGTATCTGGAAATGGGGACATTCAGAATGGATGGGTTGAATAGCCAAAACAAAGTTTTGACCCCGTCATAAACCTATATGGGCTTCTAGAAAACTTTCCTGACAATACCACTAAACAGAGATTTTGTTTTCTGGTTTAAATAATAGGCCTGGATATGAGTTAGATTCATTTTTCATTAAAGAAGATGAAGCAGGTAGTTTCTCAGCCAGTGGGGGAAGACAAAGGACTCAAAAGACCAGAGTTTACCCCCAAAAGCTGCCCTGAACATCAGCATTCAGAGCCTATGGCTGTGATCTCACCAGGCTCCCCACTGATGGGTTAAGTTCAATCTCATTTGTTTTGGGCCTGGTCCAGCACAGTTCCAGCAACTCAGAGAAATGCCCTCCTCCCGAGCCTTGGAGAGAAAACATGCCGGCAGGCGAGTGCATCGTAACACAACACTGTAACCTCTAGAAGCACTTGGAAGACTGTTGAGAAATTATACTTCGGCCATAATCCCAGCCAAAGTTCTGGCTCAAGAGCAGCCTTTCACATTGTCACAGTGCTTTTTTCTTCTTTAAGAAGGGAGAAGGTCAGCAGTGTTGGCTGGACAAATCCCATTCAATATGCGTGTCCAAAATCTCCCCTTTCCAGTCCTCATTTGCAGAAGCGCTGCAATACAGCATACAACCTCATCATGGGGGTGGCTCCTCAGCAGAGGTCATGAAGGACATCCCAGAACTTCTAACAGTCTTCCCCCACATGGAGAGTGGGGATTTTAATTTTAAAATCTAGGGGGAGATCATAGAATTCTTTTGGTTGGAAAAGACCTCTAAGATTGATGAAGTCCAACTTAGCAATGTCACACAACTTCATTGTGAATCCCTATTTACTCTGTCCCATCAGCAGATAGAAAGATAGATATTTTTTTGGTTGCACAGCTGGCACCTGGGATCCAAACTGAGGCCAACTCTGTACTGTCATCCACAATCATGACACATGATGACAGGGATAAGATACCCACTGCAACCTCACTCCATCAATCCTATTGATAAGGACTTTTTTATGAGGACATAAAGAAAGTCAGACTGGGGCACAGCAGCTGCCTTCCTGGCCCAGTGCATCTCCCAGTGGATGAGGGACATGCTGTTACAGGAGTAAAACATAAATCTGAGAACTTTCATACACCACCAGCACCTGGGCCGTTGCACTGGGGATGATAGAAGAGATGTTCTTTCCTTGACATTTCATCCCCTTGGCTGTGTGACTCCCTCAGCCCCTTCTGACCACAGCGAAACCATCTGCCTTCATGAACTCCAGCAGTCCCAAATCCCAGAACACAGTACTGCTCTGTAATGTTTTTTTCTCTTTTACATCAAAGTACTATTTATTTCTTTGATGCCCCTTCCTCCAGTAATGTCAAGTAGCGCAGCAATACATAAAAGAAAGAAAGAGCAAAATGATTCAAATCCCTAACACAATGGACATTCCTAAAAATACATCAAGGTCACAGCTTCATATAAGATTTTGGGGGCAGAACCTTATCTACTTTTAAATTGCATTCTCATCCACAAGGAATGACTGGAGACTGACTCTAAGCAACTGTACCAGAAAGAGTTATCAATAGCATATATCAGGGAAGAGATGTCAAAAGAGATCCTGGAACTAGCCTGTACTTTCATTAATGAGGAGTTGAGAGTGAACTTAAAAATTTGTGGATAATGCTAGGGAAGAAGGAGTTGAGGATGTTTTGTGACAGCGGATTAAAGTGCAAAGTAAGCAACATACTTTGAGAAAGATGCAGCTAAATGTGGGAATGTTCCCAGGGGAGCCAGAGGAGCAGTTCAGAAAGTAGAAAACAATGAAGGAACAGATTTAGAGAAGTATGTCAAAAGAGGTGTCTTCCACTCTATAAAAGATTATTGGTACAAGGAGAGAGAAGAAATGTTCTTTATATGCCAAGGAAATAGGACAAGAAATTATTAGTTTTATTTTAGATTATGTTTAGTTTAAATTTCAATTAATAAATGCCCAGCACTGAGGCTAGTAACACCCTGGAACAGGTTGTTTAGGGAAACTGCTTTTAAGAGCAGAGTAGCGAAACATCTTCAGTAACAGCCTAGGTGGTGTCAGTTCAATCTTGCTCCTGAAAAGATCAACGTCCATGGAAAATCATTCCCAGACCCAATTTTCTCTAACTCCAATGCCATCTGGTTGCAGAGGAACCAAATATGTTTAAGAGAGCTAGATTCATTATCCATTGCAATTTTACTGTGTGAAATTATTCTTTTCACAAATAAACTTATTATTCACAAACATGTTCAGGAAATTTTATGATCAAATTTAGGTCTCTCAAAGTAGAAAGAATTCAATCTTCCCCACACATTAACTAAGATAATGAAAAGATAATGTCCCAATTACTGAAATGGGCACCAGCTGCAAGCATGTTGCCCTGGGAAAGAAGGAGTAACACCTGAATAAGGTGGCAGGAACAGAAAGGTAATGTTTTTCTGACTTTCATAAAATCATAGAATAGTTTGGATTGGAAGGAAACTTTAAGGGCCATCTAGTCCACCTGCTCCCCTGCTATGTACAAGGACATCTTTAGCTAGAGCAGGTTTCCTCCAGTTCTTCTGGGACACTCACAGAAGCATTATTTGCTATTTCATATTCAGAATTTGTCAGATCTCACAAAGAAAAAAAGCGTAGCGCATCTGATAACTACTATCATCCAAAAACTACTATCATCGAACACATTGTAACTTACTCAAAGCTCATCTTACCCTGTGCCCTCACTAACAGAAACTAAAAGAAGCTGTAACAAAAAACAAGCATCAAATGCTGTTGTCTACCCATAACTACTACTCTTCCCCAGCTACATAAGAGTGCTTAGCAAGAAATTTCCTTGCCTGCATAAACAAGGAATCACAGAGTGGTTTGGGCTGGAAGGGAACCTTGAAGATCATAGCATCATAGTATAGAATCATTAAGGTCAGGAAAAATCTCCAAGATCATCAAGTCCAACCCTGGACTGAATACCACCAAGTCCACTAAACCATATCACCAAGTGCCATGTTCACTCATTTTTTAAACACTTCTGGGGCTGGTAACTGCCCTGGCCAGCCTGTTTCAATGCTTAACTAATCTATCACTGAAGAAAATCTTTTTAATCTCAAATCTGAGCCTCCATCAGTGCAACTTGAAGCCACTTCCTTTTTTCCTATTGCTGGTTTCCTGGGAGAAGAGACCAACCACGGCCTGACTACGATCTCCTTGCAGGGAGCTGTAGAGTGTGATAAGGTCTCCCCTGAGCCTCCTCTTCTCCAGACTCAACAACACCATTACTCTCAGTCACTCCTCATAGGACTTACATTCCAGACCCCTCAAACAGCCCTCCTCTGGACACACTCCAGCACCTCAGTGTCTGCCTTGGAGTAAGGGGCACAACCCTGACATACTACTTGAGGTGCAGCCTCACTAGTGCTCAGTACAGGGGAAAAATGTACTCCAAGATCAACCTGTTCCAACCCCCGTGCCATGAGCAGGGACACTTTCCACTGGTTGTTCCAAGCCCCATCCAGTATGGCCTGGAACACTTCCAGGGATGGGGCAGCCACAGCTTCTCTAAACAACGTGTTCCAGTGAACACACCCTCACAGGGAAGAATTTCTCCCCAGTATCCCATCTAACCCTGTTCTCTGGCAGTCGGAAGCCATTCCCCCTTGTCCAGTCACTCCAGGTACTTGTCCAAAGTCCCTCTCCATCTCTCTTGGAGCCCCTTTAGGCACTGGAAGGGGCTTTAAGGTCTCCCCAGAGCCTTCTGTTCCACGGGCTGAACAATCTCGGCACTATCACACAATACAAAGCATGTCTTTGGGGTAGCAGGAAAGAAGTGGTATCAAGGGCTGCCACTGAGCACTGAAAACTGAGCAGCAGACGCATGCTCAGCCCACTTCATGTATGTTCACAGCCAAGAAAGCATACCAACCTAAGACATTTGTGACTAATATTTTATATTGCAGTAAAGAAAGGATATCTGAGCAAGGAGCAGCCACCAGAGTGGCCACATTCCTTGCCACAGTGAGCCAGCTGAGGAGTGGTGACTGATCAACCCAGCTAAGCTGCAGTACACTGTTGCAGCCCAATTTCTGCAGCCTAAGAGAGTTCCTTGCCACATTTGGCTTGATTCCAAGACTGCTCTGGGAAAGATAAGTGATAAACAGTTCTGTTATCTCTGCAAGGCTTCAGGGGCTGGATGCTTTTGCATGTATGGCAGAATTGCCCTTTCGTTGGATTCATTAAGGAGTCTTAAACAGCCTTTGAAACATGATACATTGCACCCTACTTATAAAGAAATTTCATATTTTTGCTTCTTTTCTCACAAAAGAGATCTCAATTTTATAATCTGCCATTATTTGCCATTTACTCAAAGCTGGTAGTGAATTTTTCAGGCAGGAGCAACTGAACTGCTTTGTTAAGAGATGAAAAAGTGCTTTTGTCCAAGAAATCTCTGAGAAGGGAAACATTTACGTTTTTTCCCAGTGGTTGTTTTGTTGTATTGAAAGTTTTACTTGAAGCTTCACAGATCAACTTCTTTAGACTTTTCTCCAGACCATTTTTAATTGGTTATGAAAGTGTGATGGTGATATATAAGTACACAGAGTTCGGCTGGAGTCAATGTGGAAGTAAGTCTTGTTTGCAGGAGACTTGGATACTGGTTGCAAAAATCAGCTCCTTAATCAGTTTCTGAGCACTTCAAAGAGGCCTCAAACCTCAGGTTTGAGTTTAGTTCCCTGATTTTGAAGTCTGGATATACCCTGAGCACTTGGAGGCACGCAGATTTCCAAACCATTTCTAAATTTCAACAAGCTAAGAAAGTCCAAAGTGTCTTAGAAAATGGTTCAGGCTTGTTCTGAAGAAGGCTTTGAAATCCTTTCAGGAAAGAGCTCTAAAAGGCTTTTGAGTAACCAGGGACACATTTTCTGAGTGGATTTTCATATGGTTCACCTACAAGGTAATTCAATTCCCTTTCCTGCCTGAAAAACACACAATAGGTCTACATAATATGATCCCTCACATTAGAGGGATTACCAATTAGATTATCCCTTCCACCCACCTGGCAGTGCAGGATCGTTTCCTACAGCACATAGTGAAATCCAGCACGTCCAAGGTGTTGCAACTTAACCGTCAACCTCTGTCCTGTTTCCAGCATGCTATGAGCAAGAACCAGACCTTGGGGTGAGGGAGGAGGAAAAGGACTTTCCCTGGATATGCTGCAAAACTGCTCATTTTTTGTCACAAAAATGCATCCACATGAATATTTTAATCAAGGAAGAGGAAGACGGGGTGCTAATGGCATATTCCCCCCTCTGAATCCCTCTGGAGGCAGACAGCAGGGCTGGAAAATACTGAAGATGCCCAGATCAAAGTCACCAGGGCTGTGGGCATAGGGGACTGCACTCTAACAGCCCAGGCATGGACTGACCTCTGCACCCAGAAAAAAGCCAGAAAGGAAATGGGAAGGTGGTTGAAGAGACAGTAGACTAAATGAGGGACCACAACAACAAAAAAAACCAAACCCTTTTTGACTTCATTGCCATGACTGGCCTTAAAAACTAGACTACTTGGAAACAGTGGGATCTACCTCCAGAAAATTTTGATGTGCATAAAGATAAAATGTTCAAATGCCTCCAGGACATGACTCATTAAATAAAAACGTGTTTGAGCTATTCCCATGTGAGCATTTTTACATCTTCCTGGAGTAGGCATGAACCACATTTTGCCATGCCCTCTCTCTAACAGCATTCCTTTTGTGCTCCTTCTACCTTATCCCTGTCATTAGGCATTATCTTTGCAGCCCTGTGGCAGTCTGGAACAGAGGCACCACATTTAAAATGCATTTAGGCACCCTCTTCATGAGTGAAAAATTGCAAAGAGAAAAAGGCATCCATGGGAGGAGGAGACTAGGGAAGATCCCCTCCCTTTCCCTGCTCCCCCCTGGAAGCATGGACCAATCTTCAACCATACCATGTGTATTTTACAGTTATTTCCTCCAGTAATTTAGTTCAGGGAAGGAGTTGCTATGGCTTGTGTTACACATGCCAATTTTGAGACACCAGGCATCTTCTCAAGAGGCTGCAGATGGACTGTAATGAAAACAAGCCCAACTACGCATGACCTTAAAACTTGGCCTGAGTGATGCCTGAAGCTCAGCACATGATTATCTCATCCTCCTCCCCTCCCATGGCCATCACCATCTTCCACATCTGAGAATGAGGAGTATTTTTTGACAAGTTCCTTTTGAAAGTCATCCCCTCCTGCTTTAATACCTTGGTCTTCTAAATCCTCACTCAATCTCACTTCCTGTGGACCCTTGGCTGGCAGGTTCACAATCATGGCTGTTGTCCAGCTTGGGATAAAGGGACGCCTGCAATACACATTTTCCTTTCCTCAGAAGGAAAAAAATAATCATTCAGGACATTGACATATTTTTCATCCCTAGATGGGATAAAAAGTTGAAATCTGCTATAAAATAAGATTAGATGAAGAAGTCACACCTCCCTGTCCCTTGAAAGGATTTCAGCTCATGGAAAAATGTTTTACTTGGCAAATCTGTAATGAATTCAGCTTTGTTTTGACACAACATGCTAATTTAATGCAATTACTATAAAACTAATTTCCAAACAATCTTCACCAACTTTTTTTCCTTGCAAAACAGAAAGGCACAACAAAGAGATCTTTTTCAAGGCACAAATACGTCAAAATCCATATAAATCCACAAAAACTTCACTTCCACTCAGATGACATTTTCCTTCAGAAACCAGTTTCAATACATGCTTTTCCCCTGCTATTCTCAGTGTCCCATAAATATCTTCACTTCATAATTAATGCTCCATTGCTGGACTGGTGATAAAGGTCAGCCTGGTGTTCCCCCCACAGAGCTGTCAGATAAGTGCTGTTGTAGAGCAGTCCAGCCACTGATGTCAGAGGATACAGGACATTAACTGTCATAAGACATCAGGGGACGAAAAGGACAGACTTGTCTCACCCAGCTGTCTTATCTACTGACCAGCTCCACCAGTTAAATGCTGATGCAGAATCACAAAACCATTTAGGCTGAAAAAGCCCTCTAAAATCAAGTCCACAGCACTGCCAAGCCCACCACTAACCCATGTCCCCAGCTGCCACATCCCCACAAGCATATATTGTTTATCTTTTCTGTCACTTCATTTCAGCAAAATCTGCTCTCCATTGAACCACAGTGGTCCAAATACCACTATGTCCATTACATTAAAAGGAAGGCATCCCAAAAAAAGGCCAGGCATGTACTCCTTGCCACTTGCCTGAGCCTCCACCATGAAATAACAGAAGGAGAAAAGAAAAGTTATGAGAACTATCTGAAGAAAGATAAGCCAGCAAGATAGCAACTAAAGAGACAGGTTGAAATCCAGCCATTGCAGCCGCCTAAAAAGAATTCACAAAATTCTGGAAATACACACTTTTTTGGCTGTTGATGGGTCTGCTCTGGAGAGATCAGATGGGTCTGCCCACCTAGAGATGCTCAGATTGAAATGGTGAATTAGTTTTTATTGGAGGAAATTAAACTGACGGTGGGAAGAGAAACGCATGTCTGCTGCCTGTGAAAGGGGACAGTATGCTGCCCAGTGGAGGCTGGGCTTGACCATAATGACCTGAAATCCCTAATATTAATGCAATAAAGAAATTCCTCTGCAAAGTCATAAGCAATACAAACACACCTAGACTTTTAATATGCAATAGAAGAAAAAAATTAAATATCATCTCTGTAGTTTTTGGGGTTTTTTTAAGGCAATCTTGGAACACTGGTTCTAACTAGGTTAACATTTGCCTACTTAGAGGAGCCTTAGAGTAACAACTCTTCTAATCAGCAGCGACTGCAAGAAATGACCGACACTCAACACAGTATAAAGCAGCTGCTTGATCCTTACAAGTTCCCGTGGAGGTGACCTGCCCAGGGAATTTTGAAATGTATCTTGTGCCTGGTTGTGTAATGGGAACTGTGTCAGCAGCCCTGTCTTGGCCGCAGCCATCATTAACAGGGTTAGGCATTGGTAAACCCTACTGTATGTCAGAGATGTGCTTTACCTGCATGTGTATGTCACCTCCCTGATTGCCCCTTATACATACATGTTCCCCTCTTGCCCTTCCCTCTTTGGGGCCAGAGTATAGTGAGCACCCACTGCAGAAATCCTCACCTGTCCTGCGTCCCATGTGACCCCACTTTTTCATTCTTCATGCAGAAATCGGGTGAGCTCTGCAGATAAATCAGCTCTGTCTCTTTAACTGGCCTGATATCAATATCCTTTGGCACAAGGTATTTGCGTGTGCCCATGGGCCGGTGAACAACCTTGGTGGCAGATAAATATTTGGTTTTGAGGTCCAATGCAATGTCTCGCAGTTCTTGAAGGCCTTTCCAACAGGTCTTGATAGAGCATGACCCAGAAACTCCATGGCACTTACATTTCATTTCAAGAGAGGCTTTCAAGACCTGCAAAAAGGAATGCAGGAGTTAGGAAATGCCCTTCTCTTACCGCCAAACATCCCACAAGCTTGCTAATGAAGGCTCTTCCTTAGCACAGACTGCTGTAGAAAAGTACTGCTGTTCTCATTTCTGCACAGCCAGTCTAGATTAGCTACTTTGCAAAGCGAATGAGATCCTACAGCTCTTTGGTGATCACTATCAGTCCAGGACTACTTTTACAAGGGCTCCTTTGCAGCCAGAAGACAGAAGAGTATTTTGAATTTTGATCAGATATCTATACTGGGCTGCATTTCCACCCTCTAAATTCCTAAGGAGATGAATATCAAAGCCTTCCATAAATAGATAATTAACATCAATTTCAACCTCCAGCAGCTTTGGGCTTTGGTAAGAGAGATGTCATGGCTTTGTTGAATTCAGTGCACTCTCACCCTGCCTTTCTGCTGGTCATGGGGCCTTTTACTTTGGTTCTGCACTATTCTCATTTCAATGGGACATGGCAGGATGCTACCAGGAAGGGCTGAACCCACCAGTCATGTCCATGACCAACGTAATGTCCCAAACAAAAATTTGCTCTTTGCAATTGAAACAAAAATTCAAGACATTACAAAAATAAAATAAAATTTAAAAAAAACCCAAACAAAACCAAACAAACAAACCCAAACCCCAAAGAAAGAAACCAAATAGTGTGGGAATAGTAGGGGAAAAAAAAGAGCCAGAGAGGGAAAGTTCAGCATGGCTGTGCTCCACAAAGGTGGACTCAGCCTGTAGCTACACAGCAAGCTTCCAGTGAGCTCAGCACACTCCAAGTTTTGTCTGCAAAGGAAGCTCTGGAAGGACCAAGCTGTGGAGTAGGAGCAGTCTATGGAAACACTGGAGCACCAAATATGGGTGCAGGGGTCAGTTTTATAGCCCCCCCTACATTTCTTCAGCTGCATGGAGGACTACTATAGGGATTTGCACATCAGTGCACACCAGGCACTGCACATGGTAAGCATTATCCCCCCACTGAATGCAAGCTGTTAAAAGCAGCTTGTGCCAGATATGAGAATAATCACTAGCATAGCAGTTTAAAAAGGAAAAAATCCTCCCTCCTGGCTGCAGGGATGGCTGGAGGCAACTACTGCTGGATGCATCTGGCAGATGATAATCCTCCACGTTTACACAGCACCTGGCCCGTGCAATGCCCTTGGCAGAGCATGATGGGTCCCATCCCCACCACACCTCCTGGGGAAAGCAAGCCAGAGCCAACCTTGGCGGTGCAACAGGTGGCAATGAGACATCCCACCCACACTTAAACAGGGCTGATAAGAGCATTTGGGACTTCCTGAGTCACAGGGTGAGTTATACAGCCACCATTTTCAGCAGGCCAAAGGAGTTCAGAGCAATCTGGGAGAAACCTGCTCCTTTTGCTGGCTGATAGGGACACTGAACCTCACCGAGTGACCAACACTACAGATGATTGTACAAGTACAGTAACTCTTGTGGATTTGTTACCTGTCTCCCTACTTCACTGTTGTGCAGATGCATCAGTTTATTGGCTTGTGATCCTGATTTTTTCATCTTCATGGGAGCATCTGAAAATTTGGACCCCATGATAAGACCATAGTTGAGGTTGTCTGCACATCCTCCCCATCGATACCCAGGTCCAGGTGTCTCACCTGGGATGGGACCACAGGAACAGCCAGGGAGGTCCCCGGTGGTGCAGGCTCTAGCAATGGTGTGGCTGATGGCAGCAGCAGAGAGGGCATACACAAATGCTGACTCCCTTGTGCCTGAAAGAGACAAGAACTCCAGCTCAGCCCCCTAGGCCAGATAAATGTTCCCCAAAAAGAGACTCACACAGTCTGTGTCCCACAGAGCAGCCAACACACCAACTCACTGCAGCTGAGACGTCCCATGGCACCACTAGTGTGGAGCACATCTCCGAAGAGAAATCTTCAACATAAGACAACATCCCAGCAAGGCAAGGAGTCACATGGATTTAGGCATCTTGTTCATTGTGCTGTGATTTGCTCTAGGAGCACGTGGATAAGCCCTTCCATGGCCTCTCCTGCCTCCTTTTGCTCCTGTGCTTGTCCCATGACCCCCAGTGGGATGAGCAGACCAGAATGGTGGTCTGCTTTGTAAGAGTTGTAGTAGATCAGGTCTCGGACCCAAGAGCCTCTGGGCATGACTGGCACCGTAATGATGAACGTGGTCTCAGAGAACAGGACAAGTAGGCTTTGTGGTCCCTCCATGGCCTCCCAGGAGCAAGACCCTTCCTATCTCCAGCACACACACACACACACACACACTCACCCTCTACTGACTCCAGTCCCAACTGGGCCAGCAGTGCTGTTTACCTCTCTCTAAGTCCAGCAGGTAGTTAGGAGCCAGCTCAATTGAAGAGCAGTTCCACCGCATGTCTGAAAAGGTTTTACGGCAGGTCTTTATCACTTCCCGCGCTGCCTGAATAATGGTCTGCATTAGCTCCAGGTTGCTGCGGCACAGCTGCACCTGAGAAACCACCAGGCCTTCAAGCTGCTTACAGTGCTGGGTTTGATTCAGGGCCAAAGCCAAAGGAGTCTTGGACAGAGCTCTGAGGAGACAAGCACATGCAAAAAATAGCATTAAAACACATAAAAAATTGAATCTTCAGGTCAGTATTCACTTCTCCACTCCCAGTCCAGTTGCCTACGTTCACCTGACTGAATTAAAGCTTTCTGTAAATAGGTGCCTAGATAACGCTGGTGAGAAAGATGAGCAACTATGAAGAGTGATTTAGCTCATACAAAGTAGCCATTTAAAGTAGGTGGAGAGAAACACCCTTTAGCAGTGTGCAATTCTGTCCATTATTGAGGGGAGTCTGGCACAAAGCTCCAGGGGCATATGTCAATTCAACTGGTTGTGTAAATCCTATGGGGAATGTTGTTTGCTGAAGAATGAAGAGCACAGACCTCCCAACAGAGTGAAAAATGACACATCAGTTCCATGATAAAAGAAATCAGGATCCTCCAAGACTGTGGCATTTGGGACAAAAAGGCAACGTTGGTGTTATCAGTGTTTTGCATTCAGCATCTGTCTCACACACTCTCAAAGGATTATGCTAAATGTCATGTAATTAATTATGGAGAAAATCCCCTGCGAGGCCTAGGGAAAAAAAACCAAATTTGCAAAACATATGCTTTCACTTAGAGTTAATGCCAAGGGCCTCCACTGATTCAATCGCTGTTGCACATAGATAAGTCTGTTTCTCTCGTCTCCAAAAATCATAGTGCAAAAGCACAGTGGGAGTATGTGCAGAGATAGTACCACAGTCAAATCCAGAAAGGCATCCATGAATACCAGCACATATGTTAACATGGAAGAAGAGAACAACATCACACAGTGGTGGTTCTTCTACTGTCCAATTGCCAACTTTTCCAGGTTAAAAAAAGAAAAAATGCTGACATGCATCTTACAGGGCTGCACTCTTCTTCCCTGAGCACCCACAATGATCAGCAGAAGCCTGGTGTGTAACTCTCTTTGTATCTTTATGGCTTTCTTAGGGTAGTCATAAAAGTTTTTCATTCCCATAAAACAACTTTCTAGCTGGTTGCATCAATAATCTCATGGCATCTGATCCTGGCAACACAACTTTAACACATATTTCCTTCTCTCCTTGTTAAATGTGTTGGCTTTCAGATTCATCCCAAGACATCTTGGTTAGTTTCGCTTACTAGCAAACACTTTTTGGGGTGCATTTCACTTTTACTGTAACATCCACATCCTTCAGAAATCAAATGCGATGGAAACAGAGCTAAAATTGAGCCCTAACCAAAAATGGAGATGTTAAATCCTTGCTGGGGCTGAACAGGCCTGCACTGACAAATTCCCGGGTCACTGGAGTTTGGCATTTCTGGCACTAGTTAATCAGTGGCAAAATTGGAAGGGAAACCACCACTCTGCTAGCTATATAAACGTATACTTCATACACGTATTTAAGAGGTCTGTTAAACATACTGCAAGCAGAAGTCATTGCCAGTGAATTTCAAGGGAAAGGAAAAAGTGGTGGATTTGGCAGTTTTAAGTTATTGGTTGGACTCAATGATCATAGATGTCTTTTCCAACTTAAAGGATTCTATGATTTAATCATCAGAAATTCTGCCCTGCAGTTCATTTCGGTCCCGTACACACTGGTGTTCATGAAATGTTCCCTGTTTGGAGAGGGGGCCCTCCAGAAGGCAACTCATCCTGCTTTAGGTGTGAAGCTGAGCTGGTGGAGACAAAACTTGTTGGTGATATACTGGGTGTTCAGGTATCTCAGAGAGATCATGTCCTTGAAGGGAGAGACCCGAGTCTCTGAATAGTATGACCGTCACCTGGCTGCAAACCTCTACAGCGTGGACCACACAGTAGTCCTTCAGGGTCCTTCTCTAGCTCATGGAAAGCAAAAGGCACATCCAGGAAGTAGTTAACCTTTTGTGCTTTTGAGACTTACAGTGAGATACCATCATGACTTAGAAGTGCTCATTTTCTGCTCTATATAGGAAACCCGGACACCGAGCAGGGACACAAACATCTGAATGGTGTAAGCACAGAGCTGAATGAGGTATGTCCAGCCTCTATCTCTTGAGGGATCTGTGAAAACTTATCCCAGAAAGCCTATCAGCAACTCCCAGGAATGAGCTGAAACACAAACCAGGCAAGAGGCCAAAGCAGCTCATTAGTAATAGAGTATAAATGATAAATACTCCAGCACAGCATGTCCCAGCAGCAAAGGAAGCAGGCAGGGTGTGGCAGGAGCAGTGAGAGAGCTTCACAGCCTGAGCTTCAGGCAAATGAGGAACATTCCAAGTCTCTTGAGTGAGGCACCAGCTCAATTTTCTAATCAGACCTGTCAGGTGGCACTTGAGAGGCCTTGGAATGTTGTAGCTGGCCCTCCAGAAGGATGTATATATCTCCTAGGTCCTGCACCACATTTTCTGATCCTTTATAGGGGCCTTCAGCCTCTTTAAAGGACCTGGGAGGCTACATTGAGGTACCTCTATCTCACCATTACCGACAAGTCATGAACAGCACAAATAACCATCTATATAGGCTGGGGTGAAAGCAGAATTCAGACCAAAACTCATCCTCAGTGTGAAAAAACGGGATGTGATGCAATGAGACTATATTATTACAGATGTCTTGAAGTGATCACCACTACAGAAGCAGTTTTATATTGCAACAAGAAAGCCATTTACTTCCTGGAAGAGGGAAAATACCTTCCAACAGGTGAGAACTCAGTAAATGGCAGCAGTGGCTGTTTCTCATAGAATGAGTTGAGCTCCGGGAAGCCTTCCAAGAATAAAACTGCAAGATGCAGGAAGGTGTTTTCTGAGCATCTCCCAGGCCTGAACTTCATGTCTTTGCTTATGAGAACCTATAATTGGAAACATCTCCAAGCATCGGGAGGAAAACTTAAAAGGTAATGGAGATGGAAAAGAAAACTCAGTTACTGTAGTCACTTGCTGAGACTGAAAAGTGCATTTATAAATCACAGATCAGGAATGTGAGGGGCCTATTAGGTCCATGCCCTGACAACCTAGGTTTGCCCATTGTCTGTTCTACTTTTAGGAATATCTCCTCCAGTCCATGTCACTCTAAACCCTCCCTGTGGAAATGCACCACCCCTCCCTGCTTCCTAAATTCTGGAAGCATCAGGGGACGGATATCCACTGCCTGCAAAGACATTATTGGGAGACAATGTCCATTTGTGGAAAGAAAAACACCCCCCAGGAGATTCTATTCCATAGTAGGATTTGGTGGTGGGTCTCTGTCCTATCTTCACCTAGTCTCCACTGATCACCAGCACTGGGAGGGAAACTGGAGCCAATGGGGCATTGCTTGCCTGAAAACCCAGCCCTCAAAGGCATAATTAGAATATCCTTCAATCCTCAACCTGGGAAAAAAATCCCTGACAAACATCTTTCTGTGGACTCACATCCTCCATCTGAAAAGGAGATTTTACCTGCTTTCACCCTGGAAATGCTGTTTTCCCACTGTTTCCTCCTGATAACATCGTGCTCTTCTCCCTTAATTCTCTTGCCCCATCCTTCATTCTCCAGACAACTAAGGGGTGGTTGTTTCAGGGTTTTTTTTTAAATATACACATTTGATCCATCCCTTTACATAAACAGGGCCTAAACCAAACATCTCCTGATCTATATATAACACAGCAGGTCTTTCAACTGAAGTTCTGGATACTGACAGAAAACCATAAACATAATTACAGAGCAATTACGCATCGATGGATCATGAAATTCGTTTCCTCTTTTAATTATCTCAGGCAGTTATTAAATTCATTTGAAAACATTAATGCTTTGCAGAGTTAGGTCCTTTGAGAGGTATGGGCCCGTTCCTGCATGTCTGGGCCCTATGAGAGGACCATTCATAGGAACTACATCTTAGGAAGAAGCACCTTCAGATCTCAGCAGATGTCAATGAAAGTCATACATTATTTGGTTTACAAAGTACCCTGTGAGTAGGACACTGCTCCTGGTCAAGCCAAAGGGAGAAAAACTCCTTTAATTGAGCAGCAAATCATTGGTGTCCTTTAAAACACCCTTGAAGGGTGGAAGAATCTTCTCCTTGGAGGCATCTCCCCACCCTCCCTTGTGTGACATGATCTGAGAAGGTCTCACAAAGGGACTGCTGGTGAAACTGTGAACTTCTACTGCAAATTGTCAGCTCTGCTTTCTGAAAAGGCACCCTTTTTAATGCCTATTCCTAAACCCCTTAATCTTGCAGGGATTTGGTCAAACAAAAAGATTTAGACAAAATTACATTGCTGTAGAGAGTGAAGTGTGTGGTATATGTTAATAAAGAGAGGCATGGATTGTGGGTTCCTTTTGTATCTGACCTCATTGAAGGTTTTTAATCTGCAGGAGCCTCATTTTACCAGGTTTTCATCTGGAAAAGGCTCGCAGGGATGTTACAATAACCTTGTCTAAGCTCCTGGTAGTCAGAGACAGCCCATGTCCCTGCCACTCTGCCCTGCATCAGTCCCAGTCTGGGGACCACAAGTCCTGGGAAAGACACCACATCCCCTGGTAAATGCTTCCCCTGGCTCTACAAGGGCTTTTCAAACAGAGAAGTAGGATTTATGTGCTTGGGAAAAAAGAAAAAAAAAAAAANAAAACAAAAAAAAAAACAAAGAAAGAAAGAAAGAGGAGGAAGAGGGAGAAAAGTGTGTGTGGGGGAAACCAACCCTGAACTAAAAGCTTAAATAAGAGCTGTTTTCAGATATGGTGCCAAATCCAGTGCTGGCAGTAGTGGGCACAGGGCCGCTGACTTCAAGCCCAAGCTTGACTGAAGTCAATGCCAGCAGTGAGTTGGCTCACCGAGCGCTGAGGAAGGCCATGGAGCTTTGTCAACTTTTCCTGAGCTGCCTATGAAGCGAAGAGCAAACTTCAAAGACAGGGTACCCCCCTTTCCTCACCCCCAGACTACTCCCCTCCTGCCATCCCCATCCTGCAGCCCTTTCACAGCAGCTCATCTAGCAGGCCCTTGCCAGGCAGACAGTCTCCTCACAGGCGCCCGTGCCTCCACGTCCCAGCTCCCCCCCACTACTGATGGGAGGAGAGAAGCAGGAGCTGCCAGGAAGGACAAAATCTTTCCATTTTCACCCCTGCTTTTTGCTGGCTGCAGAAGGGCTGCTCAAGATTGGTGGGCTGGGGGACATCCTGTGTTCACCAAAAGGTGTGGCTAAGATACCTTTTGCTCCTGAAGGGCTGCAATTTAACCACAGGAACTGTGCAGCAATAGCTGGGAATGGGGCTCAGCTGGGGATTGCTCCAGAGCACACAAGGCATGACTGGGTCACCAAAACAGGAACAGAGACTTCCCAAAGTGACCAAGCTCCACCTAAAAATGATGGTATTCCTAATGCCAGCACATGCTGTCCTGGGCATATTCTGCAAGACATGCAAATAAAAACCCAAAAAAACCAAAAAAACCCAAAAAACCCCACACCAACCAACCAACCAACCAACCAAATCCAAATCACTTGCTGTGTTTGGCTTATTTAAAACCACATTGAAGGGGACACTCAATACAGAGGGACAGAGGAGATACCAACCCCTGTGGAGGCAGAAGTGCCTCAGAAGCTACTCTGTGCCTGGACATCCCAACATGTGCAGACCTTTGGGGCATGCACATCTGGCTGCAGCTCCCTCTAGTGCTCATCTGTTTTTCAGTTCTACCCAAATAAGTTGCTCCAGCACCTGCTTGGTCAAACCCAAAGTCTCCTGGGAATGTATTGCAAAAGCAGATGGGGAAGGTGACAGGATTGCTAGATGCATTGGCCCTAAGACATATTGCATGGAAACCAATGGCTGCCTCACCTTCCCAGCCACCGTGAGAAAACAACTCTGGGCACCACAAAATGATGTAACCTCCCCATACACCTGCCTTGCTCTAAGGACGGGAAAGTGTTTGCAAAAATAAGATGCAGGGTCTCATACATATTGATGAGAAAGGATGCCTTTCCACAACAATCCTGATCCAGCAAAGATCTGGAGCCATACTCTGGCTTTACACCCGAGTAGCTCTCTGGAGCTCAGATGAAAGAGCACAAGATATGAAATTTCTCCAGAAAGAGAAATGTATACAAGAGCAAGAGCATGTATATGTGATGCTGACCACACACCATGCTGGGTATTTGGTGGTGCCCAACACCAATTTTCAACAGCTGGGGATCTGGACCACAGAACTCATAAAAATAAGCCAAATAAAATAAAATAAATAATTCCTTTTTTAACCTTCTCCCTGCTTTTACTAATTTTCAGGGCGTATTTGTGTTACTGAGAAGTCCTAAATGGCTGAAAATTGTGTTTTTCTTCTTCCCCTCCCCCTGCAATTACATCACGCACTGAATCAAAATTAAATTTCCTATCACCTTTCATATCAGTCACTCCCTCATCTCCAGGCTGGTGAAACCCACCTCCTTATCTCTCCCTTCCCCTCCCAAATCCTCTTTGAAGCTTGCCTCTGGCACCATGCCTACAAAAACGACGCAGTGGGCAGACCACTGAGAAAAGCCCACAACTGAAAACATCACATAGCACTTTCCTCTTTCTTCATCACATCCTTTTTCCCCCTCTCTGTCCATGAGCAAGAGAAAGAAGGAGCAGATTTCAATTGTATGGCACCCAGAATATGAGTCCAGGGCTGGGATAGCAGGTTTGAGGTATTACTCAGTATTTGGTACTCTGTTTACCAAGAACTTACCCATGCAATTTCTAAGGACAATCCCTGAGCCCCAAGGAAAAATAGTGATGGGAAGTGGGGAAAATTAGCCTGTGTTTCCATAAGAAAATAAAGGTGGGGAAATGAGGAGAAACAGCAAATGAAAGAAAAACCTAACATAATTTTGTGAAATCTCAGCTGCCAGCATCCCAGTTGCAAAGTGCTGTGGACAGGGAGTGCAGGTCTCTGCCAGGTTTCAAACAGGTGTGAGGGGAGCTCAGTGGTGAATCTGCATGCAGTTCATGCTTCAAATACCTCTTTAATCCCAGCTTTCATCTTTCCCACTCGCTTTTTGATAGGGGGGCCATGTCTGCTGGGAAGGGGAGGAGCAGCAACTGTGGTGTCTTGCCTCCAGCTACTTCTCCCCCACTCATCCCTGAAAGCAACCCTTGCAGCTTAACCACTTAGCGGCCAAAAGGCTGCTTCTGGCAGCAAAGCTATTAGGGACCTTGCCCTGTCTCCCCGGCATTTTTTCATGTCTATGGCTTGTCACCATACTATCAGGTTCCCTCTGGAGCTCATCTCACCCCTGCCCTTTGGAGGAACCCAAGCCCTTCACTCATGATTAAGCACGTTGCTTAAGTGGGACACCAGTGCCAAGCATACGGGCAAGTCCCTCCAGTCAGTCATGGTTCTACACATAAAAGCCCTGCTCAATCAGGGTGCCACAAAACAGCTTTATTTCTGTGCTGCTTACAAATAAACGTTGCAAAGGAGCTCCATTGACATGTTGCTAAATGTCCTGTAGAAAGGAGATGCCTGCCTCTCCTGGTGCTGTATCTAGGCAGAGCTGAGAGCCTAAATGCTGGAGGAAGCTGGCGGAAGGAAACAGCTGCGTTATGTAAATGAGCTCTGCTGACTGCTACAAGGTGTAAAGCCAAGGCAGTGAAGAGCAAACAAGATCCTTACTCTCCTCTACTTCCAAGATGGTCCTTAGAGTATGGAGACAGCAAATGAAAGATTACCGAATGGTTTGGGTTGGAAAGAACCTTAAAAATCATCTAGCTCCTACCTTCCTGAACTAGGCAAGTATATCACCTTGAAAGATGCCCTGAAGTAGGTGACTATTCCTCCCACCTGACTCTGTGCCTTTAAACACCCCATGGAGAGAGTCACTATGCTTCTCTTTATGGATTTAAAAGGCAGATGTGTGGTCTCTAGCAGGTCCCTGCAGTACACAGCATCGCCGGAGGCTATCACTTAACATTCTTGGATGTCTCTGTTTGGAGAAGATGAATTGCCATCTGGAAGATCCTCTCTTCCCTGACTGCATGATGGACAGTAAAAACACTGGCTCCAATGGGATACCTTTATCTGCAGATATCCAAATGTAAGCCTTTATAAAAGGCGGCATGAGTAGAGCTTCAAATGGCAATGTCTGGAACAGCAGAATGGGAACTAGACATAGCATGAAGTCTGTGGCAGAAGGAGCAACAAAACAGGAACCTCTTGTCCAAGTTTCACCACCTAACCCAAAGATCCTTGCCTCAATGCACTGCAGAGTCTTCCTGGCATTGTATGTTATTTTCTTCCTGGCATTGTATGTGCCTTTTCTTCTACCAAAGATGCTCTTTTGAGGCAAACCCATTTTCCCTTATTTATTTTGTGCCCAGCTCCAAACCCAAGTAGAAAAGACAGATCACTCATCAAGGACATGAAAACAGATTGGTGTTGGAGTGGCTTGTTTGTTTATTTTGCAGTAAGCAACTAACTGACTGCTTGCTTAAGCAAAGAAATGAGAGAGTGATGTTTTCACTTTGCAGTGACATTACCTCCAAGGAAACTCAATCCTGACTTGACCACAGTTCCTGGTATTTCTTCACCCTCCTCACCTCATTTTTAACACCCTTCACAAAATCCAAAGGTTAAAAGGTCCACAAAAAACCCACGGTGTCTGCCCAGCATCCCCTGTGATGGGCAGCATTATCTCAGCTGCCATCCCTACTGCTCTCAGTTCCTACTCAGCACAACCAGGGCTCCTGCTGGGAGAGCTTCCCAGCATAGCAGGAGCTAATGCTAGAAACTTCATTAAGTGGCTCATGTGAGCATTCAAGTGTGTGCCTTTCCCTTGGTATCAATGAGGAGAAAAAAAAAAACCCAAATGAGCCTAAATCATGCATATTTTAGAAAGAAGATGGAGATATTGTTAGCATAAGCCCCTAGTAACACACACTTGAAATCAATCAATGCCTGGAGAACTGCACTGCTAGCTGCTCTTTAAACAGCTTTACAGCATGCCTCAAGCAGCAGTTGTACAAACAGGTAAGAGACCAGCAATTCCTACAAAAACATTAAAAATGCAAAGATAGAGCCAGGTACTTACATCCATTTTATCCCATAGCAAAGCCCTGTCTGCAGAATCAACAACAGAAAACCAGCTAAGAAAAATTGCAGACTTGGCTTCATTTTCTCCACTTTCTCCTGCTTGCCAAAGGAAAACAGCTTCTCCAAAGAAAAGGGTTTTTAAAAAGGAGTTTTCTTAATATTTTGTGCAATGTATTTTCCTTCAGTTTGGGTATTGCTCGTTCTTGGAGATGAACAACCTGAAAGGAGAGAGAGAAAGAGCCCGAGCTAGGGTTAACTCTGACGTTTAGCGAGTCACTGTGAGAGAAAAATCTAGTATCCAAATTGCAAAGGAGTGGTTTACGAATCACGAAAAGGTTTGGATTATCCCTTCTCAGTCTCCTCCCTTGCCGAGCCTTGATACAACCTTTCGAGTCAACAGACAGACAAACCGTATGGGTTGAATTACACAGAGTTATGGTCTGATTTTGTGTTTCCATTTAACCCTGCATATGGCAAGACCTCATTCGCTGCTTCACTTTAGTGGGGGTTTTTTTTTTCCTCCCCTTCACCAAAAAGTTTGTGTGTGTAACTGCTCAGGAAGAAGAAGGAAAAAAAAAAAAAGATAGATCTTTAGATTAGCCCAAACCGTCAGCTATTCATCTCTCCTTTTCCTCTTGCCAGATTTCTTTTTCCTCTTTTTCTGCAGAGAAGACAAATAATAAAAACTGCATCTCCCTACTTAATGCAGGTGCCCTTGCCCTGCAGATGTTTCTCTCTGATCTGTTGCAATAAATGTGTTTTGCTCTTTACCTTTTGCTTTTCTTCTCACCTCATTAACTCTGCCTCTCACTTCTTCCAAGTCCTTGGCACCTGGAGCTCATGGAAAAGGCTGCAACTTTGTAAACATAAAATCCCATTTTTGTCTGCTGGGAGCAGCCTGGAGGAGACCCCGACACCCCTTTTCTTTTTGTTGATTTTTTCCTTCTTCAGGCCAAACAAATAAACAAACCAGGTGTAGGACTTAAATCCTTAGAGGGGTCCTCTCTGTCTCCAGGGCATGGCTTGCTTATGTTAGTGGTATTAATAGCAGTAAATGGGTTCCCCTTCAGTTATTGACTTCAGACACTGGGCTGCTTTTTGTGGTCTTTGCAGTGGTTTCCCATCCCATGAGAAAGACAACAATACAACAAACAGAAAAACCTGCCTACCACATTGCATCTCTGGAGTCTCACAGCCCATTACACAGCACACTGGCATACCCAAACTGTAACTGTGCATTCCCACCACATCACCCTCTCAAAGGGGTTTGGGAAGGGACTGGGAATGGCTGGAGCAGTCAGCTTCACTTTGGGAAAAGCCTTACCCTGGAGAAAGGGTATCCTCCCTGATCTCCAGCTCTGGATTTGCCGAGCTGCAGCTTTCTGCCTCAATATCCCCATTTTGGGAGCAATTGGGTTGGGGGCAATGAATATTTCTGAGCGTTTTCTCTGCCATCTGCAGCATATTTTTCTATTCAGGCTGCTTTTTTGGCAATCCCAACCCCAATGCCTGGTGTAAAGGGTTACTAGAGAAGTGCTGTTATTACAAAGGATTTTAGTAACCTCTAGGGGTGAGTTCCTGGCTCCCTTGAAGTCCGAGACAAAACTGACTGCCTACAAGGGAGGCAGGATTTCATTGCCATGGATTGTTTTTCTTTAATGCCCACTTGGATTTGGGGTTGATGTGTCCCTTGAAGGCAGTGCTCCCACAAGCATCCAGACATACATGCTTCTTGTTTCAGAGTATTTCTGTATCTTTTAATCTTTGGGAGCCCTTTTCTTCCCACCACTCCACAAGCACACTGGAAACCTTCAACCCTTAATCCTGCCCATGCCTTTCAGTGTCCATTTAGATATTTCAGACCCCTTATCTCACTCCCATGAACTGCTGGACAACACAAGAATAGGGTGTAAAATGTCTCAGATGTTCTAAAACGCTCTCACTAAACCTGACCAGCCAGCACCATTCTCTACTTTCCCCCCTTGCTTTGAAAAAGTCACAGTTTGGGGTTTTTTCAACCCCTGGAGAAGAAGAGCAATGATTTAATTCCCCCATAGCTACCCAAAGAACTGCGAGCTTTGCATGCAATTGCAACCCTTTTATTTCGAGATATAATAATGCCTTTTTCCACTCAGCACAGCACAGGTTACATTTGCAAGAGCAAATTGCAAGGGGAGGGGCAGGACACACTTTGGGGCAGATGTGATGTTTACAGCTCTGGTGAGCTCTGGGTCACTGATCAAACCAACAGCAAGTGGCCTGTGGACTCCTAAAAACAGGAGCTGTTTTTAACTAAAAGCTCCCTTTTCTCTTCACCTCAAGGCTGTTGGCAGCCAGCCCCACTCTGGCACACAGAAAACACTCCCATCAGATACCTCCAAGACTCTGAACTCGAGGATGGGAACAGGCAATTTTAACTGTACATAAACCTGTGAGTATCCAGCTCACGTTTTTCCAGTTTTCCCATCCAAGAAACAAAGACATCCACCTGACTCTGTTGCCAGCCTGCAGCTATCTCGAGGAGCACAGCAGCTTGGTTTAGGGGTAGCACATCCCCAGATGACCTGCAGTGAGGACTGGGAGCAGAGGAAAGAAAGGCTGTGCTGTGGTGGAGCTGATTCCAGGAGCCAGGTCTCACCTCTCCCTTGCTGCTTTCTGCATCTCCCTTCTCCCCTGCAGCCCCTGGATGTCCCCGCTACCCTGCAGCCTCCCGGACTCCTCTCTCCTCTGCAGCTCCTTGCATTGCCCTGCCCATTTGTAACTCCAAGTCCCCCCTCTGCCTTCAGCTCCTGGGTCTCCAGTCTCCCTTCCACCCCTTGGGTCTCTCCTCTCCCCTGCAGCTCGGGTCTCTCCACCCTCTGGGTCTCCTCGTCCCCTGCGGCCTCCCCTCTTCTCCTGCACTCACACTTCCCCTCGCCGGCTCTCAGGTCTCTTAATTCAGCCTCCAAGTCTCCTCCTTCCTTGCATTCCCCCAGTATACCGTCTCCCTTGCAGCCTCCAAGCCTGCCCTCTCCCTTGCATTCCCTCGGTTCTCCCTGCCCCATGCATCCTCCCGGGTCTCCCTTTTCCTTGCAGTCCTCCGTGTCTCCCCTCTGCCTTGCATCCTTCAGGTCTCCCTTCTCCCTTGCACTCTCCAAGCCGCCTCTCTCTCTGGCATCTCCTGGGTCTGCTTTGCAGCCTCCAAGAATCCTCTCTCCCTCGAAACTCCTGGCGTCTTCCTCCTCCCATGCATCCCCCCGGGATGCATTCCCTCTCCTTGGAATTCTTTCCACGCCTCGCAAATCCCTGTTCTTGGCCAGCCCCGCACCTTCGGCGTTCCGAGGTGCCCCGCCGAGCCGCTGTCCCCTTCCCACCTCTCCCGGCAGCGTCTCGCACGTCCCTGCGGTCCCCGCTTACCTCCGACCGGGCCGGGCTGCGCGGGGAGCGGGGCCGCTCTGGCGGGGCGGCCCCTGGAGCCGCCTTATATGCGGCCCCCTCGGCTTTGATATGCGGAGTGATGTCAGCTCGGATTAGCATAACAAAAGGCTCCGCGCCCCGCGGATGCCCCCGCGGGCAGGGCCGGGGCCCCGCGGGGCTCCGCGCATCCCCCTCCCCGCGCTCCATCCCGGCACAGCCCCTCGGCAGCGGGGCCGCCCGCGCTTGGCCGCAGCCCCCGGGGATGCCGGGGACCCGGCGGGACTCAAGGGTGTTATTCTAATGAGCAGTTAATGATTAGCAACGACTAGCAACAAAACCAGCGAGTTAGTGTTTTGGCCGGAAAGTGAGGGCTCCCGAGGGTGCTCCGCGCTCGGAGCCGAGCCACCGCTGCCCGGGCAAAGGACGAGGATTCTTGTCTCGCTCGGGGCTGTCAGGGAGATCTGGTTCTCCTGAGAGGGTAAGGAACCACCCTCTGGGGAAGTCCCTGCTCATGCCGTACCTCACCACGTCCTGCTGGCAGGCTGCAGGTTCCTTCCACAACCTCTTCTCTGATCTGTAATCGGTGGAAAGAGCAGATGCTGAGGTCTGGTTTTTGCTTTCAGGTCAGTTTCGGGGTTGGAGGCTCGGTGGTTGGCTGCTAGCGAAAGAGAAAGAAGAAGGAAAATATAAAAAGAAGAAAAGGAAAGAAAGCGGGGGGAGAGGGGGGAAAGGAAAGGTAGTAGAAAAAATGAAAAGGAGAAAAGAAAAAGAAGGAAAGGAAAAAACAAACTGATATAAGAACAGAGGAAAGGTAAAAAAATAAAAAAGGAAAAAGAGAAAGAAGAATGAGAAAAGAAAAAGAAAATTAAAAAATAAAATAGAAAAAAAAGAAAATAGAAAAGGGAAAAGAGGGGGAAAGAGAAAAGGAGAAGAGAAAAATCAAAATAATAAAAGCAAAAATAAAAAAATAAAAAAGAGGTCAATAAAAAGGAAAAGGAAAAGGGAAAATGAAAATTAGGGGGGGAAAGGAGAAAGGAAAAAGAAGAAGGAAAATCAAAAGCGGAAAATGAAAAAAAATAAAAACAACAGAAAAAGGACAAATGAACAAAGGAAAAAAAAGGAAAAAGACGGAAAATAAAAGAAAAAGGGAAAAAATAGAATAAAAAAGATTGAGACAAAAACCCTGTAAGAAAGAAAAGCACAACTGGCTTCTGAACATAAGGCCTCATGAGTCTAAATTTAAGACATCTGTCAGCTATGGGCTCTGAAAAAATGGATGCTGCATGCAAAATTACTTGTGTAATTTTTTTCATTTGGTTTAATTGTGGGTTTCAGGTGAAAGGAAAGAAGAGAATAAATGCTTTAGTCCCTGGATCAAGAGACGCAGAAGAGTTTCCTTTAGGTCTATTTTCACGACAGCTATTTATGTAGGATAATATTTTTTTTATGTCTCTGTCCCTGTGCTGATTGCATTCAAATACACAAGTCACAAAAGGTCCTATGTGAACTGCAAGGAACTCTCTATACGCAACCCCAAACTCCCAAAGCCACTATATTATTTGTTTAAGACGCAGTTTTGCCAGCAGCTTTGCACAGTGTGTCCATTTTTCTTTGTGTGACAGTTGCCCAGAAGTACTCAAACTGATCCAAACTTCCATTTCCCTGTCCCGCCTCCCATCCCACTGACCCCCAAAAATGTGTACCTATGAGGAGGAGGTTTTGTCAGAGTTCTCCAAGGAGGACTTATTTACATGGGGAAATTGCCTGGTGTATCTATTGCAGTCTGACTTGCTGCGCAAATGCTCTGATTTCTGTATAAATAGCCTTCTCCCAAATTACCTTAATATTTAAAGGGCAGTAGGGAAAATGCAGTTATTATTAGTCAAAAGGAGTAGAAGTAGTAAGTTGTGGCAGTTGTAATACTTATGATTATGCAGGAGGCACCTGCTGTGCTCAGAACTGTGCCAACAACACTGCTAGATGAGTCCTACGATAGGATCTTCATGGTCTTAATATTGGTGCTGAGAGGTGACTGGCCTTAATAGGTGCCGAGAGGTGATGGTCTGGAGGAGGAATATAGAAAGAAGTAGATGGTTCCAATCTGCATGGTTTTCTTGAGTGCTAACAGTTTGTTAAGGTTCAGAATCATGGAATCATTAAGGTTAGAAAATCCCTGTAAGATCATTGAGCCCAGCACTGCCAGAGCCACCACTAAACCATGTCTGACATGTGGGAGAATTATTAAAAAAATAGCACTGGAGTACAAGTATCTACTCATTGCAGTGCCCATGGAAACTGCTTGTCCATGTGCTCATCAGGACAGAAGGTCATAGGAGATACAAGTGAAAATGTGGGACAAAGAGTAAGAAACCAGAAGGATGCATACATAAAGGATATAGGATAAATACGCTCTGCACTATCCACATGCACTCAGGAAGAGCCTTGGGAAATTTAAAACCATTCCAAAACCTTTAATCTGAGACAATTGCGTACACAGTCAAGCCCCCAGGCCCTGATATGCCAAACTATTTCAGCATGTACCTAAGTACTCTTTATGTGACATGTTGTGTTCTAAGTGCTTTGATGAATCAGGGAAGTCCATTGTTGAATTGTTGCAGTTTTTTGTCTCCTGCTCCTCGTGCACACATTCGGGTGTGGGTCTGGTGGCAAAGCATGGCTGCTTTTGGGGCACCTGGGAGGCAGGGAGCTGCCAAGGTGTGCATGTGAGGGTTTATTTCACAGGACCTGGGTGCAGAACCAGTAACCTAAATCTAAAAGTTTAGCAGTCACTAACTTTCCTACTGTTTCTGTGGGTCAAAGCTGTTACCATTTTCATCAGCAGGAGACAATGATTCACCATTTTTTGTGGGATTTTCATAAAACACAATGGGTCGCACAAGTGTGACAATTAACAAACCAGAGCTGGGGCTTTCCATTGGCATTTAGGCCCTGGGGAAGCAAGTGGATGTTGAACAAACAACCCTCTTTGACTTTGCAGACTGCAAAGAAAGATTTTACACAGAGTGTGGCTGTATCCATCCACTAATAAGAGGGGAGGCAGCTGGATGATATTTTCTGGATTGGATTTCCTAATTGACCTAGTTATTAGACTTAAATATTTGGAAAATCATCTTCTTGCTAATCTTTATAAATACCTTTGGGGTGCTGTAAGGAATCCATTAGCATGTCAGAAAGATCACTGAACTGGAAAATAAGGCTTTATTGTCATCTGTTGCACCAGGTAACCTCTGAAACGTGAAGACCTCTCCAAATCTACCAGCAAGTCCTTGCAGGATTTACAAAGTGTGTCTATGGAGTTAGCACACAGAATCGTAGAATCATTTAGGTTGGAAAGGCCCTACAAGATCACCAAGCATTCCCCCAGCACTGCCAAACCCACCACTAACCCATGCCTCTAAGTGCCACATCCACACAGCTTTTAAATCCCTCTGGGGATCAGGACTCCAGCACTGCGTTGGGCAGCCTGTACCAGAGCTGGACAACCCTTTGGGGGAAGAAATTTCTTGTAATATCCAACCTTAATCTCCTATGGTTCAACTTGATTCTATTTTTTCTGCTATTATTGCTTGTTAACTCGGAGCAAAGACTGACCCCCACCTCCCTACAGTGTCTTTTCAGGCAGTTGTAGAGAGTGATAAGGTCTCCCCTGAGCCTTGGAAGACTGACATCAGTCTTAAAAGCTACTGTGGGCAGCACAGGTGAGACTCCCTGCACCCAGACTTCAGCTACACCTGTCCCTGACTTCAAATGTAACTCAGAAGGAGTGACTCTCACTCAAGGAGTCCTGCAATCCCTTGCAAAAGTCCTAAATCTGTTGTAGACCTTTCCAGACTTGTGCTGTATAAACCATAACTCAGCCATTGAGAGCAAGATACCACACAGGTGCTGAACTCATCTGGATTTCAACCAACCACACAGACACAAAAAAGGCATATGCTGTTACTAATGCCTTAGGACCACCCATGCACCCTTCAGTAGCATTTAATTTATCATTTGTTTTTATGTGTGTATCTCCTCACTCTCTGTTCTTCCATCCCAGCCATGGGAGAAGACCCTCCATGGATGACTCAGGATAACATGATACATCTGCAGATCCAGGACTCAGCTGTAAACTCTGTTGGAGTGGAGGGCCATGCTCCTTCATTTAAAAAATCTCTACAGCAGTGTGCCGAGTCATGGCACTCTCCAAATGTTTAATAGTATGGTACAGTTATGTGTATTGTGGGGGGTGATATTATGGTTTCATCAGTGAGTTTCAAAATGCTGTGTGCTATGAATGAGCTATGAAAGCTGTCATCCTCCCAAAGGGGTTAGAGTAGCATTTCACCCAGCACTAGTGTGTGTGTTCTTCATGTGGCAGCCAAAGGAGACATGGATTAATGCTCCCAATGAATTTTGAAAAAATTATTTAGCTGGGACCAATGGCTGGAAGGTACCAGAGCTTGTGACAGGATGCCATTCCTACATTTTTAAACAAATATTCTGGCCATCTTGAGGCACAGGCTCCAGCTACAAATATAAATAACTTTGAGCTAGCGGCCATTTACTGTCCCAAAGTACAACTGGAACGGAAAACTAAGTTCCATTAACCACACTCTGCACCAGGAAACATCTCTCTTAAATCCCCCAAGCCCTGCATTGACTTTAGAGAGTGGGTTTTTTGGTGAGAAATGATGTATAATAATAAATCAAATGTCAATTATCAGGTTTGTGCCCTTGACCCTATTTATTTACTAGTTTAAGCAGATACAAGTTTTTCACTGGTTTCCTAAGTTTCAATTTCAAGCATTGATAGGGACGTTTTTTAAAGGCTCTGCCACCTACTAAAAATAAGCTAAATTATTATCATATGAATTTTGAATATTCACCCACATACTTTATTTTCTGACAGAGAGAACAAGCAAAGACTCTTTGATGCTAAAATTATTTGCAAAATGCTGAAGAGTAGGAGGATATATGAAAAAGTAAGGACTCAGAAAGTGAAGTTCTTCCAAATTAAATCAAGAATAGGGAACATAAGTGAGGAGTCATTCCTTTGAGCTGCCTCATAGCAAGCATTGATACTCCTGAGAGGCAAATACATTGGTACAAGACTAATCTGTACAGCATCCAGGGGGAAGTGCCACATCTCTGGGAAGAGGACGATAGCTTCTGATATATGGGGGTTTTTTTAAACATGAGGTTGTTCTGAAGCCAGGCAGTAGGTTAATAAAAGAATACACTTTGGCAGGGACCCAGCAGGGACTGGGATGCCAAGGAGCATCCCTGCAGATGCAGAGAAGAGATGTGTGAGCATCTGTCACAGCCACACCTCGTCACACGTGGAGGGGGTGCAGCTCTGGCTGAGCCTCAGCAATGCCTGGCAGCTCTAAGGTAAATAACACCAAGGTTTTTGTCCCAAGATGTTGCAGTCAGAAGGAGGCAAAAGTTCTGTGGTTCTTCTTGCAGTGTCCAAACCCTAGAGATGGAGGCCAGATGAAAACTGCCTTGTACCTATAGCATGGACAGCTTTACAAGGGGATGGGGCCACTCTTTGTCCTTCCATGCAAGGCCCACCCTGTAAATCAGCAAGATTGCAGCAACCTGGGATTTCTCCTCCACCAGACATATGCAGAAAATTATAGCATTTTCCAGGGTGAAATGCAAGCCTGAAGAGTTATTCTGCTTTTATTTTCTTCCTGCCCTTAAATAGCAGACATTTTTGTGCACTAAATCCCAATTACCTGCCTGTAAATGTGTAGCCACAATGCATTTTCCCTAAATTTCAGTGGGTTTTGTCTCCCTCGCCTTGTCTTTAATATCATCACTCATCACCTGTGCTGTAGGAGTGCCCAGTCCATGCCCAGTCCAAGCTGCAGCAGTGAGCAATTCTTGTCTCACTGCACCAGCCCAGCTTCCATCCCCAGCCAGAGGAAAATCAAAGCAGCTTCTTGACTTTTGTGCTTTTTGGCTGGAGACCACTAAAGCCTGACCTTCCACCCCTGGGACTGACCAGAAAAGGCCTTTCTTCCAGACCAAAGGTCCCACACCTACCCCAACACTGCCTTTTAAAGGCTAACAAAAACCAGCTGCCAACTCCTCTCTCCAAAGCTGAATGCACCCTCAAGGGTGGAGAAGCGCTTTCCCTTCCCTGAAGAAGTCCAGAAACCCCTCCTTTGCTGCAGTGCTGGAGCTGGAGTCCTCCTTGCAGGGGGCTTGGCTGTGGGTGCATAATTAATAGCAGTGATTTGCAAGAGTGGAGAGAATGACACCAACTGGAAAGGATAAAATGCCTAAATAGTCTTTTTAGAATGGGAAGAATAATGTGAAATGTTCAAGGGGGTGCCTTTCATTATGGTCCCTGCTTTGCAGCTGCTGGCTGAGAGTCGAAACACCTCATCATAAGCAAGAAATTTGTTAGACATGACTGTTTCTCCCCAATTTTATTCTAGTCTCTGATCCCAACATTCATTCTGACTCTGTGATGTGAAGCAGGGAGCAGGAGAAAGCTGTGCCAGGTTTTGCTCTGAGTCAGTGGATCTTGGGACAATCTCATTCAAGGCAGCATGAGGGCCAGGTTATCCAAAGGGCTTTTGGAGAGGTTTTCAGACAAGACTGACTTCCAAAAGAGAGGGTGGACATTTTGCAGGGCTTAAGGCAGCCATCCCTGCTACTATATCTCCTAAGCAGATAGTCCAGTGCTTCCAATACTTCAAAAATAAGATTTCTGTAGCCTAAGTTGAAGCATCTCTACAAACCCATCTGTGACCAAAGAGGCTGAACAATTATGAAGATCCAGACACAACTCTCCCTACTGAAAAGACATTCTTCTCCCAGGTAACAAGAAATAGAACAAGAGGAAATGGCCTCAAGTTGTGCCAGAGGAAGTTTAGATTGGAGATTAGGGAAAAATTTCTTCCTTAAAATTGTTTCCAAGCCCCAGAACAGGCTGCCCAGGGGAGTGGTGGAGTCCCTATCCTTGGAGGGATTTCACAGATGTGTGGATGTGGCACTTGGGGACATGAGTTAGTGCAGGGCTTGACAGTGCTGGGGGAACAGTTGGACTCAATGGTCTCAGAGGGCTTTTCCAACCCAAATGATTCAGTGATTCTATGGTTCTGTGACACATTTTTAGACTGGGCAAAGCAAAGCCATTGGTCACCTTGGTTAGCTGCAGTCCACAGCCTTGAGCAGAAAATGTACGACCCCCAGACTGAGGAAGGATCTCAAAGCAACCCGCAGTGCCCCAGCTCAGCCAAGTATTTCTGTTCGCAACTGTGAAAAAAGCTGCTTGTTGATGGAAACTTAGGGCAGCAATGAGATTAATGGCATGATCACCTTATGACCTCGCTTGACTAAAGCTGGCAAGGTAGCAGAGAAGGTAGCTGCCTGTTATAATTTCTCTTGAAAAACAAAAGCTGCTACATATCACTTATTCACTTAATTGCATGCAATCTACAGAACAAATATTCATTAAGATATTTTAAGTGAGGAACTCTGTGGGGTAAATGTTCATGAAGCTTGTTCTCAGCCAAATACAAGGTGTCTTTGAAAGACATATGTCACTTTGTTCACAGAGTCAAGTGCTTTTCAGCATGAGTACAGGAAGTTCATTAAGCAGAAATAATGGGGGAAAGAAATGGGGTCTTGTTTGAGCCACCTTACTTGGGCATATCCTCACAGTCACCAGTGCTGATGGACATGGAAGCTGAGCTGCAATGTGGAATGGCCCCAAAAGCCCGAAGACAGCACACAAAACCACCTCTTCTGATCCCATGCCCATGTCTTGTCCCCAGCAACCCCTGTGAGCTGAGTTAGGCAGAAGTCTGGATGTGTGTAGAGGATGTGCCTGATACGGGATGGTCGTACTGGCATGGTTTAGCTGGGGTTATAATGCTGTTTCATCAGCTCACAGAGGCTTGGGACATGAGTCCTACAGGGGACATCCCACCCCACCTGCCTAACATGCTGTTTTCCCTCGAAGTGAAGCTTGTTATATTAAATTCAATAAGAAATAATACAACCAAACAGCCTACCACCCTCAGAGTAAATAATTTCTTGAAAATATCATATCTAAATCTACCCTCTTTCAGTTTAAAAGAGTTTTCTCTTCTCCTATCACTATCTGACCATGTTAAAAATC
>WEKY01029760.1:0-60806 GCA_013390045.1 Picathartes gymnocephalus
TTTGCCCTGGAGTTGGTAACTCCTCAAGGCACACAGCCTGCACCAAAGGCACTCTGGAGCTGGCTCACACTCAGGTCCTGCTGCAGTTTGTGGTCAGTTGTAGGTTTGCAGTCAAGGGGCAGTTCGTTGTCTGCACAGAGGGAAGTGAGGACACACTTTCCTCTATTTCAGTTAACTATTCTTTGCCTTTTCTTGTTTTCCTACCTGACAGTTCTTAAATTTGGTATTATTTAGCTCCTATGAAAGAAAGTATGTGGGTGTATGTTAAGAAAAGAATGATCTGCATAGCTCTGTCACTTAACATCCTATGGAAGTGAGGGTGGACGTGATCAAAAAGCATTCACCAAATTAACAGAGATAAGAGGGCTTGCATATCTTTAGCCTATTTTATCTTGCTAAACAATTTCAGTTCAAAACAGTGGGATAATTATTTGCATTAAAATATGTTTAAGTCCTACTGACAGCACCAAGAAAACGTAAATGTAATGAATTGGCAGAAGTGTCAGAAAATGTTTATTTAAAAAGATTTAGAAGGCAAAGTTCATCTCTAACACTGACATAGCAGAAAAAATTCCAATATTCTTCTAGCCTAAGGATAAATATCCTTGCAAAACATTCAGCATAGGTTTTTAAAACAAATACTAATAGATTAACTACAAGAGTACACTTTAAAGCAACCAAAATTAATCTACTGATTTGAAGCAAGAAACCCTAATCTGCATGTTTCATGTGATAGCTGGCATGCTTACAACCAGAGGTAGCTCCGTTCCAAGAAATTATTACAAGTTTCCAAAGTAAAAGGCAATATGAACTTGAAACTGTGTTGTACAAATTACGTTCTCCTCCTGACTCCTTTTAAAGAGAAGGACCTGAAACCTGAATTGAATCTCTTTAACTACAGCAAAACAAATTATGTGACAAGGGTGACAGAACAAAACCATAAACATTTTATGGAAACTTTTAGCAGTTAACTGCAAATGCGCATTATTCTTGCCTTTTATCTACTTTATAGGAGTCCTATTTATATTTATTATAAACAGCTTCTTAGATCCTCAGGGGAAAAAATTATTCATAATACTTTTTGGTTTTCAACCTATTTACTTCAGTGTATGCAAGGTATACACAGAGTCTCCTGTTCACACTGTTCAGCTTGTTCTCTGCTCCTCAGCTCAGGTTGCTACCTTCTGCGAACAAAATACCCTGTCTGTGTATGCAGTCTTTGTTGACATTAAAAAAGGTAATCCGCTGTTGACAATAGGTACAAGCCATGGATGAAGCTATGGAGGTGATGAAAAAAACAAGCAAAGGTCTAAGCTGGCAATGTTCAACACTGTTGCAGAAAGAGAAGCTGTGATCTCATCAGGTGCTGAAGAAAGGGGAATGCAGCTCTTTGCTGCTGTGCAGATGAACACTCAACTCCTTTGGAACTCTAAAGAATGACACTAATATTATCTGAGTAGGTGATAGTCCCTGCTCCGTAGGACTCCACTGGCTTCAGTGACAAGATGCATACGTGTGATGATTTATCCACGATCTATACACTTTTATCATGGTTCCTGAAGTAAAAAACAAAGATTCTCCCTGACCACTAAACATACTATTTTCCAGAGCAATCAAAGTGGCAAAAGCAGCAAACCAACCTGCTATCTTTGGCTCAAGAGATTAAAAGAATTAATTGATAATAAAGACAATTATGAAACGTGCTCTGCTATGTCCATCTTCTCTTTGGTTGTGATGGAAAATCAGTTTTAATATAGTTTATAAACAATGGTAATTTATTGAAAATTTCAATACCATTCTTCTGAAAACTGCCACTTGTGAAAGTCTGAAATTTCATCATCCTTGGACTAAATGGACAGTGTGTCTTTATTAACAGTGTGGCTACTTTTTGGACTTATTTACATTTACTTCCATTATAATTAAGTTTGATTTACACATAAGGGAAAAAATAAGTGATTTTCTTGAAATCATTTGACTTTCATGTCAAAGCTTAATACATAAACTACTTGATAACGAAATCTTCTACATAGATTTCAGTGCAATTCAACGGTAGTGATAAAAATGACAAGAATTTCTCTTGTTTCTTGCCTGAAGAAAGACTGGGAATCAGGATCAGTTTGTGATTCTGGCCAGGCTACTACCCCTCTGTCAAGCACCACCCTAGGGATCAGTGCTACTCCCTTGGCTGTCTTTCCAAACCTTACCTCCTAGGATGGCACAGGACTGCTGCCACCTTTGCATCGCAGGATCGCTTTCAGAAGACATACCCCTGGCAGCAGCCACAGTTGTGAAGGAATTCAAAACAGCAGACCCCCCCAAAGCAACCAGTTTAAAATAAATCTGTGTCCTTCACACACCTGTGGCCAGGACAATCATAGTACAGGCTTTAAACCTATTGATTCTGCCTTTCTTAAATTCAAAATTAGGGTGTACACTGAAAAATACTTGATGAACAAAAATACTCTAATGTTCAGAAATGATCCTCTAATACATTTTTGGTTCTGTGAGGAGAATCAGTCACTCCTACTTAAAATGATAATTCAAGTTATTAGTCTTCCTGTTGCCATCAAAACCAATATCCAAATTTGGATGTAAAAATATTTTTATCCTAGTAAAATGCAATATAAGTATATGAACTTTTCATCTCAAAATGTAGCAAAAAAAGTATGTGACATTTATTAATTTTCAGTAGTTGACTGGTTGCTGGACTGACTGTAAAAAAAAAATCTCTAATTAACTTGTATTATTAGGTACAAAACTTGGAAGTAATACCAGAAAATGTCAACAGGTTTGGAGATCAAGGAAATAACTTAAGTTTTACTTAGCAGCAATAATAATAATAGATGACAATATCTTTCCAGTTGCACAATGGAAGTCTCTGTGTTGTGTGATGATAATAAATAAGTCAAGCTGGATAAAGTGTGAATACCACCTCACTATCTGGGAAATCAGACTCACAGTATAAGGCAGCAAACATTTAATTTGGTGTTACTATGATGATGATGTAATACTTAACGTAACACTGAACTTTATTCACAGGCAGCATTATTCATATGATTTTCTCAAATAAATGCCTTTTCAGAATGAAATTAATTATTTTGCACTGTAAGCTATGAAAAAAATATACTCTAAAAAATGCAAAGTACTCATGGAAAGGTGAACCTTTTCCAGAAATTTCAAAGTTGAATCTGTTCTCAAAAATATTGAGATAGGAAGACTTATAAACAAACTCAAAATTTAATATCTGCCACTTTAATTTTTTTTCCTGAGTACAACTTCTATTTATTAACTTTGGATCATTTGTGATAACCTATGGATTTCCTATGGCTCCCAATCCCACTATTTCCACTGTTAATTGTTGGGGGTCTGAGCTCCTTTCCTGGGATACAAATATAATTCTTTACTTAACATTAGTATAAACTGTTGTGGGTCAGAGAGTTTGGAACAAGGGATGGAAGAAATATGTTAGACTTTTATTACAGAATAATGTTCTACTCTAGCAAAACCCTTACTTTATTTTATGCTTGAAAATCTGGAGTTTTTTGTCTAAAGCAAGCACCATCCCAAACACAAACTGTGTATTTTAACCAAGAAATCCTGAGCTTCACAGAGGAGCTGTACTTTATATACAAACCACTCCAATTTTAAGCTCCAGTTGTTTTCAGTAAAGTTGGAGTATTTATTAAGGAGATAAAATAAAGGAATTAAAGAAAACCATGGTATAATTTTGTAGTTTTACAGTTCCAGTATATATTATAAATTTGAGAGATTTATATGCTTTGGGGTTTGTTTGTTTGGGGTTTTTTCCTATTTTTTTTTTCCTCCCAGATTGTCCTATATTTGTTTGTAGTATGATTCAAGTTCCAGTCTTGTATTTTCGAAATTACATAATAATAACTGATTATTTCTGAAAGCACTACTGGATTGACTGATCCATCAAAAGCAAACTTACTGCTTACAGAGAACAACATAACAAGTAACACTGAAATATTTTTTTGATCTCATGTATGAAATGCTTGTAACTTTAAAACTGACTAATCAGAACATTAAGGACTCAGTTTGCTGATTTAATGAAAAGCAGACACACTTAAGCCACATCTACATGCAAAGAGGTACTTCATAGCCAAGGAAAGGTATTGCTGGGCTTCAGCAGAATTTGCTCTTCACATGAAAAGAGCTCAAATTCAGTATCTGCTGTTAATTCATAGTGTATGGCATGAAAACAACTGCTACCACAACAAAGACATTTCATGGGTTACCTGATTGTTTCTTCTCCCCAATATCCACCACTTTCCAGCATCAGTTCTGACACTTTTAATCTCTGTATGAAGACTAAGGAGCTGCCAACAACTGTAACAGCATACGTGTTTTAAGCTGTCCTTCTCTGACAGCCTTCTTCATTAGTTCTTCAGCTATTATTAATTCAGGGCAGTAATAATGTTGCCAGACCAACACAACTTGACTGTTGTTCGGCCTTTTAGATACTTTCTGTGTTTGTTTAAATACGGAAATATGCGTTTATGTAAATATGAAAAACTACCAACGTGCATCTTAGATCACAAAACACCACAAATGACTTAACTTTTACAAGTCTAACTGATTTTAAAAAGTTAATATTGACCATAATAATGTTAAGTACTGCTATCATAGGTAGTTATAAAAGCTTGTGTTCATTCTACCCCAAATGGTAAACAAAACCCTAAAGTAAAAATTTGGATAGAAAGAAAAATCAAGTAAAGCTATTTGAGTGGCAATATTCACTACGTTCTCTTTTATGTTATTTTCATGTAAAACATTATATATTTTCAGACTCGCAAAAAAGACGGGAAAATTGTGAGTTATTTGAAAATCAGAAAATATTCCGTAACTCCTTTAGGCTACATCAAAGGGAAACTTAAACAATTTGTGGTCAAATAAAGTCACAGCATTAATTGTACAACCCAAGCGAATTTAACCATGTATGAACCATACTTAACAGGTTTTTTTTAAATCCAGGATAAAAAACAGGATTCTACAGCCGAACACTACATTTCACCTAAGCAAAAGTTTCAGTTGCTTCAAACATTGAGATGCACACTGCAAAAAGCAGCCACCTCCAGGCATCAACACAAGTTTGAATTTGAATACCAGGTATCATAAAATTTTGAAATGTTTAACAAAAGCCTATGTAACTTTAAATTCTGAGCAAAAGTATTTATCTTTCGTTATTGTGTCTTTGTATTATGAATACGATGTCCTGATTTTTAAGAAGAAAACCTGAAGGAAAATTAAAGTCATCAGATAGAACTGTAATTTCTGAAAATGTAAAGCAAACCGCAGACCTGATTAATCTAAAGGACTTTCCCTGTCAATGCCCACATTAACATTTCATTCTTAAGAGCTAAATTAAAGAGCTTGCCTGACTAATAAAATAGCTCTAAAAATTATATTTAACACTCACATACTAAAATCAGCACAAGAGACCACATCCACACAATTCACTACTTACAAAGTTTCCAAAAAATACTTTGCCTCCCTAAAACATTCTTTGTAAAGGAAGGTGAATCTTTTGAAAACTCTCCCTGCTCCCTAAAACCTGTGAAGTGTTTACATGTTCTCTACTAAGCAGATGATTCACATTCGCTGGTAACTGGTTTGTATGGCCAAACACTTGATGATGCAGCCCAGGGGCAGGTAAACCATCACCTGCTATAAACTCACACAAAACTCATCAGATGAGCTTCATCCAAGACATATTTTATGCAAAGTGACTTAATTTATCTACATTTTTGGGGAAGACAAGTGGTAAAGGAATTACGCACTAAGCAGCTTTGTAGTGCCCACAAAATTCAAGGACTTTAATAAAGACAACTGAACTTGAGTAAACACACACTTATATAATACACCACAATATGGCTTAATATGGTCACTCTGATTCACAAAGGACAAAATAAATCCCCATCAATAAAGGATTAAAATTGCAGTAGGTCAATTCCTGTTAACTTTAGCAAATATCAATCAACACTTTGCCAAAAATAATAAAAAAAAATTTTTTGATAGGGCATGCATGCTACAATTCCAGTGTTACAGCACTCTGCTGATTGCACTTTTGAGCAAAGATAATGCCTAACCTAGTCAGACAAAAATTTATCTTGATTCCTGTCACGACTTCAAGGAAGAAAACACAGTGGGCACTTGACTTATTTCTATTTATTAATTTTGTAAAAACTCTAGCTCTAATTCTTATGATTTACAGAATTAGAATGTATCAGTCAGCCAGGAAAAACTTTGTAAAAATTGTACAGTCTTTTTCACAGAAGTAATGAAAGACTATGTCAAAATTATAAAAGAAATTGAGAAAGCTTTTTTTTAATATCAACCAAATGAATTATCAAGGTAGCATAACCAAACCAGATTAAATAATCATTTTCTAAAGTAAGTAAAACTATTGGGGGGGCACTCCACAGACTCTTAAAGTAATGTTAAAAGGCTGTAAAGAGAAAACCATTTGTTTTAAAATTTGTATCATCAGTAAAGAAAATATTCTGCTTACATTTTATAGAGAGGTATGTAATTTTAAAAACCAGCCAAACAAAGACCCAAAGTATCTTAGTCTAAATATGAAGTCCCCATCTTTACTCAAGTTCTTGGAATTTCAGTCATAAATTGCAATTAAGAGTATGATTTCACCCACAGGAAATCAGTATTTTCATATCCACTTATTTTAAGGATAATTTTCACAATTAAATGTATATTAGTTAATTTCTATGCAGTTTAAGAATGTTTGTCCAAGCACACCCAATCTGTCACAAATATACTTAAATTAGCACCCCAGAAGTGTTGGTCATATTGTGCCATCAGTGAAGTTTCTGCATTTCATCAGGGATCTCTAAAGACTCATGATAAGGTGCAGTCATTTTCCCACATTTGGCATGCAGTGTATCTGAAATCCATCTTCAACTAACGCACATCGATTTTTGTGACAAGGATTACATGGCTAATGTCATCAAAGAAATGACACATCTGTAATTCAAATTGCAACACTAAGGGTCTTTAACAACTCATTACTATTCATACGGTTACAAACCCTAAAGTTGCCTCTTCCCTCGTTCAAAGAAGGGTAACCTTTGTCACCTTATAGAATGTGCTAAAATTTGCTCCATACTTGCCTACATCAGCATTTTTTCCTTTATAACTGTTTTGAAGTAAGGATGATCAGACCTAAAGTCTTGAATGTCTACTGCTAAATACTGTATTGGTTTGGGCTCAGAAACAATTCCATACATCAGCTATTAATTACAGAATCAGTAATGCTTAGCAGAGGATGCCTGACTGATTACTATCCAAGTATTTATTTTTATATCTGTCCTTATCCAAAAATACTAAGTGGGTCAAAAGTTACTTCAGCTGGAAACCTAATTTTACTTTATCATTGGCTTAAACTGGAGTAAAATCAAGCCCTGAAGCACAATAGCATTTTTTTTTCCAATCTGCCTTGCTCACAAATCCTCCTGGAGATAAATAACATTCTAAACGAAGAAAAATTTAAAAGCCCCCAAAAAATCTTGGCATACTTTACGTTTTACAAATATGAAACCTATTAATTGAGCTGAGAAGAAAACAGAAGGGAAAACATGAAAGTGACACAGAAACACATTTACTTCCAAAACAGCATTAGATTTATCCTCTTTTAAACTTGTAACAACCTTTTATCTTTTTTTTTTTTTACATTAGGACTAGTAATTGACACTATTTAGCTAACATGATGGTATTTTCAGAAAACCTATTTAATTGAAAACCACTTATTAATATTTTTATTTTAAACCAAAACGGACTTTGAATTGAGATTTCAAATTAATTACTAATTGTTTCAAAGTCCACTGGGTCCTATTCTTTTCGCCTCCAAAAAGGCTGAATTTTCCTCTATATAAAATACCAAGCCATGAGTCAAATTTGACTAGATATAATCAGCTTCTGTGAAAAAGGAGAAAATTTGAAAGCAATAAAAATAAAAAGGTATCTCCAGCCCTATGAAAAGTCCAATTTAGCCTTCTTTTATCCCAGAAACTCCAAAGAACATATGTACTCTAGAGAACTGCAAAGTACATGCATAACCATTTCTTTTAATCAAATATCTAAGGGTCAAAATTCAAGAAAAAAAATTCCACATAAAATGAGCAACAAATGCCTCAGAACTGTAATACCTGCATAAGATAAATACTTCACGTCAAGCTCACATTCCACTTCTAAAAAGAGTTTCTCATTTTCCCTAACTTACATCCACCAACTGAGCAATTATGCAATATGTGGGTGTACCTTGCAGTGGTTTTTTTTAACATCTGCATTCTGTGTTAAATTCTAACTGTACAAGATGTCTAATATTGTTTTCTTTATCTTGAACCTTCAAAGTGGTAGGTTTACCAGAGGCAAAATCACACATCAGAGAATATGAGTCATATAATAAAGAAACGACTCTTCCCCTTTTCCCCCTTGCACCCTGAAGCTATAATAACCTAAAGACACTCTATTGTAAATGGCTTCTTTGGCAGTACTGATAGCATGTACAACTCACAATCATTTAGCCAACAAATGAAGATATTTTTAAGTCCTTACTGTATCCATAACACATTGCTTTCAGTACCATTTTAAGGCAAATTAAAACTGTGCTACTGCAAAAATAAAATTCAGAATGTCTGTGCACTTGCTTTCATATCATGCATAAAATATGAATCGTTCCATGCAAGTACCTATAAATAATAACATAAAAAGATAAAAATAATGTAAGATGCCTAGGCAAGTTAATCTGAAGAGTATCTCTCATTTGTCTATAGAAGATTAGCCTCCACGTAGAAATCCCACACCAATTCCATATCAAATTAAGGCAACATTTGCATACAAGCAAACCACAGCTCATGCCAACTACAATACACAAGGAAGCAAAGCACCTTGCTTGACCACTGCTTACGCAGGTTTCCACTCTGAAGTGCAGTAAGTATGGGAAACAACACTGAAGCCATTCTAGCCTTTTATTTCCTTTTATATCCTTTCCTGCAAGACAGTAACTCCTCAGACTAACATCCTGCATCTAATTCCACATAGGAAATCAGCTTTCAACAAGGTCTTATTTGATGTGTCAATACGTATGATCGCATCAGAAAATCTGAAGAGAACTAAATGCAGAAACAGCATTTACAAACAGTAGCAAATAAATCCATAACAACAAAACCTTGCACCACTAAAACAGGTGCAACCACCATAGAAAGAAACAAAGTTAAGAGAGGTGATGCTGGCATAAGATCTTCCCATGACCATCTTCCAAAAATTAAAAAACTCCAATGTTTCAGTAATCAAAGTGAAGTAACCTGTTCCCCTTGAAGCAGAATAAATCAGTGGTTTCTATTCTTACCTGTGTATAGTCAAAGTCAGAAAGAGGAGCTATACTCTTGATGTAGTCCATTCGAAATTGGTTTTCTGGGTTGGCCAATGGAACTGGGGGTATTAAAGTGCTCATAGCTGAAACTATAGTCTAGAATCGGATAAAACAAAAAAAAACAAACGCATTAATCTGGATAAATCTAGGATACAGGATCAATAGAAGATAATCCAATCTGATCAGCAAAATGGGATTTCTCTCATCACAATCTTGGAGAGCATAATCCTTATAATTTCCAGTACAAACAAGCATTTAAGAACAGTATAAAGTGTGTTCTTACCACAATCGCATCTTTAACATTTTTCCGAATATCCAGTATTTTCTGTTTCTTTTCTCTGCATTAAAACAGAAATATTAACTTTGATTTTTTTCTTCCAAAGCAGTTCAGTCACTTGCATTTAATTTTTTTTTCACTGATCGCTTGTTTATCTGCTCTTCAAACATTAAAACATACTAATAGGAAAAAGAAAAAAAGGCAAGACAAATACATTTTCCCCTTATCCATTTTCTTACATACTATGAAGAGCAATGCACATTCATCCCTAATATATATTTTTAAATCAGACCATCACAGCCACATCTGCAAAACCTCCCCTGATGGAACTCGAAGTCATTCTTTCATTTCTATAGCATGCTGTAAACATGCTCTAAATTAACAACACGAAGGTGAAAGCCAACAAATATCTAAAATGAATGCTATGGCTTAATAATGGTTTCTGGCAAAGAGTTCTTCAGGAAGAAAATGATGTAGCCTCACAAAACAGGATGATTTCTAACAAATAGGCAAAATTAGTTTCAGTTTTACACTAACCCCAGCACCGGAAAAACAGCACACGGTGTCATCCTGATTACGACTTGATGTGTATTTTTATATTACAGACAGATGCAATATTTGGTTATTTGCTTCTATGTAAAAAGTAGTCGCCATGTTGTTGCTACACAGGGGCCTGTCAAGCGCTGCAGTAGCAACAGTGTAAAATACAGTAAAGGGGCCAGAAGCAGAAAATGCAAACATACAATAGCAGCAATTTCCTTATTCTCGCTCCCCTCCCTCCCTCAAAACACAGTGTCAAGCCACCAAAACACAGGGGATGAGGAGAAATTTCCTAGCGTACTGTGTGTTAGTCTGTTTCCAACATTTAAGGAAAAATAAGTCACAAAGTGTCAATAATTCTTACTCTGAATTAAATCCATTGACATGTAGGATTCGCATTTGTTTCACAATAGTGCTTTTTCCTGACTCACCAGCTCCTAAAAGAGAAAGAAGGAAAGGGAGAACATTGTGATACACGGTTCAGGCTGGGGGGGTCGGAGTGGTTTTTTTTTTGGTTTTGGACGCGACAGCATCTCCCACCTCGGCAGCATTTCTGTATCTGTGCATCCATGTGGCTCAGGCGCTGAGCTCGATCTGTGGACGCCTCGCTTATTGCTCAATACAGCAGCCTACATTTTCCATAGCTAAGGCGCACGCCGCATCTCCCCTCTCGGCTGCGCCCGCCGCCCCGGCAGGCTGGGGCTGCTGCCCCCTCCTCACCCCGGCCCCCACCTCTGCCCCTTCCTCCTTACCCAGCAGCAGCAAGCGGTGTGTCGCTTTATAAGCCAGCCTCTCTTTCTGCAACTGCTTCTCTATTTTTTTGTTGGCTTCTCGCTGCGCTTTCTCATCGATACGCTGATCCTCCGTTTTGCTGTTGCCCAAACACCCCATAGCCGCTGCTCAGGGTGGATGTCAAATCGCTGCCTTCACAGATTTAGTATTTACAAGGGGGAGGGAGTGGGGGGAAGGCAGAAGACAAGTCTTTATATCCGTGTGTGTCCCTGCGACGGTTTCTCTCCGCTTCTTCCCACCCGGCTCGCTCACATAAAATGGTCTCTGGCCGCTTTCCGATCGCAGCGGAGTTGGCTGCTTCGCTCCCCACCAGAGATGCGGAGAGCAGGCGGCAGAGGTAACCCTGCCCCGGCGGGGAGGGGGTGGGGGGAGAAAGCTGTGCAAAAATGCCTAACATGCAACGAGAGGGAGAAAAGGGTTCCTCCTGGAAACCAGCCGGGTGCCGCTCTCCGCTCTCCCTCCCCACCGCGCACACAATCCCTATATTTCTCTGTAAAGGTCTATTTTTGTCTTCCTAACTCAGCACTGCCTCTTTCTGCGAGACCAGGAAACAGCCCCGCTACCAGCCCTACGCGCAGGGAAGCCGAAGGAGAAAGGTAAAAGCCGGACGGATCTACCTGGATCCTGCGGGGCCGAGGCCGGGCGGCGCCGCGGGGTCCGCGCCCNNNCCCGCTCGGCCCCGCGCCCGGGCCGCGCTGCCGCCGCCAAAACCCGGAGCTGGCATCGCCGCCGCGGGACCTGCGGCCTCCGGACCCCCGCCCGCGGCCTGCCGCAGGGCAAGGCAGCTGCGGGACGCGGGGGCCCGGGGGCGCTTTTCCCGATCTTTCCTCGGGCTCCTAAGGCGGTAGTGGAAGAGCCTGGCCGCTACCAGAGAAAGGGCTGGCACTCCTGGGTCTGGAATCCCAGGCTGGCACAGGTGATGGCTGCCATCGTGACTGACCTGCGGGAGCAGCGCCGGGAGCCGGCCCCTGGCACCGGGGTGTGGGAGCGGCCGGGGTCTGCCCGCGTGTACCCCGGCACACAGAGCACGCGTATGCACAAACACCCTGCCTCGACTTCTTAAGCAACAAAATGTCCCTTTCCACAAGTTGTCGCGGCAGCACACGGGCCGTTTTTTCCCTTTGAATATTCCAAACTGTATCACCTGAACCAGAAAATAAAGCTATCCAAACAGCTCACGATAATGTGTAATCCGAACGTGATAACATATATGCCTAACATGACTACAACAACACATGTCCACAAGAAACTGTATCTCCGTTCCCTCATTTACCTCCATTTTAGATCCTAAAATGAAACTTCAAGCTCGACAACCCTATAGGTATTCCTTTTTGCTTCAAACCTCTTGCCTTGCAAACTGGCACCTCAGTGCAAAAAGCAGCAGTACTGCACCTGGCTCTTCCTAAACTCCCCCTGTGTAGAAATGACCTGTACTTACTCAAACATGATGCTTGACACATTGAGGCACAAGAACACTAGAAAAAGGATGGACATTACTCTGGAGTCCCAAAATACTTTCAGCTTTTATCTCCAAATATTATTAGTCCCCCATACTTTTGAAGATAGCTTACTGAAAAATTAATATTTTGATAGATACATACGTGTGCAAAATCCTCATCTCGACTAAAATCAAAGAGAGATTGCCATCAACTTCAGTCAAACAAAACAGCATTTTAATCTAAAAAGTCTTGAGATGGATGTGGCAAAAAGAAACTAGATTTTACAAGCAGAAAGATTTAGCTTAGGTGGTGGTTTTTTTGTTTTTTTTTTTTTGTTTGTTTGTTTGCTTTTTTTTCTTTCAATGGCTCCCTCAGTTAGGTGGGAAGTGCTGAATCAAGGAAGAGAAACTGCTACTGACTACTTTGAGCACGCGTCAGAGGAAGGTGAGAAGGGCAGGACCCAGAAAATGAACAGGTACTGCTCCACCTGTGGTTGGGTATGTGGAGTTTTCAGGAGACTATGGAATTCAAGTGCCAGATATGTGGTTTTATGGTACTGCTTGATCTTGACTCTGGAAGCTGTTTTCATCTTCCGTGTTACATAGATGGGGGAGATAGGGGAAGGTAACACACTACAGGATTGACAGGATCTGCCAGGCCAAAATATGCATTAAGTGTTACTGAGCTGCAATTTTTTTAGGACAGACTGGGTTTTTTTCCTATTGTCATTTTTTTCCATCTGGAGAGGTAAAAAGCACCTCAGATACAGATAGGTTTGGAAGCACAACTCAGGGTGACTGCTGTTTTTGGAGGCTGTCAGACACAGGACATAGGATGAATAGCTTTTGTGAAGAGCAGTCATGTTTGCTCCCTGCCACAGCACTATGAGAGCTCAAAACTGAATGGCTTGGTTAGAAATCACTAACTGGGTCTGAATTTTCATAGTCCTTCAGTGTCAAAACCTGTAATTTATGATGCACAAGATGTGTGTAGCCATATTTATTACCTATGTAAATACACCAGTTTGAGACCTAAGTCCCAAATCTGGTTAGTGTCAGTCGGTCTGTAGGAATCTGCCTTGTTTCTTCCCCTCCTCTCCTCAGCAGTTTTCCTCTTTCACGTATTAACATTGGGATTTTTGGTGCAGGCTTGTTCCCAGCTTTGAAATGGCTCAGTGCCAATAAATAGAATTTTACAGGATCCTGGTATATCCTGCTTTTACCTTTCTCCAAAAGAGGGAAAGTGTTTCTCATTTCCTCTCTCCCCCTCGAAAAACCCCGTGACCCTTTTGGGTCTCTTCCTCCTGAGAAAAGATCACACAGTTCAAGAATGACACACGCAAGCGACCTGTGCCCAGAAAGAACCTTTGGCTATAATCGTATTCCCAACCGTCCCTTTGCTTTTCCCAAATGCAGCACTTATCCCAGCATAACTGAACTACAAGATCCTAGAAGCAATAATAAACAATAGAGAAATTTTCACCCTCTTTGGACACAGCTTTTTTTTTTTTCTCCCAGAGAGAAACCATAGCTATCATATGAATATGTCTCCTCTGCACACAGATAAATCTACAACTCTATAAAAGGTTGCAGCAGTGCTGCTTCACCAAACCAATTTCCAGTACACATTGTACACAGGAATAAAAGCAAAATCCTAGACAAAGGAAAGAAGACTCTTCCTGGTCTTCCCCTCTCTTCTGAGAAAACCAATGTGGGATCCTCCTTGAGTTCCTGAAAGATGAGGTATTTCACATTGCCCCTGCCCCTTCATATCAGGCAACACATGTATACATACATATATTTATACATGCACATATATAAAAATATAAATACACACTGAGTAGATACATGTGTGCAAAAAATGAGATTCACCTTCTACTTTTGTGCTCAAACTTGGTGCCACCCCTTGTGAAACCAGGCAATCCAGCATAAGTCCTCCTGGAGGGAGACTGGAAGCACCTTTACTTCCTGCTTTCCTGTGTGAGTTCCCACCTCAGCATGCACGGTTTGTGAGCCTCAGGCTGATCGTTGGGGAGCACAAGCTGCTTGCTTGAGGCCACATTTGCATTCTTGTATGGAGGAGGATTGATAATCCAGCTGAAGCCACACTGGGTGGCCACCCCTGCCACAAAATCAGTCTTGTTTCTCATGCCTGTTCCGCTCGGGGTAAGAAGGGACAAAACCCCAGTAAGAATTAATGGAGAGCCCCTACAAATGCAGCTCAAAAGACCTGTCTGCCCCTCCAATCCAGAGCAGGACCGATGCAGAGCTTTTTCTTGCAAACACTAGGTAAAAGTGGAGAAAGTTCCTTTACAGCAATCCTGCAGACCATTTGCAGCCCATCTTCCCTTTACACAGCCTCTCTTGCAGGTTCTCTCTTTGGTTCTGTTTTTTAAAAAAAGAGCAAATGGAAAGATGGGGGTAACCAAAAGCATAGGAGGGACCTAAGCCACTGGTAAAGAGATTCTTCCTGCTTGCCAGTCTTCCTGCCTCAACTTTCACAGGGATCTCTGAACTCTGCTGACACTGTCCTCAAGTATGGGCACTGCACTAGGGGAGTAACCCTGGTGACCTGATCTCTGCTTCTCCTCACTGACCTCTCTTTTTCATGTAGCCTATTGCTGCAAATCAGGATATGCAACTCACTAGCAGCTGAATTTTTACTCCACCTTAACATCAAACTTGGTAGGAAAAAAAAAAAAAGAGAGAAAAATGAATTGTAACTGCATAGGTATTCAATTAAAATAATTTTTTCTCTCTAGTAATAAATTATTAGTAAGTTTCTCTCTCTGCAGATGTCAAATGTTAACACAAAAGTACACACTCTATGGAAGGCTACATTTGGAGTTTTATAAGGTACATGAACCAGGAACCAAAAAATTTAAGACTCTAACTGTGTTAAAAATACTGACTAAGGGTTTAGGAAAAAAACAGCACATACTTTACAGAGAAGTGAATATCACACTCAAAAAAAAAAATCTAACCTTCATCCTTTTGTTTAAACCCATGACCTCAAAAAAGTCATTAAACATTTTTGAAAGGGGCTCATCTGTTTTAAGAAGCAGGATGGGAGAGATGCCAGAAAAGATGAGGTATGCATTTCCACAGTGACCGTGGACCTGATCCGGGATTGACTTCACATTCATTGATTAAGGACAAATTCATTGATGCAGAAGAGGGTCAGGCAATGCTGAGGGGCCTGGCAAAGCTCTGAGTAGCTCCTTGGCTCCTTGACATGGTTTGCTGTCCCCATTCCCAAGCCATACTCCTTTACTTGGCAGCTGCCACAATGTAACACACCTGACAAACCAACTTCTCCCCTGCCGACTCCTTTCCCACAAACCCCAACCCACCCCATCTTTGTGCAGCACAGGGAGCAAAAGGGAGAAAGCAGGTAACGTGATGGAGTAGAAGGCTGTGGGTTAAAGATAGTCTGAAGAGAAAGAAGCGTTTTCCATAGAAAAACTGCAGGCAGCAGTCCACAAAAATGACAATGATAGCCTTTAGCCCTGAGAAAGCATTTGTGAAGGGGAGGATTAGATCTAAGCAGGAGCCAGATGCTCCTTGGGAAGCCGGTGTGGAAAAGCATCAGGTGAAAAGCAGATTTGCAGTATGATTACGCTAAAGAAAGAGGGCAATCCTCTTTCATTCAAGCTAGTTATTCCTCATCCAAGCTAGTTATTCCTCATCCATGTCCCACAAGAAAGCAGAAGGAACAGGGAACTTCTGCTATGGCCATCCCCATCAGCTCAGGGTTTCCCTTTAGACCCTTATTGGTAAAATAATTCCGGTGTTTATTCTTGTCTTTTCTGACTAGAAATTCCTTATCTATGAAGAGAGACTCACATGGCATCATTCCACACACCTCCATCTGTTGGTACCAGAGGCAGAAGCAGCTGATTGAAACTAACATAAATCCAGCAACATCCTAAAAGCATTTAAAAGACTAAGCAACCGCCTGTGGTTTAAATATTCTTACATATTACAATGAAATAACATTGTTAAACAAAATTACACGGGTGCATTTCCAATAAGCAAGGGGGACACCTCTTTTGATGAATTTGCAAGACAACAGTATTATAGGATATGTTACATTTTTGGCAAAACAGGAGGCACTTTTCTGTCAGTATCCCAGTTTATGAAGAATTTCGCTTGGCTGGACACTCCAAGGGCACTTCCCCAACTGCGCCCCGCCTTGAACAAAGTAATACATTCCCATTTTAAGGCAGTGGAAAATTAATTCTAATCAGTTGTTTAGGAGAGTCAACAGGATTAAACAGATTGAAATAAAGCCAGGCAAAACATGCTAATATTGCCCTAATTTAGAAGTGAATTTATCAATAAATAAAGAAGTCAGCTGGAATTATAGCTGAACTTACCACTTTCAGAAAAGGAGGAAAATCTATACAGGAGACATGTCCTGGATTCTCTGCAACATGCTGACTAACATCTTGCACAGCTGTAACAGCAAAGCCAAATAATTTCTCTGCAGTTTGTAAAAGGTTTTGTATGCCATACAAAATTTTGCATTTAATAGTAAATGCTCAGGTCAACTATCATGACCTCACTATTTGGACAGGAACAAAAAACTGGAAAGGAAACTAACTTGTGAGACACTGAACATATGTGTGATGTGCCTTAATCCCACCTTTAACTCCAAGGCACACCTCTGAGCATGACACTCACAGCCAGAGCATGCCTGTCTCCACCCCCGTCTTTAGACAACATTCTGCTCAGCTAGATTTTCTCTACATTTACCCCAAACACATCTGACCTGTAATTTCCTTGTATTATCCCTCTATCTTGATATAAACTTTTTAGTTTCTTCTCAGTTGTTTTAACTTCTCTGCTTGAGAAATTAAGTTTTAGCTACCCCAGGAAATGGTTGATTTTCAAAAAAAAAGGAAATCTCTACATGTTTAAAGAGTTATGCTTTAATTCTTGTGAGTGCCTTCATGGTCAGTGCTATCCCTCAACAGAAAATTATTACAAATATAGAAAATCATTGCATACAACTACCTTAGCATGAATTGAGGAATTCTGTAACTGTTTCTTAACCCTGTTTAAGGATCCCAACAAGCAATTACACACAAGAGCAATCATTAAAAATTTGCTTCAGGAAATAATGTTGCCAGTAAGTTGGTAGCCTCATGCACTCACAACCTGATTTATATCAATAATATTTACCACAGAAATACAGCTTTTGCTTGACTGCATGTCTAGCAAATACAGATAAAATATCAAAACTTACCGAATAAACAACAACACAGTATTTTTCTCCTTATGCATCTATTTTTTTAAACTATACATCTGCTTGTAACAAATACCTGTTGAGTCATGTTCTGCTTGGCTTTTTGTGATATAGATCTTAAGTTTCCTATAAGTATTTATATGGTATATTTGTACAAAGCAGATAATCTCTGGATTAAATAGCTCTCACATATTTGCTCATAATTGAAGAGACATGGCTTGTTGGCCCACGTGGTCCTTTCTACAACCAGGTTTATGTTACAATTAAACTTCAGGCTTTCATGGCATGAATTTGTTTATTTCTCTGGAAAAAGAAAACAGTCAATATGAAGACTAAGCAGATACATTACTTATATAGATGACTATTCCATCTGCATACCTATGTGGGAAGGGGTAAAAACAATCTTAAACAAAGTATGAGAATCTCCTGTAAAGTAAGACTACTTTTTTCTCTTTTTCTTCTGCTTACTTATTCACTTTATTCACTGCTAGTCTCACATGCTATTCTGATACAGTGAGTTAATGAAATTCAAACCCATATGATCTTATTTTTACTAAAATCCAAAAGTTTTTTCCAGCATCTACTGGGCTGCTTGTATAACATGGATTAGATTCTTTGGAGCAAATATTTCTCACAGGATCATTTCACTTGGGGTGAAAGGTGATAAAAGCATTGGTGCACGAAGGAGAAGGGGGAAAGGTTGAAAAGTCCACAGAACTTGCAGACATTTTGGAACAAGTCATTTAATAAGTTACTGAGGAATCTGTATTTTCTCACATACTTTGGGAAAGAAAAAGTTTGTTTTTACAATAAAAATGCATAATGTGAGAAAATTTCCTAAACTATGGTAACATTTTCTCTGGGTTTAAAGTTTCAGACTTATCAACAATGGTGCCACGGTTCTGTACAATCTGCATAACTGTAGGCTTGGTTTTGGTTGTTTTTTGTTTGGGGTTTTCTGGTTTGTTTGTTTTTTAAGGAGACTCTTTCTAGCTTGATGCCTCACAACTTCCTTAAAATTTTAAAGCTTAGTGTTCCAATCTTGCAGTGCAATTCTATGCAGAACTATCGCAGCAGTGTCTGAGGTTAGCAACAGCACAAGTGCAAAATGGGTGTAATCCATCAATTTCAGCTAATGCAGCTGCTCAGACACTGCATTGTATGTTTTAAAACATTGAGGAGGTTTTAGAAAGCTTCTATCTGCTTAGAATATTTAACGCTTACAACACTTACATCGTCAACCAATTTGCCTACCAATCCTAAAACATTTAAAGGGCTTTAAACCTACCCATATGCACTCTTCCTGCTCAGAATCAGCTACAGCAAACTGCCACCCACATCACTAAACACAATGACAAGATTATGCTTCCATGTCTTTGCAGCCTATTCTTCACAATATGCAAATTTTCAGGAACTGCATTTCTGATCCCGATGCAACAGCACAAAAGCTATTGTTGTAAGAAATGGTTTAACCTGTCAGCAACACTGTCACCACAATTAGTACCACTAATAAAGATACGATTATAATCTGCCACTTAAGGATCATTAGTTACATTATGACTATTGTATTCTTTTACATGGACACTAATTGAGAACACTTGATTTAAATAAAATCAAGCACTATGAATTTTCATTGACAAATCTGTTCTTAACCTTTAGACAGTGTAGGGTGCTGCTTGCTGATGTAGGGAAAAGCAGCTATTGAAAAGGTTAACCTTGCAAAATATTTATCAGAAATACAAACCACTGTAACACTGTATACAAAGAGTAGAGCTTGGAAGAAGCACACAAGGATGCTCTGTCTGAACATGTAAATGACTTACATTAAGCTAGGTTAAAACTCCTCAGTATCATTCAAATGCTTGTGGTCCATGCAACAATTTATAGTGTGTTTGGGAATGGACAGCTGCACATTCAGAAAGATTCAAAGTTTATATCTGTAAAAGGCACAGAGTGCATGACAGGAGTTTATTCTTTCTTATTACTTTTGTATAATTTTATTGAGGCTGCAGAAACTATGAAAAATATAGCGAATGCCTAAATACGAGTTGTATATGCCTCTCTGATGCAGCTCTTTTGCATGTGTCCGAGTCCTCCCCTCTAAAAGTCTAATTTCTGGAAAAATTTCATCTCAGAATGACCATGAGCTGTCAGAGTGACCATGAAAACAAATCAAAACTAAACTCCCCACCCCACCAAACTGCAGGCCTAGAACATATTAAATAAGGTATTCCTCCCAAAGAGAAAAGTATTAACGTTGTAGGAATTTGTGCAAAACATATCAACATTGGCCACCTCCCTTGAAGACAAAGGAACACCAACTGGCAGAGGTACAGAGAAGAGGGATGAAGAAGGTTAGGCTGGATGGCTGGCATCAGAGATTAGGAGGAGCAGGATTTATCAGACCAGGGGATTGCTGTGGTTGCCTGTGATGACCAGGTGAAGCACATAACACACCATGGCATGCTTTGCCATTCCCAGCACAAGGGCTGCAACTTCCTGCTACAGCAGAACACTGCAAAGGGCTGTTGCAGGCAATGTTGCGTCCAAAACTGTGGGTCAGGGCCGCTGGTTTTGCCTTACAGAAATCAAAGGCATATTGCTGCTTTTCAGAGAAGTATGAGAGAGCTTTCCCATGACTAGAGAAAACTATTTAATATGTTCCAAACTAAACTGTTTCACCTAATTTAATAATTCTGGCTTGAGATGCTGCAAGTCACATGTAAATGAGACAGAAAAAAAAAAATCAGTTTTAAGCTGCCAGAAGAGCCTAGATCTGGTAAGAGCATGACTGGAGAAAACAACACCGATATCCAGCCTGGTCCAGCTCAGAGAGTAGTGCAACTGTCTAAGAGAGGGCACCTGGGCATCCCTTTCATCATGCTTCCACTTTATCATGGTGAGCTGCTGTTTCTGCCATGAAGTCCCATCCAGTGGAAGGAAAGGAGGCAGAAGATGGCAGGCATCCACACACCTTTTGGAGCCTGTTCCTTCTATTGTGTCAGCAAACAATAGCCTCCTGCTAATCTGTGAATCTCCTCAGGCTTCTTTCATGCCTTTACCATACTGCTTCCCCAGCCCCAGTTACCTTCTCTGCTATTTACAGCTCTCTGAACCATCAGGCTATTTCTCTGTACACCCTGCAAGAAGGTAAGTTGAAAAGAGAAAAAGATGTCAGTGACTCAAGTGCCTAAATTTTCCAGTTTAACTTGGATACTTTCCATATACTATCTCTAAAATTTTATGTGATTTGTTGCACGAGCCAATGGCTGTCTTCTGTTAACTGCACAGAGCATGCAGCCAAAGATTAACAAAAAGCTGGTGCTGTGGCAAAATACTTCCAGTACTGCCAAATTCTGTGTTTCTTAGTAATTTCAATTGCCTATGGAATTCTGAATTAGTGTTAGTATACAATGGACAATTAATGGCATGTTGCTGCCATGAACTTGTTGAATGAGTATGGAGCCACGAGCAACCTGGCCTAGTGGAAGGTGTCCCTCCCCCTGGAATGGGGGTTAGAACAGGATGGTCTTTAAGGTCCCTTCCAACCTAAGCCATTCTATGATTCTTTTCTGTGCCTTTCTGGAAAATACTGAATGGATAGACTGCACTTCAAAAATTCAAAATATCGACAGATATAAGAATACAAACACTACATAACTGTTAAGGGATTTTTTTTTTTTAGTTACAGTATCAGATTTTAAGAGCTAAATCTTAGCAGATGATTGTTCTAACTGTTTGTCATTGAAATTATGATGGTAAGTTAAAAAGTCATTCTTTATGCTGAGAAATACTCTGGAAGTATTTGGATTACTTATAAATTAAACAAACCAATCCTGTATTATCCATATACAATACAAAAAAGAAGAAACATTTTTTTAAAGCTTTCTCTATTCCAAATGTATTCTATGGTTTGGTTATTTTTTCCAATTTAAATTTTTTTATTTACCTGGCACATGAAAACCCTGACCCCAGATTTAAATATTTTTGTTACATATTCCAAGTTTATGCTTGGAATCGGTTCACTTGAACATTCTGGGGTTAACAGATCAGTGATAAGCAGAGAAACTTCTGCTAAGGGCCACATAGAAAATCTGCTATAATCATGCACAGTAAAGACATGATGTTACATCCACTAAGAGTTCACATTACGCAAAACTCTATCATCAGTAACAATTTTAATCAACTGCAGCAGAAAGGACTAAATCTCATCGTAAGTCAAATATGGGGTGCAATGCCACAACTAAAATCATTCTAACACAGATGTTTAAAAACTAATTACAAAAAATTATTAGATTATTATCTGATGAATCCCTCCCTTGAAATGCCTTTTTCTCTTCCTGAACTATAAATGGATTCAAGTTGAGTTCATCTAAAGATCTAATAATCAGTGCCCAGAAATCACTGTGAAATGGAAGTAAAGGTTACTAGCAGGAAATACAGCTGAGCAACTGCATTGCATGGCAGCAGGCCAAAGGTAGTGTATTCACAGTGATGTGTAAATAACTTGGAACGTAAAGGTGCAGAGCTGGTGACCAGTCAAACTTGCTGGTCACCACCAAGTAGCAGAGCCTTTGCATGCAGTTTAACAACTCTGCTGATGATTCATCATTTTTAGAGGTATTAATCTACTTTTTTTTTTTTTCTTAACAAGTTAATGCTAATACATTTTAATGCTTTTCTTCACTTAAAAGCAATAGTTCTTTCAATACAGTGCTATTCAGTTTGGTCCATAACCCATCCAATGTCCTCAAGCAATGAGAAAATCCATATGGGCAAGGAATTAATATATTCAACATCTCATGAAAACAATCCCAACTTCAGTGATGCTTCATAAAGATGGAAGAAGAAAAATGCTTCAACTGTAAACTACTCTATATCTAGTCACTACAGGGATTGTGACAATATATTATTCTTTGCATTATTTATTTGGTATTTTAAATTCTTCCCCCTCTAAATTCTACCACAACTGCAAGCTAATACAGTTTGACTAAAATGCCTTATTGTGTACTGATACCAATACATATGGAAATTAGCATCTACCTATCAACACACAGAGGTAAGCCTGAATTTCCCTTAAAATAAAAATGAAAAACAAGCAGCATCAGAGTTTCTCTCTTCTCCGTGTAGAATTATGTAATTAAAAGCCTAAGGTACTAAGTATGTTATTGGTTTGTATGTAGACAAAAATTTTCTGTCTTTTGATATGAAGTTACCTCTCCATTTAAAATTAGTGTTATAATCAATCCATCAACGTTTTCATGAAATCCCCACAGTTTAAATGTGGAGAGAATGTTCACCTTTCCTGGCTGAGTTTCTGTGAAGTCTGATGAAACTACCTTAAGGTTCAAGGCTCATAATGACTGCCTTACTTCAGAATTGTTTTTCTCCAAATGACCAAACCTTTCATCAAAATGCAAGACAGGGAATATTCAAAATCTGTACATATTTCTATAAAGTGAACAAGATAATGCATATGCCTAAATTAAACTGATTTAGATAAACAGCTGCTTGAAACTTTAGAAGGATCACTGTAGAGTGCTGCAATGAAGTTATAATGGACTTTATGAAACTTTAGCCATCATTCTGCAGGTAAACCCTTATTTGTGTTGCATTTTTGTTACTTTTATTTTTAAGGTCTTCTTTACTATTGATGCCAACTTCCATAACTTGTATTAAAGAGCTGTCCACACTAACCCATTTAGGAGCAGGCATACATGTCCTCATAAAGCCTGAGAGGCAGAATACAGACAGACCTTTAAATCAAGAGTAGGCAAACTTATGATAACACACCACTTTCAAACATGAACGTTCACAGAACCTGCTAATGTGTTCAAGTGATTGGAATCTACCTGCAAACGCCAGAGGTTTTGTCACACAGTTTCAGTGTGCAAGGTGGATCTTACTCTTTGATACTCTCTTTCTGGCGTGAGGGGGTGGCAGGAGAAGAAAGATCTGTAGTTTCCACATAAATATGCCGGAAGACTTAGACTTAAAGTCAACATACGTTGAGCAAGAGTGGTTACACAGCAAAATGACAGCCCAGTGATTAGATGAGCTACATGAAGAAGCTGTTCCCTCACTGGGCTGCTTGCTGGAACAGCAGCTGCACTCCAATTTTAATCTTTAGCTTCTGACAGGTTGGACAGCCCAAATAAAAATTATTCCAGGTGTTCTGAGACGCATGGCAGAGCTGGGCACACAGAACAGTTCTCCTTTGAGCTTGAAAAATCTGCAGCAAATAGGATTCGGTGCAATAGCCCACAAAACCTACACAGACACCAGTGGGGGTTCATATAACTTTCCACAGCAGCCCAGAGAAAGTGCTGATTGGAACACAGCTTGTTTCATTTTAGACAACAGCTAGGCAAGGTCAAGCAGCTGGAGCAAACTGAACACATCCTGATCTACAATTACTCTGTCATACCACTGACATTTTTATCGAGATAGCTATCTTTGGAATAGGAAGTAAGTGCATTAAGCAATACCACCTTCTTTTTCTTTCTGTGCCCTGATCTCCTTTACTTGCTTTCCAAGTCTAATTGTCAGGACTAACCTATCAAGACTACATTCTCTCATTCTTATAGATGCCTTCTTTGGTAAATTTTTCTCTTCCCTCTTGTCCCCCCAAACCACCCCTCTGCTCTGTACTGTCTTGTCTGGGGCTTCTTCAACACCTGCCATCCACTGCAACAATCAATGCCAGTAGCATTAGTTTTGCAGGAAATCAAACAGATGATTTCACAAAGTTGTGTAAGAACCCATAACCATCATAAAAGAACAATATAAACTTTAAAACCCCCTCCCTCTGACTTTGCGTGCTTATAAGAGCTGTCAGCAGCAGTCTCTTTTCTCTTTTGATACAGATGATACACATTTCAGAAGACTGCACTGAAAATGTAATTACATAAAGATAGGAACTAGCCCTTTGAAACTCTCCTTCCTGATTTATGGAGCATAAAAATCTCTCTCAAAAGAAGCAGTAAGACTCCTGAAAGGTTTCCTGAAAAACTCTTGCTCACAGATCATTATATAAAATTTTAAAGTCCCACCTCATTTCTCAGTGCCTCTTTTAAGCAGCAGATTAGGTTTTGAATGATCTTGAACAACAAAAAAGCAGGCACACCCTACCCTCAAATATTCTTTTCAAGAAAAACTTGATTAAAGCCCGTGAGGGAAGAACTTGGGACATTGTGAACAGAAACAAAGGTATAAACTGTGCAGGCCTGATGTTCATAGAGCATGTTGTGAGGTATCTGCTGTTCCTGAAAAATCAGATGTGAAAACATGAAAAGCAAAGCATGTTGATTTTTTTTCCCCCCACAAACAAATACATATCCATTTTAAAAAACTTTGTCCATTGTTCAGTACCTTATCTATATCTTAGAAGCAATTATTATCAGTGTATTTCTGTTGAAGTACTGAATGAGTAACCTTCAACCTAAGGCTGAAGGCCAGGTGACCAACCTTAAAGACACATTTATATTGCTATTTTTAAAACGCACTTTACGTCGTATATTTCATTACAAAGTTTTAGTTTACAAGTGTGTAATAGGGAAATAAATTAAACATAATAAACATGACTTATGGAGATGACCTCAGAGTTAGAGCATAGGAGTGACTTGGCTGTGGAACAAACAACTTCTGGAGATGTTCCAGGACTACAAACTCCCTTTTTTTCAATTAGATGATCTAACAGACCCCGTGATGATCCAGCACAACAAACAAATTGTCTGAGGACATGCCAAGTAGTAAAAACAGTAAAACATGATTTTTGCCTCAGCACTAAGAATTCACTCTCATTAAAAGGGGGCTCTTCTGCAAAAAAAAAATCCAGTACTGTAATACACAGTACTGAATTTCACACTTACGGTTATAAGAAGATCCTCTTGTTCCAAGAAACTGAAAAAGTTTGCTGCAGGACATTAAGAATTTTATTATAGGGACTAGCCTTCATCAACACAGTGTAGTGGTTACCAGGCCTCCAAGCAGTCCCATTTCAGACAGTTTGAAACCAAAATCAAAGCAAAACCAAATCCTAAACAGGACTATCTAAGGACTCATCACTGTGTAAAAATAGCTTGTGTGTTTGATGCTCAGTCATGAAAACACTTTACAGAAACCTGAAAAAAAAAAAAAAAGGTGTACATACACACAACATAAACACTTTTCTGATAGTAATCACACACATGTAGAATTTAAAACAACAAAAGATATGCAGCACAGACATAAACTGAAAAGTGAAAGGGACCCACAAGAGACGTGACTCCTGAAATAAACAGCAGTTTAATAGTGAGAAAGCAGTACTATAGGGGCCTTAGGTGGCTGCTTGTCTCCAGGCGTGCCCCAGCGCAAAACTCATGTGTTTGGAGTACATTTTCCCCTACTTGCTTTCTCGGCTGAAAAGCTAATGAAGTCTCAACAAACAGACTTAAGTTCAAACATCATTAATTCTGCTATTAAGGTATATCACTAAGAGGTTCTCCCACTTATATAGTTATGAAGTGCCTGGCAACAAGGACATTTATAAATAATTTCTATAAAGAAGGAAAGACTAACCTGAATTTTATTGCAGATCACTAGCTGTGTCATTCTTTACAGTTTGAAGCCCCAGAGCAGCAGCAAGATGACAGATCTCCCCAAATTAGTGCACAAAAGGCTGATGCCAAAATGGCATCAACTATTTGCTACAGATTCATACCACAAAATATCTCAATTGTTCTTTTAAAGCCTTACTTATGATAAAAATTTAGAGTGGCCTTCAGACCAGAGCAACATCAGGTACCTCTAAAGCTGTCTTGAAAGCAAAGGTTTAAGTGAAGCCATACTAGTGTGAGAATGGTTGCTGAATTGCAGGCAAAGCACATCAAAGGGGTATCTCTAGTTCAAGACACCAGATGGCAACAGCCTTGAAGCTATCCCCTCTCTTCCCCTACATGGGGGGCAAGGAGTGAACCAGGAAGGACCTGTTCCAGTCACCCCTTCTCTGCAGTTCTCTCCCTTCTTCCTCCACAGTGACTCCACTACCAAACATCTTACGGGTCCAAAAATATTCTTCCCCCACATGTTTGGCATGCTTGGGTTACAGGACAGCAAGCTGTTACACATTTCCTTCACAGGACCAAAAGCAAATCTAGTATGAGATGCAAGAGCCTGCATTTTGTTCACAGAAGACACATGCCTGGTTGTTTGATGGGGAAGAATTACACTGTCCAAGACTCTTCCACAGACACTTCAGGACATGTGGCCTGCTCCAGCTAGAAGATGAGCATCACCATTCACAGCAGCGTGGTTTCTGAGGAACACATGAAAGGAGCTTCAAGCTGTATATCACATTAAAAAAAATCGGGATCTCAAGTTGCATGCAAGGTTTTTGTTTTCTTGTTCAATTTTCCCCTGCTTCAAAATAACTTCTTCAGTTATAATAGTAAAGCTGAATACCACGGAAAGAACTGATGAGCAGCAAATCATGCTCTAAGGTGCCATTAATGTTGTCCACTGTCCTGACATCAATGCACCCACCTCTCACAAATCTGCATAGTATTTCTGTCATCAGTGTTCCTACCAACATGCTGCACCTCTCAGGGTTTATCCCTTATCTCCAGTGTCACCTGAATGTTCAGTGATGACAATGATTTGGGAAACTTAGAGCTGACAGGTAGGTATAGACTTCCCTTTAAGAACATAAATATGGACTCACTAATACACAGATCATACAATCATGGACTCACTGAGGTTAGAAAAGACCCCTAAGATCATCAAGCCCAATCTTTGACCGATCACCACCTTGTCAACTAGACCACAGTGCTAAGTGCCACATCCAGTTGCTTCTTAAACACTTCCAGGCTTGGTGACTCCACATCTTCCTGGGCAGCCCATCCCAATGCCTGATCATACTTTCTGTGAAAAAATTCTTCCTGATGTCCAGCCTGGACCTCCCATGGCACAGCTTGAGGCTGTGTCCTCTTGCCCTGCTCCTGATGAAGTGCATCTCTCTTTCCCATCTGTTTTTAAGACAGAGCTAGCCCACCTAAAAATTTATTTTGAATCTCTATTTGCAGTACTTAGTAAATTATGCAATTCTGACTAAGATCTGAATTAGAAAAGATGAAAGGTAAATTAGGTCATAAGAAGACAACCAACATTGCAATCAATCAAGGTTTCATAATTTAAAAAAACCAAAACCATTCATTAGCCACCAGATTTTTTTCTCAATCTCTGAAGAATACATGACAACCATTAGGTTGGAGGTGGCAGAATTTTTCCTAGGTGCCTCCTGATTCCATTTAATATTTTATTTCAACATTCTTTTCATCCCCTCTCCCAAAATAGTCTCTACAAATACCATCTCTACAGTCTCTAGTACTGACATGAAAGGAAGGCTCCAAACTTTCTCAATCTATGGATGCATCTGTCTTGAATTTTAAACTACTGACATTTTAAGAGGCATCTCTAATGTGTTTACTGATTCTTTGTTTCAGCTCTAGCTTGCATGTTACTCAAGAGCACAGGTATGAAGGCAACTGTTAATATGTACGTAAGGCAAAATTTTAATTCCAAAAAAGCTTTGGTACGTAAGTAGAAAATGGTGGGATGGAGGGAGGTTTAATGCAATACTTCAAGAAGAACAGAGACTGAAGAAATATGCCCCTGGCCAGAGCTCAGAACTGGATTAATCAGAGAAGATGTGCAAAAAGTGAGATGCTGAACAAGAAGTGGGAACACTGTTGTGAGAGAGTAGCTGAAAGGCCATTTGCCACACACATTAAAGTTAGAATTCTTCAAGTGATGATCAACATAGATAAAAAGCCTGAGATCTGCCCAAAGCAAACGTGGGACGAGCTGTAAAAAGCAAATGGAGTTCTTGAGAGAAGAGTTTAATACGGGATTACAGGTATTTGAAACAGCTTTTGGACACTCAAAAGAGAAAATCTGGTATTAAAAAAAAAACCCAAAAAAACAAACAACAAAGAAGTGCAAGTATAGCACTACATGTCTCAAAATCAAAAAAGAGAAGTCCTCCTTTTTGTAACTGTGCCAAAATATGGGCTTTCCAATGACAAAAATGCAGAAATCTTCAGCTGATTCCCCTAGCTTGGTCCCTTTCCAAGTTCCTCAGCCTTTTCTTGATATGTGTAGCTAAAATATCTCCTTTGCCTACTGACAGATATATAAAGACATAAAGCTTTCTCATAAATCCATTGTTAAAACAGATAAACAGACAACGCATTAATATCATGAGAATACTGTCAGTCTCCCTGTGACTGTTTCAGCACTTAGTTGACCCCCAAACAAAACTTGTGAAAGACCTTTGAAACAGGAAGAAAATTGTCTGCTGATTGTCTTTGCTTCACTACTCCCCAAACACATTCAAAGAATTCTAGAAAATGAGTAAGACACTATTTCCCTTTGCTGAACTGTGCTGCCAAGATGAGCCCTTACCTCTTTCAGAGGAACAGACCAGCACATCCAAGCTGGAATCTGTCTGTATTTATTGCTTAACCAGAAAGAACAAAGCACCATTAAGTCTATTACACAAAGAGAAACTTTGGAGATTGTTCTTGGTTAGAATTAAGAATGTTTCTACACACTTAGCAGCTGCCAACCTCCCAAAATGAAAATGCCTCCTCATTGTCTCCACAAAGCCAAATTTCTACAGTGATATGTAAACAGATAATGTTCTTCTATGTAAAAGAATACTTTAATAGATCAGAAAACAAAGCAAAATATATGGACTGTTTTGGGTTGCTCTGAAGTTTGGCATTTATGTGGACTGGGGCAAGAGGTGGGACATGAAAGAGGTAACATTAATGTTCTTAACTTGAGCATCTATAAATAAATGCATATGTAAACCTGAGATATAGCTGAATTTTTCTTTACCCTACCCAAATTAACTTCTCTAAATGTTGCTGTTCTTTTTCTGCAATATAAAGGAGACTGTTCAAACCACGGCTTAGACTGTGAAAATGTTCTCTATCTCAACACTTTTCCCTGGATTTAGAGTATAGCATTCAACGTACAGTCAAAAAAGTGAAGGGAAAACAAGATTTCAAGTCCAAATGTCAGCCCAGGCACATGTTTTATGCTTAAAAGACAGTGTATCTGAAAAAATTATGTATCCAAATTAATTTCTAGCTGATTAGTTTTCACTTGAGGAGAGAGGATGGAAGAGACAGGCTAAGCACTGAATTTAAACTGTGCTCCATCAGTTTACATAACATGATTGGAAGAAAATTGAAAAATTGTAAGAAAAATGCTACAATTGGCATTTGTATGCTTTTGTTTTGAAGAAATGTTAGCAAAATTCTTAAGAATCAAACTACTTTTAAAAAGAGAAACTGCATACATGAACGCATGATTGCAGGGCCAGGAAAATTACAGAGTGAAGTAAAGAGCTAATAAGAAAAGGGGATTGAAGGTGTAGTGAAAAATGATGGGAATAAAAGATGCTGCTCAGTAGCAGCAAAATTTAGTGCAGGTGGAGAGAAGAAAGGAGAAGAGAAAAGATCCTTATCCAGATGCAGAGAATCCAGATGACAAAGAAAATAATATAGGTATTTGACAGAAAAGGAATATTAGTGGGAGGAATGCTTGTCAGCTCCATATTCCCTTCCCTTGAATTCAAGACTGGAGTAACCCTTTCCTTTAAGTTTCCTTTTAAGATTCTTTAAGATCACATCCCCTGCTCTTCAAATGTGAGTGTCATACTCTTTATAACTGGTAAAACCAGGAAAGAGAGCAGAGCTGGTGGCTGTGGTAGGCAGAATGAATATAAAGAATTTGGCTATTCTTTAGAAAAGCCTTGATCATTATGTAGTTTAAACTTCTTCCCTGACCAATGTGTTTCATTATCTAGAACAAATCCAAAGAAAATCCTGGTGCTAGACTCCTGGTACTCAGGGAGTACAAATTTCAATGCTGTCAGTATGTACCAAGTTCTTCCCTGTAGAATGAAACATCTGACAAATTCCACAGTTTCTTCACTCCTGTGCCAGTAACTATAACTGTTCACTAACGTCTCATTAAGCCTACAAACCACCATCACCTCCCCTTCACAGCTGACAGATCTATAAAATCACGTCTTTCTCATAACATAGGCATGATATTCTCTATCACGTTACTATTCCAGCTCTGCCAACATATTCCAGTTGTTCTTCCCTACACCATTCAGTAGGGCTGGAGTGTGGCTGCAGTGTTCCCACAAGACTGTCCAAACTGCTGCTGGCACTTATTAGGGACAAAGGAGGCATGTGTGTGTGTCTCACATGATTCTCAATGAATTTTATAAAACTCGCTACTCTAGAAAACCATGAGCTGTCATCACAAATCCTCTGAATGCTCCACATCTGGACTGCAAATTCTGGGCCATGACTCCTAACATGTAGCACATCTTCCAGTTACAGCTGTCAGATCAGAAAGAGGTGCTGAGTCTTGAGATCTGTCTATCTGTGTTACAGGTAACTAAAACATTCTAACCAGTAATTTGCCAAGTGACCCCAAAGATGCGAGATCTGATTTGGATTGAGAACATCATGTGGTAAATACATGAATAACAACTTGGTATGAACTAAATTAAAGATGTATCAATTCCAACTGCATATGCATGTATTCTTTCTGCCAAATTTGTTTGTTGCAGATTTGGAGTTTTGCTATTTGAGTAAAGGATGTAGTTATTTTCTTCCACATCAGCAGCCTGTGAATTTCTAATACAGCAATTTGAATAGAATTCCTATCCCCACTATTTGCCTGAATTACATAAATACAATGTATTGCACAGATTATATAAATTGTACATATAGAAATATGATGTATTACATAAATCAGTGAATTATCCAGCTAGGAGCATTAGTGAACCAGCAAAGATGATGCTTTAAGTCACTATAGTGTTTCAATGGTTCAGCAGACTGCTGTGAGAACTGCCCTGTTGAAAATCTTGGCATTTTGGTGTGGGGGCAGGGGGAGAAGACATGTAAGAATGAGGTGAGGAGAAGGAGGTTAAGTGCAAGAATGAAAAGAAATAAAATAAATAATGCAAAGGCCTTGCCTATAGAAAATTCTGTGCAGGTTTTGGGAGGCAGAGGATGTTTATCCCAGCAAAATCTAGCAATTATATTCTCCTTAGCTTTCACCTCTCTGAGTGAGCACTTTTTCTTCTGTTTCTCCTATCAAAAATAAGCCACGCTAACCCTACCACATTTCAGCAGTGAGCCATATCAATGTACTTCCCTCCAAAAATTTTTGTGATCCCATACTACATTCATTAATACTGCCTTGAAACAGTATTTTAATATTTATCATAAAATCAGACCTACTTTTAGAAAAGCACATGGAATAAGTTCTACAATGTATTCTTAAGGCTAGGAAATATTGATGCTCTGCTCAATACTGGAAAATGAAGAAAGTAATGCCAGGATGGTGACTTGAGTAAAAATTGGAATCACACCACTTAAATGCATGAATCAAAGCTTGGAGATGAGCTTAAATTTCTGATGAAGCTTAGTTCAGTCCCAGCCAGAAAAGCCTCAAGCAACTCCACTGTTCTGAATTGTTTTAGCTTTTCTAAACAAATCAGAACAGCAAGTGCTATTGGAGGCATAAACAGATTTCCTATTTAAAATGCTCAACTTTAAGGCTATTGACCACATTCCCTCCCTTCCTGTCCCAATTTAAACTTGGCTTTCACAGCTCCTGCTGAAACCTGAGGTGAGCCAACTTTGAACCAAATTTAGTTTCGTCTGCTTTTAATTTGATTGGACTGGCTTTCAAAACAAACCAGGCAAACTCTCACAACACTGGGATTTCAGGTTACTGAACTTATTTTGCATAATCTCTCCCCTTTTATCCTAATATTACCCCTTATGCAGGGCTGATAAAATAAAAATACATTTTCAAATGGAGGTTTTGTGGTTTTGTTTTTTTTTTTTGACGATACAAGTCATTTTAAAAAATGAAGGATAAGAATTGAAAATCAAATCAACGTGCTCATCAATACTTGAGGCAACACTCAGTATGTATGGGGGATGTGCAGAAAACATGGTCCAAAGCTAGCATTACAAAAAGCCCCAAACTCGTTGATAGTGGAAATAACCTGCTTTTAAAGGCATCAGTGTGAAAAAGGTGCCTCTTACCACAGACCATCTAGACAGCATGTTCTCACAATCTTACAGCCCTGCTTTTGGATGTCTCGCTGATTTATCCTCTACCTGCTCCTGTCAAAGTTTATTAAATCTTGTTAAAAACATCCCAGTATGATTACCGAGCAGAACTCAGGCAGCTGGGATACTCCTATTTCTGTGACAAGGTCAAACTAATTCCTCCTGAAAGAGAGGAATGCCTTACCCACCACACAGAGTTGCAACAATTGCTCTACCACAGTATGGACACCTGAACATCAGCTTCCTGCCCTCCCTGGCAGGAAGTTGTGTAAGTTTAAAACAGAAAGGAATGAGCTACTACATCATACTTTTTACACAGGAAAAGATTTCCTAAATCACTGAAGAATGAATTCTTACTCTTCTAACTCTCAGGGAAGCTTTTCCTGACTAATGATCCTGCTTTCCTAGATCACAAAATGCAAGAGCAAGGAGGCTAAGTATTCCTGTCAAGAAAAGTTAGAAAATGGACTCTCCAGTCAGCATTTCCCATAGCTGGCTTAGATTTATCTTAGGCTTAGATACATAGGATCCATAGCCCAAGACAAAAGCTTCTACTGACCACAGTGTGCCAAGATTTTACTCTTATTACTGATCTATTTAGAAAACAAGGAGAAAATAGTATGTTTTGAAAATTGAGTTTTAAATTACCAGTCTCTCGACTGAGTATCTAAGGCAATCTAAACAAAGAAGCAGCTTTGAAGAAGCTATTACCTAAAGTGATAGGCTAATTATACAGTTTTAAAGTATTGTGTCTTACATGCAGGTAATAGAATAACTATATGTATCTACACACCTGGGCTAGCAGTAAAAATATTACAAATATTTGCTTTGTTATATTATTCATAATATAATTCATTGCTCTGGCAGCAGTGTGTTAAAATCAGACAAATGGCAAACCAGTTAACGATTAATCCCTGCTATTTCAACTACTGCCATAGCTGGCTATGGAATATCACCAGCACTCTTGCAGAAGAAAAAGTTAGTCCAGCTACTCCTTTTACTGTTCCTGCTTCCTCCAAGGGAGTTCTTTCCTAAAGCCCAGTCTTTTTAGAATTTTAGCTACTACTCTTCTCCAAAGCTGCTTTTTGCCATGTGGCCAGGTTTTAGTTTCCCCGGGTAAAAGTAAAAGTACAGGCTTAAAGTTGTTCTGTGCTACCCTCTGTGAAATAGTTTTTTTCCCTTCTCCAGGTTCAGCGTACTTCTGTTATTTCTTTCCCATACGCTTCACACAGGAACAGTTTCCAGCACCGAAATAGCTCGTCCACCACTGGGAAAAGAGAAAGTAGACCCATTTTCCTGTACACTTCTTGAAATGGTCTTCTTGCCAAGCATTGTTTCTCATCTGTTGTGGAACATGACACCCTATTTAAATGTCAACATGAGTTCAACTGGGGCAACCAGTGTATTTTTGAAGTGGTTCTACTCTGAGCTTCTTCCCTACTACCATCAGGTTACTAAGAAACCACGTTTACAGTCTCTGGATTAATAATAATCTCAATGTGCATGTTATTTTAACCTTTATATACACTAAAATTGGAGGAACTGTTAAATTAAGAATTTCTCATCCGTGCACAGCTATTGGTACTCTGCCATCTACACATCACACTGCACCTCTAAAGCCACAATCACTGAGTAACTCAGGGGTCTGTGAGCTAAAACTAAGTCCCATGGGCATTTGTGCCGTAGCTAGTGGAGACTCACTTAGAAAGTGAGGGGATCTAAGACAAAAACCTGCATCTGAGCAACCAGGCTCCAGATGTGCATTATGAATGCTGAAAAATGAAAAATTTACATTAAAATCAACACATAAAAAAGTACTGTTTAGGTAGACACTAAGGAACTACACACTTACTGATTTCACAACACTGAAAGTGTGAAAAAGCTTCAAGCTCTTGGTTAGCTTCCAAGAGAAAGGCAAAACATATAAACACTCATAAACCCCTTCCCCCCAAATAATGTTTGTAGTGTGTAGCTTCAGAAAAACATATCTAAGATCCCCAGATATCTTGTCTTTTTATCTGTTCTGGTTTTCTGTTTTTGTATCATAGCTGCCAAACAGAAGACAAAAGAGAGGAAAACAAGAAGAGGTCTTCTTTATGTTTGTTTCTTTTAGAGTTTCTCTGCCTAAGAAAGCACTGCTGTTATACACCCATGTTCTTGAAGGAAAAGAACAACTGCATGTCAACTGATAGTTGCCACAAGATAGTTGTTGGGAAGATCAAAGTAGATTCCCCATTCCAAGGGTTAGCTTCCACTGCTACCTCACTATCTCCAGAGTATTTCAGAGGCATCTTTGAGAAGAGGATTTCCTGTTGCCCAAGCACACAGCCAAGAAGAGTCAAGCTCTAGGAAAAAGTTTCTTGGGATGTTTCAAAGTACAGTACTTGGTCACAGAGGAAACACTCAGAGTGTCAGCTGCAAGCAAGCTCAAATCCTAGAAGCCAAAGGAAATCGGCTACATTGAAATCTCAGGATTTTCATCACACTGCAAGTTGTCCAATAGTTATTTTTCAGATAGTGTTGATAATGTCTACTTTTGTTTCAAAGTTAATGTTTAGGACATATATATCATGAAACTAAATAGCTAGCACTCAGTGAGGTATTTCTCACAGGTACTTCAAAGCTTGTTTCAAAACAGATGCTAGAAGTCATAGAAGTACCTTCCAAAGAAAATACATGTAACATCTAAATCTTGAACTCACAATTAAAAACCCAAAATCTTAATTGAGAGTATACAGTAGAAGAAATACAAAGGTTTAGTGGGAGGGAAATGTACTGGAATAAGCCAATTTATTTGACAGTCAAGGGTGCTAGAATAGGAACAAAGAAGTCTAAACCAGTCAATGCAAAGTAGAATGAGATAACAATACTTCCCCACAAGGTGCTTTCACAGGCTTTAACAAAAGCTGTGCTTCTGAAAATCTCTACAGTTCATGGCCAACAAAACCAGAACAACATAACTGATAACTGCACACCTAGAAAATTTAATACAATACAGTAACTTGCAATTTGTGCATACTCTTTCACTTTTCCTAGGAAATGTTTAATTTGTTGTCCCAGACAAAACAGCCTTTGGTTATCAGAAATGACTATTAAATTACAAGAACTATACTCAAATAACAACTACAAACTCTGCTAAACAAATAAGGATTATAAAAACAAAGAGGATGCCAGAACAATCTTATTTTGGTCCTTAGCATGGACAGGAAGATCTAAGACTGTAATTGAAGGCTGGTGTATCAACTTTTCCATAGGTCATCTAACTCCTTTCAGTGAGCAAGCCAGCTGCTTTCAGCGTGACTCAGGGCAAAGGTAAAGACTTTCTCTGAGTCCTGCTTCAAGACATTCACAAAAGCTGTGTGCAACTGCATCCATACAATACAAGGACAGCAGCAAGGAAAAGGCTACAAAGCAAGTTCCTGGTCAAATAATATGAGCAAACATGTGGACAAGAGAAGGACTGTGGATACACGAAACCAACTTTTCTTATTTCAAACATTTGAACAATGTTTTGGACAACTGGAGTCTATCCTCATCTCTAGATCCCTTTGTAAGTTTGTATTTGGATGGATGTTTGATTTGAGAAACAGTGACACTTGAAAAAAAATAGTCTGGCTGAATACTTGTTTGGTAGGTTCTGAATTTAGAGATAGCATCTAAACACTTCCTCTATCATTAAAATACTTTAAATGTGCTAACAAAATTAGCAATCATTAATTCTTGTACTATGCAACCACCTCCTGACTCTATAACACCACATACTAGAAGCCTCTTCCCTGGATATTAGCTCTAATTAAACACTAAATAATTTCATTAATGAAAAAATGTTAATACATTTAAAACCTCATGTAAGGTTGTGCACCTTACACAGTGTGATCTCCACTTCTTTTGTGTTGTGTATCACCAGAATCAGAGTGATCTGAAATTGTTTCACAGATTTCTGAGAAAAGCGCAGCCGAACTTAACACCCATCTCATAAGAACACTGAAATTACCAGGATGTGAAATATATGTCAATTCATTATCAAGAACTATGAATTTTGTATTCAGCTGTTACACATGCATTTCAGTCATATTTCAAGGTCTAAGTTATTTCTCCCCCTCTCAGACGCTTCAGTTAGATTTTTTTTAGAAACCCCCCCATTCACTGGCCCGCATTTGTAGACCTAACAGTGCAAAATGCCTTAACGTAAATAAATGTTCGTAGTCAGCAGAAACCAGTGCCTGTGATCCACAGGAACAGTGAGCGCTCACAGCTACAAGCAAAGCCAAGGGAAGGGGAGGGGAAGAGGGAAAGTTGGCTGAGGGGGCAGGGAAGGAAGCTGTGCTCTGAAGATATGGTGGAAAATTTGTAATTGTTTAAAATTTGGCAAACAACAAACATCTGGCAACCTCCGAAGCAGCAGATTCTGAGTCCTGCCTATGCTTTGGTCCCTCATGCAGTGCAGAGGAAGACAGTCACACATTTGATACAGCCTGAAATCACAAACCATTTTAGTAGTAATAGCTATTAATAACTCCTCTGCTCCCAGGCAAGGAGGAACCAAGCCTAAACATACAAGAACATCAGTTTTGCTAGATTATGTGCCAACATGGAAAATCCAGGCTCAAAGAGTCTCATGAAACTTGAGAGAGCAGACATATGGGTAAACTATGTTTCACTTCTGCATATTTAATGAATATTTACCTTTATGGACAGAGAGGTGAAGGGTATCTTTTTCTCACTGGAATCCCATCTCCAAGGAATTTAGGTCTGCTTAAGCTTTGCTTTCCACATTTTTCTACTTATTTAGAAACTATATATATAGTTAATAAATATAACAAGTCATGTAAAACATAAGGTGTACCAAACTACCTTCGCTTTTCAGTATTTTTAGATTTGGCTTAATATATTGACATGGTTAGACCACGGTCAGGTAAGGGCAGCTCTCACTGCAATAAAGAGGGCAAAGTTTAACTTAAGCTCTAGGTATCATATCTTCTATAAGAAGAAGTTACCCAATTTAGTATTTTTAAATTTAAATATGGAGCTTGAACTCTATTTTAGGGCTGTTTTTAGACTTGAATGAGTATTTGATCCAACACCCTTGGCGCTTTAAAACACTTTTGAAAATCATTTTCTTTATTGAAAGAATATATTTCTCATTTAAGAAATTATATTAAATATGTGTCTGATATTACAGCCTTCTTAAAAATAAACCCCTTTTCCATCTATTTTTACTATGAGGACAGTTTGTTTTTGGAACTATTTCAATCAAGGCGTGTATCTCCATCCTAAGATTATCTTCAGAAAATTTGTTCACTGTCTTCTCTTCATTTCAAACTAATGAAAGGCCCGAATGTTATTTGAGGGATGGGAAAAGAAAATATTGGGAAGTGGCAGAAGATAAGGCAAAAAATGCCACTCACCACCTCTGCGATAATGTGACAGACTGCAGAGCATACCAAGAACAGTTTTGCCATGTAAAAATTTCATTGTAATATTTGCTTAATTTTATTATATTCTGTTGGCAGAAAACATTTGAGAGCTCTTATCTTTTTGACTTTCTTTTAAAGATGAAGAAACAAAGTTTGCTTATTGTCATGGTTAGAGCAGACCTGGTAATCTTCAAACCCACACCTTAACAAATCAGCTTGCTGAGAGTTTCCCCACTTGCCAAAACTAACCTCATTCCAGGTAAATACCTGGCACCTGTTTCCATGATATATTTCAAATGTCCATTTTCAATTTTTTTTTTAGAAGACTCTTTCCTTGAACAGGAATCATTTCATGGATCACTTCAGGCGATGTGCAAGACATGGTGACACAGTGATGTCCTGTGGTATGTATTTGCTGAAAACTGTTCGTAAAACACAGGGAACCAAAAGTTGCAGGAATAAAAAAAAAAGATAATGGAGTGTATACAGCAAATCTACTGTTCTTTCCCCACTTCTGACCAAGAAAAATAAAAAGAAATATATTTCTCTACTATTTAAACAATTTAGCAGGTGAAATTACAACAGCTTTGCATAGCCCTTTCCCAGCTAGTGCCAAGCACCAAAATCTACCACAATGTGATTTTAGGATCTCATCAACCCAGTGCCCGGTGCCCTGTGCTTGCACTACCTGTCCCAGGTCTGCAGTAAGGGCAGGGAGCCAGTGCAGTGCCTCCCGGGCTCAGTCTTCTACAGAAGCAGCCAGATAAAGATCATTATTTGGCCAACCAAAACTTCCTGCTCTGAGAAGCTGCCCCAAAGTCCCAGGTGCCCGCAGCCACCCGGCCAGGCCAAACCAGCCTGCCTGGGATCCACGCTTGTGACTCGGCAGAGAGGAAGAGGCTCCGTCATGGGATATGGGCAGCGCTACAGCGAACGGGGCAATGGTGCCGGGACCTTGCTTGCACATCGGCAGGGAGGAGCCGCTCAGGAGAGCAGAGCGGGCGTGTGCTGGGCAGGCAAGAATCACATGGGAGTGGGAAAGGGAAGGAAGAGCGCAGGATTGTGTTTTGCTTTGGAGGGAGCTCCCTTTGCAGCGGGAAGGGAGGGAGAACAAGGTTAGAGCGAGACGTGTGACACAGCACATTTGAACAGGGTTCAAATTTGGAGAAGCCAGAGGTAGGAGAGCACGGGGCTTAGGATATTGGCATGGGCATCCCGGATCAGGGAGCTGAATGGGATCCTGAGGAGGATCGATTTCTGTTCTGGAAAGGAGATTTGCATGAGCATGCTGGGCTACCATTCTTGTCTGGGATTTCCCGGACTGAAATAAATGCACGTGGCTTTTCCTCCTCTGCTGCTCTTACTGCAGCTGCACTGCACAGCTGATTCACACTCATGCACAGAAATGCCTGGAATTTTTCAGCTTATGGCAGCCCGGTTAGAAGTACTGTATCATTGCTTGAACAAGCTTCCGAAAGCTTGGAACTGCCTAAGGAAAACGTTCTCAAAGTCAGGCACGAATGCATAGCTGTTGCTGCAGCCAGCAGCAGCTATGCAAATTTGGTCTGGAAATTCCATACCTATCCTTTAGCCCGAAGGTGTAATTTCTACATGGGGAAGAGTTAAAGACGACAATACCAGGCGTGTCAACATAATTACACAGCAAAGCCTGCAATCTCCAAAAAAGCAATTGCTCTCCAACCATCCAGCCCCAGAACACACACAGAGGACAGATGAAACGTCTGCTACAGCGAACAGGGCTTCACACTGTCCCTGAAGTGATTTTGATCCCCTCAGAGAATCAGCAGCTGCCAAAATCTATTCTTAGATATTTGGAAAAAATAGAGCATGTTTGAAGATGGGATACATTTCTCCTTCATAAGCATAGTTTTTATTTTGTAGGAAAGTTATGTAAAGTGTATTATTATAAGCCATATTTATTATAAGCCATTTGCACCTCTAAGGAAGAGGTGCAAATCCATTCCACACTATACCAAAACATTCCTAGTAAGTTTAGAAGAAATAAGGGTAAGTTTAAATTTAATGGGCCAGCTCATACAGATTTCAACCCTCAGCCTAAAATAAATAACATCTCCCAGTATACATTAAAAAAAAAAAGAAAAAAAAAGAAAAGAAAAAAGAAAAAAGATGAGGGAACATTTAAAGCATTCTGCTATGGTAGCCACATATAAAACCGGGTATAGGCATCCATTTTGTTACACATATTCCTATAATGCAAGTTAAGACCAAGTTCCAATCCCTATTTGAAACTTTTAGGCACTAATACAAACAACTGAGATTGCTGTGTTGTTGAACACAAAAGACACACCAAGTGAAATTTAGGAAAAGAAGCGCATGCCAATGATAGTAATGCAAAAAGTCATCTTAAACTTCAGACACAGGCAAAACTTCCTCAAGAAAGGAAATATGATGCCTTGTACAAATAAATGCTGCACAGTAAACAATTTACCAAATATAAACACACAATTACTAGTTTACAGAGTTTCATGGAAGGTACTGCCACACATTTCATAAAAATGAAGCCATCTGTTCAAAACATCTACAATGGGAAAACACAGATGAGAAAGGAAACCCCACCATCAAAATGCTTCATTAATGGGTAGAACTGAGAGCAGAATTTATTAAAGAGCACTTTCTTTTTGGAGACAACAGTCATAATACCATAGATTATCCTGAAGGACCTACAGGGATCATCGAACACCAACTCCTGGCCCTGCAAAGGACACCCCAAGAGTCACACCGTGTGCCTGAGAGCATTGTCCAAACACCTCTTGAACTCTAAAAAGTTTAGGGCTGTAGCCACTTCCCCAGGGAGCGTGATCCAGTCCGCCAGTCAGCCCCTGGGTAACAAATCTTTTCCTAATATGCTGCCTAAACTTCCTCTGGCACAGCTTCATGCAATTTTCTCTGGCCCTGTCACTGGTCACCACAGAGAAGAGATCAGTGCCTGCCCCTCCTCCTCCCATCACGAGGAAGTTGCAATGAGGTCTCCCCTCAGCCTCCTCTTCTCCAGGCTGAACAGACCGTGGCTTCCCCTCAAGGCCCTTCATCATTTTCATGTCCCTTTTCTGGATGCTCTCCCACAGCTCTCCATCCTTCTTACACGGTGGCAACCAGCACTGCTCACAGGACTCGCAGCGAGGCTGCACCAGCACAGAGCAGAGCGCCTCAATCCCTCCCCTTGCCCAGCTGGTGATGCTGTGCCTGCGCTCCCCAGGACAGCACTGAGGATGATTTCGCTTGTGTTGCAACACAGACAGCACACTGCTTACAACAGGTTACAGAATGCACTGTAAGGAAAATGACCAGACATCTATGGATTATAGTAACAGGAAATTAAATTATATACACAGTTTGGCTGAGGAAAGATCCTAACTTCAGGCCAGTTGGCAGGACTGTTCTGGCACCCAGTGTATGTGGCAATTCTACCTGTGTTCCTTCTCTTGGTGACAGAGAATGAAATTTCTCCTGAGGTATTGCAGAACGGGAAAGAGTGACACAGGAAAATTAAACTTATATTGCTGAAACATTTACTGCTTTGAAGCATCCATTTCAGCTGCTTCATAGAAGCTGTTGTTTCATGGTTGAGAAAGTTATATCATATTGCAGGAGTCTAACACTGGGCACTGTGAATACCTTTAATCTATGATTTTATCACTAATTATGTAAAACTGGTTCTGTTAATTTAATACATTTACAGTAGTTTTTCTGGAGACAGGTATCGATGCCGTGTTATACTAATTTCTTTTGCTTGTCACCTGTGGTGTTCTTCAGCAGAAATTTCACTGCATTTAATATTCAAGTTCTTTCTTTTCTAGACATTCACTTTTTTCTTTTAAATATTAAAATACCTGCACAACTTGACATGAGTACATTTTGAAGATTAAGTCTGTCTTGAATACTAGAAGAACTCCTTCAAGTTTGCTAGACTGTGATGCTATAATGGATACTGCCTTGTCTTTTAATAATGCATAGTAAAAGAGCTTAAACTCATTTGACCTCACAAGTCAAAAATTCTTAGAAAGCAGAATTGTTTCCTTATTCTAACATAGTTTATTATTCATTATTTATTATTCTCTTTATATATCAATCTAGTTCTGATTATTAATTACTTAGATTTTAAGTATTTGGTATCATGATAATCCCATATTTCAAAATTAAAATTATGAAACCCTTTAAACTGACTCCCAATTTTTATTCCCTCTTAGAACAACTCTGTTCCATTGGAAAGTAACTTTAACAGGCAGAACAGCAGGCAAATCGCTATTTTCTAATAATCCAAACAGAGGTGCAAATTTTACCACACATGCCCTGATACTTCTGATTTTTTTAACTCTGTGGATTTTAAAGTGTTATAAGAACAGGTAAGTGACATGATGACAAAGAAGCCTGTACTTACTAGGCTGGCTGAGGAACTCATCCTCTATAGTTCTGGCATACTTACTTCAGAGTGCTTTTGTGCACGCAAAGTATGTTTTTCACCAAGTACTCATTATGGTTTGGAAAAACATAGAAAGGACTTTTAGTGCTATCCATTTTAAGGAGTTTAGCATGTTTCTGTACTAAGTTAATATGTCCTTGTACAAATCTTTTCAGGCTCCATTTTTACCATATGCTAAATACATTAAAAACCCATTATACATACTCAATATTTCCTCATTGTGGTATTTTTGACATAATTATAGCTCCTTTTAAAAATAGACAAAAACACATTTAGCATTTTCCCCCAAATTAAAAGCAAACAACAAAAAAAATCTCTTCTAAAGCCATGTGATCTTCCAAATGAATTAGAGCAAGCAAGGACAGAAGCATTTTAAAGTCTAAGCATTTCAAGACAGATATGTAAACACAATCTAAACCAAAATAAATTTCAAAGGTATAGCTAAGAACAGCCCATTCTGGATTTGAGTTTATTTTTAAATTGACTGAAGTCTAAAACTGCAGTGCTACAGTATTTTGTACAGATCCATACATTACAGCTTACCAGGAAGTACAGTTCATACTACACTTAGGAATCCAAATACTAATTTTACTTTTTAAACTTAGAATCAGTATTCACTTTGAACGTGGGTGACATTGCAGGAAAAAAAAAAACCTCACAAATTTAAATAAGATTATACTTCTGGACAATGTATTAGTGTTATGCAAGGGCATCATTGATCCATTGGCATTAAGAACACTCACTTCCCATTTTACAGTGGGTAAGACTGGAGCAGATCTACAGATTTAATGACTTCTGGGTTGTTTGTGGGTTTTTTTTGGTTTTTCTTTTTTTTTTGGAAACTCAGTAAGACCTTCTACAGTAATTTTGAAAATATGTTTTCTAAAAGTGTGCTGTGTAAGTAAAGTCTACTCATACAAGGCTGAAAACTAAAGGTCCCTACAACGAGTATGCAGAGTCTTCTGCATAAAATGTCTAAACCTACAACACATACATGTGATCATTTCTGATACTCAGGATATAAAGATCTGGCCCTACTATAGAGGGACAATGCTATGTTTTTATGGTCTAAGTTGGTATCTAAAGTAGACTCTGGACTTCAGTCCTCTGAATGGCATTTCACCACTCCGCATAATCAGTTGGAGAGAAAAAAGTTTTCAAGGAATATGAATAAGAAGGGAACAATGCCAAGTTCCTAAGAATTTTCAAGCAGCAGCTATAGGTGTGCTCCTGGATGTCTTTATGTGAAACAAGTGTACCCATAAAGGAAGTCACTGCTCAGTTAAAGAAAATTACTTAAAATCTTGCTTTTCTTTTAAAATGTGGTGGACTATTTCCACTTCAGTTAGAAAATTAAAGGAACATTGAAAGTTCCAGAGTCTTATTAGGTGTGGGGGGTTTTTTTGTGGGTTTTTTTTGTTTGTTTGGGTTTTTCTTGTTGGTTTTCTTTGGTTGTTGTTTGTTGGTTTTGTTTGTTTGGGGGGGGTTGTGTTTATTTTTTTTCTTTGCCCTGTCGTGAAATAGGAGTATATCAAAAATGTTCTGAATAAGTAAATTTTCAAGACATGGAAACAGAACAGATGAAGAAAGAAGTGCCCGAGGGGAAAAAAAAAACAAACCAAAAAAACAACATAACTCTAAAAGATAACAGAAATCACATAAAACCAGGGACAATCCATTGAAGGATGGTTAGACAGAATCTCATGGTGTCTAAAGGAGCAGAGAACTGCAATGCGTGAACAGTGTTACGAGCTCATGTAATCACAGACAATCATTCAAAGGCAATTAGCTCAGGAGAGTCCAGAGTACACTGCTAGTGCTTGCCCTGCTCTACAGGCCATAAACATGACATGCTGATCTATGTGAGCATGTCAGAAAAAAGCAAAAGTCCTAACTCTAAGTTGTTCCAGGAAGAACAGTGAGGTCAAGGGTATCACCGGTGCCTGAAGTTCCTGCCACGGCAGGAAATGTGTTAATGAGCTTGCAAGCAGCACACACCAGCTGGGTAGCTCAAGTAAGGCAAGAAATGATAAACAGCAACATGCTAGACAACGATATTTTGTCTCTAACCACATCTTCTGCATAATCATGAAGACTTCCTTAAAAGGCAAAATTACATGCCTGAACTCCAATTATGCACTAAGTGTAATTACAAAAAGGAAAGAGAAGTTCCCTGCAATCCCCTTCATAGTCAAGAATACTGAAATTGAACTAATGTCAGATAAAAGGACTATAGAGTAAACAAATGAACAGTCTTGCTACCTTTCAAAACTCATTGAATATGTCAACACAGATAAGGATCCATATCATAGATGTGGGTTTTTTTCCTCCTAGAATTTCCTAATCCATCGTAAACGGTCTTGTGCAAGCTTGAAAATAAAAAGTAATTCAAGCTCACTGTGAACTAGACTACTGTCCCAATCAGCACTGTTCAGGTGGGTAAGAAGCTTTCAGTTTCTATCCTACACTTACTTTGATCAGCTCACTAAAAATTTCTCTAACATGCCAGTCAAAAATTAAGAGTCACAAGAGTCAAGAGGTCAAACCACAGTTTACATAGCATTTGGATGATCTAGGTAATACTGCAGTGGTTGTGTAGTAACAGGTGGGATAGTGCCCAAAGTTTAATCCTGTTAAATACAGATTTCTAGCAGAAAGGAGGATATTCCAGTAATAGGTATAGTTCTTTATTACACTTTACAGGAATTACTAATATGAACTGATGTTCATATTTGAACTTGACTTTCCCAAATCAATTCTGGAGTAGTGTCCAAATACTCTAGCATGTACAAAGAACCTCACTTGTAAAGACAGACTTAACAAACTGTGTTTAACATGGAAGAGACTAACCTGAAACAAATACAAAATATTTTCTAAAATGCAGGAGACTATTGCAAAGAGGATACTGATCAGCTCAGTCAGAAAGAACAGGAAATATTTACCTTAACTTGTAGCAAGAGAGAGTTCAGCTTGATACCAGGAAAAGGCTTACTTAAAAGAATCACATAAGCACTACAACAGGTTAATTCAGAATATCAACAAAATCTTTAACACTGGAGGATTATCAAAAACAAGCTGGAAAAATGTTTCTCAGATAGAGCTTAAACATAACTCTTTATCAGGGATGTCCATCTAAAAGGTCTTCTCTAACCCTGTATTTTTGTTATTTTAAGGGACACCTTGTTTTACTATAAGTCCAACCATGGCAATTCAAATGTCTTTACAGAGCATACTCCGAATTTCATAACAGTGTATGGAATATGTCAACCAAATGGAACTTTTCAACAGTTAATCAAGAAAGCCCATCATCATAAGCCTAACCTGCATTGCTCCAACAACAAACCTGATCTTCCTTTTACTTTGATGGATGTAAGCTCAGGTTCAAGTTTATTACAACGATAATTATTTTAAATACTGACAAACACCTGAAATTTTCCAAGACCAAACTGCCCTGCAGACAGGAAGTTGTGTCCTGTCTTAAAACAGTTCAGACTGCAGTTCCTAGACTAAGGAGGATATGTACGCTGTCATCATCACTGACAAGTTACAGCTGACATCTCAATCCAAATAGTGTCTCCTTTTTAATCCGGACTTCCTAACAGTACTGCATGAAACATATTCATCACTAAACTACAAAAAACAATTTGAAAATTTCAGTGAACTACCTAATAGCAGACATTTAAAAGTAGCTCCTAAACTTTTTATGGTCCTTAGTCTGTCAATAAAACCTTACCAATGCTGAGGCTTTACAAACTAGACAGACAACCTCATTACAAATCCATACTGCTACATAAGCAACGTAACTGTGGAGTTCAGTGACTGTCATCAATGACTAGCTACCTCAGTTATATAGAAAATATACATACTGGGGTAGAAAATACCTAGGCACCTCAAATTTAAGAGCTCTTGAAATGGATCAGCAGCAGTGCTTCCAAGCTTGCCTATTAATAAGATTGTCTGACAACGTCCATTATAAGACCCTGCTATCAACTGCTTGTGACTTCGCCAAATGTTAGCTGCTGTGCAGAAATGTTCTGTGCTGAGAGCTGTGTCAGACTGAACCTTTTGGAAAATTTAGCCAAAACAGGTCATTTCTGTGACCAAAGAGAAAATAGTTTGCTTTGCCTGCTTTAACATACTCTGATGACATCTTAAAATTAAACAAAAAGCTCACAAATGCAATATAATCAAGTCTGAGAATCCATATGCTTTCAGTCAAGATTCGGAAGTCTGCAGGGCGATGTAAACTTTAAGATAATGGGACCCATCTGCTATCCATGTGAAAATCTGCCAAAATTAGTCAATTTTCCAAGCCTTTTCTTTTTGAAGTGGAGTCAAGAAGGAGAAGAATGTTGCACCTGCTTGGTACATACTTGCTTTCCCTAGGTGGAATGCTTCAACCCATGAGAAATTGTGTATTCCCAAACTGCAGTTGATTTGGGACCAGGAAAGTCTGGAAAAAATCTATGTTCCCCATGTCTTCTGTGCAAGGTTCAAATATCATGGACTTAGAAGTGGTACCATCAAAATGCAGAACAGGAACAGGGGCTGCTAAAAAAAAAATTACTGGGATTGCAGATTAGTTGAAAAAGGTAGAAAAAACCTAGAACTTGTAACTGCGGAGGACAGATGGAGCAGGTGCGACGTCAGCAGAACTTGGTCAAGGAAAAAGACCGGCTATTTCTGGAAGAAGAGGCTAATGGAAAAATGACTGGAAATGAATCTGGTACACTATGGACCTGAGACTGACAAGTATCTTGTTAAGCAGTGAACATCAGCTCAGAGAGGTCCTGCGAGACGGAATTTATTTGTGGCAACCACAGTGTTGGAGGAGGTTAGACGGCTGGAAAGAGAAAGCATTTTGGTCACACTGTGCTATACATCAAGAGCCTTTCTGGTGGCTCATGTCAAGCTGATGTAAGATCTAGCACGTCTCATAAGTTTATTTTAATACAAGAACTAGTGAGACACAGACTCTTCTAAACTAAGAATACCTGTGTGACTCTAATTCCCTCCACACCATGCGCCCTCGTGAATCTGTTTTACGATGCAATGTCCAATTAAATGACAATGTCCTATTTTTCCCAGCAGGATTCCTTCCTCATGTTAAGCACAAAACTGACTTCCTCTGGGAATGAACAAGTGTTATGCTGTAAGGGATACTTGTTTTTAGGACTCTTGACTCCTTTCTTGCAAAGCTGTAGTGAATGAGCTCATGAACTGCAAAAGTCATTAAAGCAATTGAACATTTCTTTAAAACAGAACATGAAAAATACTGTCTCTTCTAATTTCACAGGATTTCAGTGCGAATTTAAGCAATTACTTAAATCAAGCATTCACTTCAACTTTTTGGGGTGTGGGTTTGTTTGGGTTTTTTTTTTGTTTTTGTGTTTGTTTCTTTGGGGGGTGTTGTTGTTGTTTTTGTTCGTTTGTGGTTTTTTTGTCTCAGATGCTGGACTTGACAGCCATGCCACTGATATACAGGTATCATGAGCTCAATACATAAAACGCAACATGTGCTTACCGGGAAGCATGGAAAGTCTTAGGAGCCCTAAACTAGATAAATATAACCCACCTCTAAAAATCCCCAAACTACTCAACTCATACCACAGTTTAACAAACAGTGGATAATTAGAGTCTATGAGATTCAGTTTCCAGGTGCCTATGCAACTAAAATCTCTTCATTAGCTGCTATGCACATCAGTTTATCGGTATTTGTGAAATCCACATATATGGTGGGGGCAAGTGCTCTAAGAAGCCTCAGAACTACGAATGAGTCTTCAAAGCACTGTTTAAATGGTTCCTAGCACTAGATCCCAGCCTTCCAGTCATGCTGGCCATGTACCATCTTTCCTCACCATGTAAGTAGGATTACTGCACATGTTCGTCACCTTTTACCTGGGAAATCTGTGCAAACAGTGGCTTGCAAACTCAAAGAAATCCTAACCAAGTCAACCCTGGCTCATGCCAAAGATCCCCCACAAAAGACAATGCCTGAGGATCAGACTGCCAGAATTAGAGCAATATAGAGAGCTTGTAAGGAGCTTCCTATTGAAAGGGCAGGCCACAGGCTGCTTATGCCAATGCATAAATACAAGTGTCCTTGCAGGATAACCAGGAAAACATGAAGAACAGTCCTCATGCGTTTTAAGTGAGCACTAGCTCCGTGCTCACAATATTAATGGGTATGAATGACCCAACACTTTACTTTAAAAAAAAAAGTGAGAAAATGTCATTAACTTCAATTATAAATGGGAAAATGAGTTAGGAAGCACTTATCACTGCCCTGAGTATTCACAGCAGCATACTGACACTCTTCTGCTAGAAATGTGCTGCCCCTCAGGGAGTTGCTTCTTCATGCTTATGTTCACTTGACTTTTCAGATGAGAACAATTGTACTTATTTCTGTTCATGAAAGTTAAGTTTTTCATGCAAAAATGATTAAAGAAAGACTTCAAAGATGTTAAGCTGTTAACTGACATGTGAGTTGTGACAGCCTATATAAACTTCAATCTTTGGGAATTGTTAAAACACATTTCCAATATTTGACAAAAATAGCTTTCAGACCAGTGATATTTGCTAAAATCTATGCAAATCTACTGCACTAATATTATGAAACAAAGAATCCAAACACAAGAATTCCTTGATATCTTAGATACAAAAATATGAGATTCCCAGACCACAGCAAAAATTCAATAGTCTGCCTTGCAAATTCTATCTGCAACCTAACCAATGGAACTACCAATTGGTGACATCAGGTCAGATCCCAGGATTTGACAATTTTATTTCCTCTTCTCTCTTCACTTATTTTCCTGCAGAGATTTCCACAGCTCTGTAAAACAAATGCATGCAATGCTTTGTGAATTCTAAACACTTAATGAAACACTACACAAGCATTCAGAATGACAAGTAACCTTAACTTAAAGCAGACCTTAAGCTACAGCACACCAAAAAATATATTTGTTTTTTTACAACAGCATGACTTATCATTTGAAAAACAAGATTTAGAAATTGGTTGCTTTGCTAGGTCAGGAGTCAATTTTCAGCAATACTAACATGTATTGCTCTAGCACTGATTTCCATTTGCCTTCTTTCATCCTCATGTGAGTTCACATTTTACTAAAGAAGCTCTGAACTCTGAGACCTGCAAATGAGTTCTCTAAAGTGGGGACTAATTTGCAGCTGCATAAACATATCTACACTGCTTTTCCTACACTTCACAGAAATTTCCCGTGTTTCAAATAATAAAGGCAAACATGGCACAGTACATGGAAACAGCGCTAATGTTCAAAAATAGTCAGCAGAAAGACACTTAGGAACATGAAACATGTGTCTGATTTTTCTCTGATTTTTGGTAAAAGAGAAGATACATTAGAAATAAAGACAAAACCTACTCTTTGTAGGAAATCTGGTAAAAATTGGTGGTGTATTTGGATGGTTTCCTATACCTGCAGAAGATAGATTAATGCAACCACTGGCTAACCCTTGCACTGAGCGTTTCCAGTGCTCTTCAAAGAAGCCTAGTCATAACAGTGAAGTAAATATATTATTTATTAGGTAACATTCTAATATACTTGGCCATCAGCTCTCAGTGTACCACTGTCAAGGTACACTGTACCTTGTAAAACAACAACCAATCCTCTCTGAAAACTTTTTTTTTGTTAGAAACTGGCTATGCCAAAAAGCTCAGACTAAAAATTAAAAGATCTAGTATTTTTTAATCTAGAGTTATTTTCTTTAAACACGTTCTAAGAGAAAAGAATGCTTGCATTCATTCCAAGTCACATTAATAAAAACATTAAAGTAGAACAGATTTCCCTCACCCGGGATAAGTAATTGAGGATCACAAGGTCAGGAGTTCATGACTTAAATCCTCTTTTGGATGCAAAGACCAACATTTCATCATGTTTCCTTCTTAACTTCTTACTATTCCCTTATGGAATTCACAGTCTAAGCAAGAAAGAACTTTGGCTCTCATGAAAATAAATCTGTCCCATTAAAAAATACACATTAACCCCAGCTATTAACTTGGAGGACTATTAGCAACTTCTCCTTTGCAAAATATGACCATAAGGTTTGTAATTACTCAGTCTTTTTATAAATTATTGCATTTCTAAGTGACCCTCTGTAAGACTATGTAGATGAACCTGTCAGAGTAGAAATGTGTACTAAAGATAATCCTATTTCCCACTGAAAAGGAGTATTAGCCGCAACTGATACCATACTTTTAAAATCTGACAAAAGCACAGTGCTTGACATATCACATATTTATTAAGGGCCTGCAAACACACACACCATTTCCCAAAAAAGCAAACCCTAGCTTTAATAACATTAATTTTCATATTACTACCATAAGACATTTTCAGCCACTTTTTCAAAATAAAGGATTGATACCTGAGAAGAGTCCTTCATAAGCAGAAAATGTACCATCATGCTGCTAACTGGACATGGCTCCTAGATTTATTGTCAAAACTCAAAGTCAGTAACAGTACCAATAATATCTTTCTCATGGCATTCATGGAATGATATCACCCCAGTTTCACATATTGTGCAAATGCACAGCCATTCATTAAAAGTTGCAATACTAATTTGTGGCAGAACTGAATATTCTCGGGTGGTCAGGAAGTCTTTTTTTCAGTAAAACGTTGAAGCTTAATCACAGAGCAGTACTCCCAAATCATGGCACATGTCACGTAGTGCAATGTAAGCCCGTTTTCCAGCTGGTACATGGCTCACCACAGGCTAGTGCCTTACTTAAGGGGCAGTTCTGGCAGCCAGCCCTCCACACAGTGAAGCTCCTCACAAAAAACCAGTTATGAAATGCTGATGCAGATGACCTACTGCCATTTTTGGTTGTTACCCCAACACCCCAGACACTTGCATACAAGAGTTATTAATTACCAAAGCATGGGAATAACTTTATTGCTAACAGCCCATCTTGAGTTCAGGGAACTCAGGGTAGAAGGCAGAGCAGTTAAGAAGAGCCACCTAAGGCATGAGTTTCATAGAAGGGTTCTCAGGAGTCCTTAGTCACTGCTGTTTGATGGACTGCCTTAGGTCTCCCATGACCTTTTATAAATCCTCTTACTACCTACCCATAGGCACTATTCCCTCCAAGGCTGTTGCAATCCTTAAACCTTCAGTTTTGCATCACTGGGGCTGAGTGCTTCAGAACATAAAACAGTTTCAGGGCCTTCTCGCAATATTTAAGCTATTATTACAACAGACCTACTTCCCCTTCAGCTCCAAGACTGCCTTTAAGGTCCCTAAGAATCAATCATGCCAATTCTCTTGCAGAAGTGAATGCCAGAAGATCCTAGAGATAGGAAACCTGGTTCTGGAAATCCCTTTTTATACCCCTGAGGTGGGCTGTAATAGTGGAGAAAGCAAAGTTAAATAGTATGGGAGTGTATTTAAAAGAAGGGGGTGTACACACATACAAAAAAAAAGAACAACACCCTGCAGCTATGATAAGATGCTGCTAAGATTTCAGGAAAGTACATTTGACTGTCATTTAGTCTGGAAGGGAAAACTGATCCACATTCTGAATTCCCACAGTGCTGGTTACAGTGCTACCCTTGTTGCTAAAAACACGCTGCTCAGATGCATATGACAGGAGGAAGAAGCTGGGTAACACCACCTGCATTCACTGGCATGGATTTTAATGAAGAAAAGCATATAAACTGCACCTTTTTTTTGCACGTTCACAAGCAGGCTTCAGCACGTGCTATTCGCCCAAAGGTCCTAAGTAGGCAGGATTTCATCTGACTGGTTGATTAAAGAGATTAGTTCACTTAGTCATTACAATGAGTGTCACATTTCCAGTGAGCACAAGAAAAGGCCCAGGCTGTAGCAGAAAAAAGAGCTTACTTTACTAGTAGCAGTGAAGATTATTTTCTCTCAACAGCAATGAATTCAAGGGTTGCCAATCAGGATTTTTAGATTACCATTTTTAGGCAGAAGAGACTTTTCTGCTTACAGTTCACCTCCTTCTCATTATGTGAAGAAATAGGAACAAAGCACATACTTAGCAATATGCTGTGAACAAGGCAAGACTGGCTTTTTCTGGTTTTAATATTACCTACATGGCTCTCATTTCACTCCTCTACTACCACTTTATTTACTGTGAATTTTGTGTCTTTCCAAGACCAAAAAAAGAAGCACCCCCTCAACCAAATGAAGAAACACTGCTGTCTCCTACAACCCCAGGTGCTTCTTGGACATCTTCCTTTCCCCCACTTCCCCTGGTCCCAGACACCCATGCTAAGTAAGGACTTGGGGATACTGCTAGAGCTGCATGATGAGAAATCAGTAAGTGGGAACTATTTCACTGCTGCTACCCCAGTGAAGCTGAAGAGAGCTATAACAAATAATTGTAAAGGGGATTTTATGTTTTAAATTGTATAATATCTACCTTATGAAGGCGTTTTTACTGAAGATTGACAAGTGTGGGAAGTGTGAATAGTGCAAGTGTTCACAAATTATAAGGATCCAAAAAAAGTTGAAATGCATGTGTTATAATATTAGGGAGAGGGGAAGAAAGTGGAGGTGTCATAAAAAAAGGAAAAAAAAGGAAGGCATTTTTCTGAAAAATTTATCTAGAAATTTTTAAATGGTACCATTTCTTCATTGACTTTCACATTTTGCTGAACCGCACCTGCAGTGTTTTCCATGTATTTATTTGAATGTTCATTCTACAGACATCAAGTCTTTAAAAATACCTTTTTGTAACAAGCACTAATAGCAACTTCACGATTACATAAGACAAATACAGCACTCTCGTAACACGTACAGTTTATCTCACAAATTTATCTGAGGTCTATAGCCACCATATAATCAAATTAAAGATGAATTCGCCTACCTCACTCTTACTTTAGAAATTACAAAATCCTAGGAAATTCTAAACATACTGCTATTATTAAAGTGTATGACTCAACATTAATGAGAAATACAACAAGACTGACTGCTGTAGTACTGTCATAACTGAAAAACACAAAACCACAACATTTTTAGGAACAGTGCATATAATCCCCTAAAAGGTAAAGCTTCTGTAAATTTTCATGGATTACTCAAATCATCCTGTGTAGCTAATTCTTACAGCCTCTTACACTCTAATGCTGTAGCCTGCTCACGAGACTACCAAAATGGCTTACCAAATACAAATATTCAAGCACAGCTGAAGGAATGGCAAGGAAGCTGCGGAGCTCAGTAAACCCCTGCTCTAACTCCAGCAAAGGGCAATGTGGATTTGCAAAAGGCACTCTTCCAAAAAAAGATTAGAAAGCAGAGTCTGGAGTGGAGAAGTTCCTCTGCAGGAAAACTGAAATTTAAAAAAAAAAGGGGATGAGGTGTACTGATTGTGATTGTGAAAAACCCTAACAGATTAAACATGGATGAAGAGGACTGTGAAGGGAAGCAGAAGAGAGACAAGCAGACTTGTATGTATGTTCACATGTTTCAAAAAGACATTCTCCAGGATTTTTTTTTCTTTGTAACAGACAGTGCTGTGCCTTACAAAGACTCTTCAGTCAGGGGTTAGGAATCCTCTTTCTTCTACAAGGAACAGTCTCAAAAATCTAGACGCAAGACAGACATGTTAAGAGTTGCAGTTTATACATCCAGCATTTTAACTCAGGGAGAATTGACCGATCCCGCCTGGAACCAAATGGATGACTGGAACTCATGAGGGAATGATTAACAAAAAGGAAGGGGAAAGGACATGAGCTCAGTGACTGTGACACAGATAACCTAAACCAGATTTCTTAATGTTAGTCAGTATTTTTTTTGTCCTTCAAAAATGATGCAGCTAGATGGCCTTTAAAGATTTTATTACACTTTTAAACAGAAATTAGTTTACTATATCCAATATATTTCCACATATACATCTTTTACATATACAGAAACTGAATTTATCAGTACCATAGGCAAAAGAATACTCCAACTCTAAATCAAGACCACTCCCACCTAATAAAAATATTTTCACTTCTTACACTAAAGTCCTGACTTATGCCTAAAAGAATCTTAAAGACACAGAAGACCATATGTTTATACAGAGATTTCAAAATAGACCCAAAGTCTTTGTTTACTTACTCCAACTCATCCTCTCCAAAGGAATAGCCTAAGAAAGTAATAGAGCTCTTCATAGATGCTGTCAAATGGCTGTATATAAAAGCATTTTGTACATAGCGACAGACATGCTGCAGAAGGATGTAGTTTAGACCTTTATTCCCCAAAGCTCTCAATAGCTGAAAAGATCTCCCCCACATATAAGAAAGGATAATGTGTTCAGAAACTTATTTTTGGACACAGTGAGACCCCATAAAGTAAAAAGTGTCCATATTCTCTTTATTGTCCAGTTACAAAGTGGAGAATCATTGTATTTGCCCTTAACTCTTTGGTAACATGCTCTGTAAGCGATGAAAGACATAACATCATATGCCAATTAAAATGGATTTGCTTACTAAATCTGGAAAGTGAATCTTGCCAGACTCAGCTGCCAATATTTTGTACAGAATCTTTTTGACTCCACCCATAAGCAATATCAGTCTTTGAATGTTGCCAATACCACTGAAACACTGTGGTTTGAAAAACACAAATTTTTAAATGTAAAATATGTAACAGATGAAGCAACCAGCCTGTTTCTTAAGCAATTACTCTGTGTAGTATACACCTACTGTACTTGGGAATTGTTTCTTATCTGATCCATATTACAAATACTATTAATCGGTACTGTCCAACAATTAGAGGTTACATATATTGCACGGTCTTAAAATAAAAGCATTGCAGGGCAATAAAGTCACGTTTTGATGCTAGTCAAAAAAAGTATATAATTTCATACAAAAGGCTGTAGTGCTGTGGTCCATCCAGAGAAACCATACAGCTTCCAAAGACTATATAGANGCAACACCAGACATTCATTAAAACCCCCACTATCTGATACATGCACTAACTGCTGGCCTAGTTTTAAAGCATCCCACAATTGCCCACTATTCCCGACCCACCCGGCCCCGTCCCCGCAAGTACAAAGCAGCAGCCCCTTCTACATAACAAGTAACCCAGTGTATGTACCAAGGTGCTTCACAGAGAAGTCAATTCTCCCAAAATTCAAGCACCAATTACTTTTCTGAACTCCTACATCTTGTAATTTTCCCTCTGAATTTTCAGTCTAGGACACTGCATGTCAGCCGGTCCTTGGACAGGGCATTTTCTATTACCATATCTGTTCTAGAATGCACTACCAAGTTGCCCTGCAGGTAGAACCCTGCAGCATTCTTCAAAGGTTTTTCAAAACTCTCAGCAAAAAAAGGAAAACAAACAATATGTTCAAAGGAAAAAAAAAAGAATCCCAGTATCAAGTCATTCCCCCTTTTCTGATCATACGGAAAAACGCAACCTCACTCTCGCATTCTTTCAAAGGAGGTTCAGCTTTTGCAATACATTGGGTTGTAGAATAAAAGCAATGCTCAGACCATAAAACACACAAATCCTTATGTACACAACAGTTTGCCCACTTCCAACTATCCCAGTTGGTCTAATGTAAGTTCTCTTCCCACAAACTTGCTTTTTACACTGTGTAATTAACAGGACGAACAAAGGAAAAGAATATCCATCTCAGTCACCAAGAAAGAAAGAGTACTTTATTTGTACTCTGTCCCATAACCACACTGCATCAAATAGTGCTTTTTCAGCAGTGAAGGTCAGTAGACTGTATTATATTTATATTTACATGGAAGGGCAATCCCATCATTAACACTTAAAATACAAACAGTGATTTGGGTCATAGAAGTTCATAAATCTACCACATTTAACAACATAAAACAAGGCTATTGAGCTTCAAAAATTTCCTTGAATGAGACAGTGACAAGAAAGCAAAGTAAGTATTATGAAAAAGGTAAGGTGATCTGCCAGCTGTTGAGTAACACTGTAGTTTTAAGATCTAACGCTGATTTGCTGGACAATTGCTTGTATAGCTCTTAAACATGCATGACTGCAAATGAAAAGAGCCTGTCCACTTCAGGATGCAGCTTAAGCTCATATACAAGTTATCTCATATTACAAAGTATGGTCCTGTTTTAATTGAGCTGGGCTTGATGCACGCTCTCTGTATATGAATACAGAGAACATATAGTTCTTTTTCCTGGTAGTATTTTAATGCCCTTCATGGAATGAGAAGCAAAAAATCCTCTTGATTCTCATACAGTAACAATTAATTCTAGTCCTATAAGTAGTTCTGCAGAGACTTCCATCTTGGGCTCGCAAATTTATTTGAAAAAAGACTTAATATAACTAAAATAAAGATGCAAAGGTAAAGAAGCAGATGTCAATAGGCACAATGGTCTATCCCTACAATTTTTTCTTTTGAAATACATTCTATCCTAAACAGCTCAGGAAGGTAGAGCCATTAAATTGGCCTTTTAGCCCACTTCTGAGCTACAGAAAAACCCTCATTTAAATATTTATTTCCCATTTTCCAGTTCTTGAATCTTCTAACTGGAATACAGTCCAGACAGAGCATATTTTCATCCTTACTTGAGTGACATCTGAAGTAGTCTTAAACAACTTAAGGTCAGATATCAGAAGTAGTCTTGCAAAAAGTGTGTACAGACTACATTTACCTGTTTTCCATATAAACTACTGTTTGTTTTCCTATCTTATTTCCTTATTCTAGGTACTTTATGAACCTCAGTAATACTCCCTTCAGTTCCACAAGTTTGATACATGGTGAAAGCTTCACAGTATGCCAGGGAAACACAAAAGATAGAACAAATACCTGACACTTTTTGTGGGGTGAAAAAGATCTCAAGAAACTGATGTGTGATTCTGAGGTCAGGCATATGACATGAAATGAACCCATCCCTGTGCTGGTTTACAAACTAACACTACTACCCTGAAATAACTGTTCACTCACATTATCAAGACATACTACTGTAAGAAATTTGCCTATAATGCTGTTTTGGAAAAGGCTGTTTCACATACCAAAAGGTAGTTCTTTAATTAGCACAGTGTTAAATCTGCAGCCAACTTTTCAGTGTATTAGTGACGTTTCAGTTATTTGGTTATCAGTACCTCATTACTAACATTTGGTATTTCTTTCTTTGCCTTGTGTTGACAGGTTTCACTGGATGCCTGACACTCACTGTTTCCAACTGGAATACATCAGACAGACCCTGACTTTGTATGCAAATTTAGGGAAGAAAACAGCAATGTAGTGCCTAGAACAACAAGAGTCCTGGCACTCATGCTGGGGTTAACAAAAACCCTCACCATTCGAAAACTGCAACAGTCTTTGGATAACATTTTGAAACTCCAACCCTGCCATGTAAATTTTCTCAGCAGCTCAGGAGCTTCACAAGTACTGACTTTACCTGCTGGTGTGGGGGTGTAGAGAAGAGGAAATATTTCTCCCGATTAAATGTCTCTCAGAAGTTCATAAAAACTGAAATCACAGACGATGAAGTTTTGACTTTCTGTTTTTGAGCTGCCTCGCTGGAAACAAAAGCTGAAAATGTAAGTACGAGCACGTTCAGTTTAACTGTAATTAAAACCCAGGTCAGCAGCGCTCGGCTCTCCCTTTCTCTTGGCGTGTGCTGCCACCACGAGGATTAAAGACAAAATGCAAAGAACACAGGAATTCCTCAAGAACACCTGGTGAAGAGCAACACTCAACTGCAAACCTTTCTCTGGTCAGTCCCACTTCTGAGTTTGTTACCCCATTCCAGTCTATCACTCTTAGCCTCCTCTGAAAGCCTTGAAAGGGTGGAAGTAGGGAGGGGTCAGGGTTAAGTCAAGCAGGGAAACTTTCCAAACGGGCTAAGATGTCCTAAGCTGAGATTCCACACCATTCTCACTCCTCCTGCCATGTTTACACACAATTTATGCATCCAAGTTTTACTGAAAGAGAAGGCCTCCTCCTAATCATCTTAGTGGTCCACAGAATCATAAAAATTTTGGAAAAGAGTCCAGTATTTGTAGTGTCAATAGCGCTACTTCATTAACATCACCATTAAAATGTCATGCATGCTGTTTTGATAAACAAATCTGCTCACAAATTTACAACAACAACAACGAAGTGTCAAGCAGTCAATTAGTCATTAGTTTTCTCAAAATGTATCAGGACAATCACATCTTTTTTTAAAACAGAAGAACAAACCACTGGTAACTGTGTAGATTATCAGGGTGGACAGACTGCTTCTAAATTCTTCAGCTACAGCTTTTGGTAGCAGAACAAGCCTGCATCAGAATATTTATATTTATATTTACAGTGCTGGTAAGTTGATATACACAAAAGTGTAGCAGTTAAGGATGTGTGGTCCCCTGAGAAGAACTTGTAATGACAATATTCACTCATAATAATACCAAGGCAGACTGCTGCTTTCCAATATCTTTAAGGAAACATGACATCCCCTTAAATACTTGTATTTAAACTTTCCTAATCTAAGTATCAGTTATAATACGCTTCCTTCTGCACCAGAAAATGGAAAGGTTTCTCAGCTTTGCTTTTTCTCTCAAAACTTGATATCCCTTTTTGAGTTTAAATCAGTTCTATCTCAAAATTCAAGGTAAAATCATATTTAAAGAAAACTATTTAGGGAGATTTCATTAAATTAGGAACATCCATCCACCTGAAGACCTGCAAGTTTATTATTTACTCAGCTTCAAATGACTGATGTCTGTTAATACGCATGCGAGTACTGTAAATATGCACATCACATTGCTCAAAAAGAAACAGATGAACCTACGGGAACACTTACACTTGAGCTTTCTTCAAGCTCAACACATTGGTGAATACAGAAGAACAAAGCCACTTGTCTTGAAAAGTGATGTGATTTTAGAATCACATACATCTACCACATCTTGGCTAAGATTTATTGCAACACGAAGTTTAAAAGATGAGAATTGCTCTATCTCTAAAGAATGGATAATTCCTTCAGTGAATTCCATCACTTGTATGTATGTCAAATCAGGATATCAGAAGGGCAGCTCAGGCACCAGTCAGCAGGAGGGTCTGTTTGTTTGAGCAACTAAGTTTCTGGATGAGTAAAGGTGATCTCACCTGTCTGATGCATTTGGCAACTCAAAAATAGGAGGAAAGCTCAAGAGATGAAGGGGAACAGCTTGCAAAAGAAGAATCAGATGCACGTTGAATCAACACCAGTCTGGTCTAAGACAAAGTTGGTGAGACTTACTGCTTTACAAGAAATAGGGTAAGGCAGTTATAACCCTGAGTAACACTGGATACTGCCACCACTCAAACCATTTCCACTAAGTCAAGGATACTCACCAATCATCCTTCCTTCTCCTAGGGCCTCAGGAACAGCATTTGTAGAAAACATGAAGGGTACATGAACTGGTTTTAAAGCTTTCAATATCTTCAGGATCTATCTTTAACCAGAGAACATTCTCCTTAAAAGATGTTGCTAAAAAATGGCCAAGTTGGAGAAACTGTGAGACAGGAAGGAAATAACTGAATTGCATGACTGCTATCTGCTACCAAAGCATCAATACAGAAATGTAGGCATTTCATCCCCAAATATGGTGTAAACTGGAGGGGGACACGGTGGGAGTAGGAAACTGAAGAAAAGTAACTCACAAGCTGTAATATACTTTGACAAATATCTTCAGAGCTGCTGTTGCCATGTCTACAGTTAACCGGTTATCACTGTTTAACTACAAAGCCTGAATCCAACCTGTAGAATACATCTCCACTAAGACTATTCACATTGGTCTTTGCAATTACTGTTTTGGTGGCAATGGGTTTGTCTGGGACTTGAGATGCAAGGAACAGTCTTCCTCATATAATGTCACAAAACGGCTTAAGAAATATTTAAAGGAGTTAACAGTCAACATGAGAGTATTATACAGTGAAATACCATCAAACATAAGGTCCTAGGCATTTGCCTTCACATCCCTCTATGAATGAATACTACACCTGCCTTTCTGAGGCAAATCCAGTGTTCCATCATCTGCATCTACTGAAATAGGGTGTGATGAATGAGTACCAATCCAGTGCACTCCATCAAAGTGCTCTTAAGGACCACTTGGCCTTCCAAAAGGACCTATTTCCT
>WEKY01029775.1:0-16201 GCA_013390045.1 Picathartes gymnocephalus
TTTTCTATGTCTCCGACATGTACTCATATTTGTTTATGTTCCTGATGCTTTTAAATCACATAAGTAGCTCTTTGCAAGGAAAACAAAGTTTCATGATGTACAATGGCACTGCCTAAACACCATGTGGTCAGACCATTTCCCAGCCATTTGAAAACACAATTGCAGGGAAAACCATTCACAAAGTTTTGGTCAGCACTAAAAATCTAAACACACATTTAGGAAATTTGTTATTCGGTTTTCAGCATTCACTTTAAACGAAGGGGAAAAGTCATAGACTCATTTTCTGCAATTTTTAAAGATTTAAATGGCAATAAAAACATAAAGACACATAAAAGATAATGTCTGTGCTGCCACAGGTAGTTTAGGAAAGCAGAATGGCCTGATGTACTTCCCATGCTGTTAAAATGTGACTTTTAGATGACTTTTATTTTAAAGGATGTCTTATGGCAGCAAAGACACCACCTGAACATCACATTCTCTCTGAATTTCATGCAGAGTTTCTTGATGAACCCAAACGTTCATTTTTACAGATGAAATAACTGCAGAAGAGTGGCATCAACTCTGCCCTGCCCACGAACATCCCACTGACCGCTGTTCTATTTCAAGGAGGGTAATTTTGGTTGTCACTGACCATGGTGTCTTTTTGTCTTGCTGCTACGCTGTGCTCTGGCCTTAAGTACAACCTTCTGGACAATTTCAAGTTGTTCTTGGATTCCAGGAAAATGGAAATCCGTGCATTCTTGGCAAACGGTTGCGAAATCTAGGAAAAAAATAAGATTGAAATGCACATCCTGAGGTTATGCTCAGCAATATTATGTAATTCTACTCAAGTAAATTCAGCTATAAAGGCAAACTCTCCAAAAGTAGATAAAGCCCTGCTGGACTCCTCTTCCAAAATTTATTGAGGATTATATTTGACAGATTGTGACATGGTCTCATACCTTCCTCTCTACTGTGGCTGCAGGATCTAGGTGGTGGCTAGAAGATGCCATTTTGTGTTTAATGGCATTATTTAAATGTCTGCCTTCTCTCATCACTTAAAATTTACCATAAAACCAGATCTTCTCCTTTTGCTATTTATTTAACTAATTAAGCAGTTAAAAAAGTAACTGCAAAATAAGCACAAGTACAAAATAATACTGTTACAATTAAACAACTTGGAAACCATCAGCAGCACATATGCAACTACAGTTTTTCCTGGTACACCTCCCTCTCCTTCTTGCTACAAGCCTGATTCCAACTTTTACCAAGAAATATCAACCACCACAGTACATTTCTTTTTATGGTATGCAAGAGTAATGACAAGTAATAGGCAAAAAAAAGACATTTCAAGTGTGAGTATTTTGGTATTAAAATTCAAGATGGAGGTGGGAAAGTCAAACAGGAATAAACACAAGTTTCATTGGTTAACCTTGGTAGCAAACACCATCATAGTGCCCACTTACTCAAAAGATATGCAATTAAAATGGCTATTAATCAAACTTTTTAGGAGTAGGGAAGTCATATTCCTCTTCATTTTTAATGGAACCTGTACCAAAAGCACAGGGTATTTTTATACATTTATCTATCACTTTAAAATCTGGGCATATATCTTTTTCATTTTTGCAAATAAGTTTCAGTGTGATAATCTGCTATTACAGAGTTAGAAACTCCTATAATAAATGTCTAAGGCAGCAAAATCAACACTGAAGGGTCCTCTAACATGTTTGTTACTCAGACACAAAATACAGGGAAGAGATGAGAAATGACAGCACAGCACTGTGCCCCATCCTCATCCATATCTCTTTTTGCATTTGATACCCTTTTGCAACACCATATCTAAAACATGAGTGCCTCCACTGAATTTTAATTTTACAAAGAGTATTTTTCTGTGAGAGAAGTCAGTGAGATTTTATTTGTATTTATGATTTTACTCATTTTGCCTGACATGATACATCCCGTTATAGGGCTCACCTCTTTTGATTCCACTGTATGAGCTGATCCTGTTATCCACCAGCAACACCAGGCCACAAAGGGAAGTTGAGTAGAGGGACATTGCAGTCTGAAGCCTGTGCAGCTTCACCCCACTGCGGTGATTGCGCTTGTGTTTGCAGAAATCCAACACATCAGCTCTCAGCAGCCTCAGGTTGTGCATGGTCTTCAGCTGAGCTCCTGCACAGAGCACAAATGGCTTAATCACAGTGGAAGACTAAACCCAGGACTGGGATTGAAAGGCAAGGGCATAAAGTGCTTCCCTAAAGACCTGTAAGGGAGCTGTAACCAGCAGCACCCAGAGGAAGTTCTTAGCCACACGTTCAGTTTTACAGACACATCAGCAGTTTGCAAAGTAGCAATAAAAATGCAGTGTTTTCACAAAGTGAGGCTGGTCATGCCTGAAATGAGCCGTGTTCCCATTGCAGAATCACAGAATTATTAAGGTTAGAGAAGACTTCCAGAATCAAGTCAAACCCGTGCCAGATCCCCACCTTGTGACCAGTCCTGTGCCCAATCCCCACCTTGCCAAGTCCAGGCATTCCTTGGACACCTCCAGGGATGGGGATTCCAAACCTCCCTGGGGGAGCCAAATGACTCAAGGCAATCATCTTATGACCCTATGGACAGTGGTGCTAAGTGATGTCCTTGGAGCCTTCCTGCACCACAGCAGGCTGCACCAGCATCTCCTGCTGACAGAGATGCCTCTCAGAGCTTGCAAACTCTCAAGTTTGGGATACTGGGAGGATTGTTCCTGCCCATCTCTGCCTAAACCACTTTAGGTTTGCTTAGAATCCAATTTTCCTCTGTGTGTTTTATCTATATGATAGAGTGAACCTTGCCCTTGAACTTTTTAACTCTTTTGCAAATTTGTATCAAATCTGCTTTGGCTGATGCCTTTGCTGGTGACTTTTTAAGTGACCTAAAACATTCAATCACAACATAACGTGGTCAAAAACAGCACAAGAAGACTCTACTGCACAAACAAAAAATACAAACTGCAAGTATCTATTCTGCTGTCAAGTGAAATTCGTAAACACATTTTTCTACCAAATATAAGAAAAGTCGAAGTATCATTTTTAGTCAATATGTTTTGCTGTTGTTGTGCTTTTTAACATGAGTCACTCCATCAAACTGGATGAAAATTTGCTTCCAGAATGTTTTCCATTAAGCCTATTTCAGACACTGCTTGATACAGTTTATGCTGTTCTCTTACACATGTAAAGAACAAACACAAAACAATTCCAAACTGAGGATTATACACATTGAGAGTTAAATACAGTAAATAATACATGCCTTGGATAAATTATTTATTAGCAGCTGTGATTAAGTTTGGTTTACTCCACTTACCTAAGTGAATAGTAAAGCTTTCTTCTAACAGCCTTTGCTCTTCATAGATTCTCCCGTTTCCTTCCGCAGATTCCCTCAGCTGGCTGGGCTGAATTTTAATTTCATCACTAAAAAAATGAGAAAAGTGCCAAAAAGTTAATCCTAATTTTTGTTTATGACCAACAACTTTGGGAAAGTTATCCAAAGTTTTCTCAGCTGGTCTGCAGAAACCAGGAGACCAAACCTATGAGCATGAGCTCCACTCATGAGGTTTCACCTTTACCTTCCTGGCAGCAGGAAGAAGAGACTCCACTGTTAGATTTACATTGCTTGGCCCATTTGTAAAGCATTCCAAGACTGAGAAATAAAAATAAATCACAATACCTAGTTATAACATAATGAGAATGTAGGAATAAAAGGAAAACAAAAAGAATTCTCCTCACCCTATTTACAGCAGCCAAAACCTTATTTATGAAGTTACTAGATAAAGCATTTCTTTTGTTCTTCCCACACAAAATGGGAGATTAAAAACTACCTTATCAAATGTTCCACAGTGTTCAAACTACCAGGACACATTTCAGATGTCAGTTTGAATTTTTTCCCTAAATTTAACTGTCTGGTAGTGATACAACAAATACTGTTCCTAATACATTAAAGAAATCAGCATCTCTCCAATTTGTTTCTGCATTAGTGACAAGTTTCTCTGTTTTCAAAGTGCCTCAGCTCCAAAAATCATTTATAAACTTGCAAGCATTTTTACTGATTGCAACTGCCTAGTAGCAATGTACTAGTGATAAAGAGGAAGGATTCCTCCCAATTTACAAGTTCCAATTTCCCTGCCATTTCCTCAAACAGAAAGCTTCTCATTCAACTCACTCCACAAGAGTTCACACTAAAAAATTCTATTATTTTAGCTGTCCAGTGATATACACATAGAAAAAAATTTGTTGCCATTTATTAAGGTACCATTATACTACAGAACATGCTTAGGTGGTAACAGAAAGCCTTGTGAAACAGTGTCAAAGACAGACATAGGAAAGAAAGGCAAAATAGGAGGAAATTCCACTCCATTCAAGCTGTACTTTAGTGCATTACAACACTTTCTAGTACAGAGAGGCTGTAACATCAGACAATGAAGAAACTTCTAATATTATGCATATTTATTTATGATGCCTTTGATTTGCTTTGATTATCCTATTTAAATTACTTAGAGATATTATCATAATCCTAATAAATAGGACTATAGAATCCTATTTAAAAGATTATGTAAATGCAAGTCCTTTGAACTATTACAGCTGGAATTAACATTACAAAGGAATTAAATACCTGACTGAACTGTTGTTGGGATTCTTTAGGTCCTGATGAAGCTTTATCACCCACTCCTGATATTCCTGCTTCTGGATAGCAGTAGTCTGTTTTAATTCATTGGTCCATTTGTTCTCCAAATCCTGACAGGAGAGCAGAGATAATTTGAGTGGTGTGGGTATTCTTTTTAAGGTGATTATGTGCATGACATATTCTAGTTACCTGCTGAGACTCAAAATGCTGAGCTGCTAAGGAATTCACATCCTGGTCAGTCAGTGACTTCCCAAGCTCCTGCATCACCTTATCCATTTCAGCTCCTTGCCTGAAAGAGAAGCAAACACCGATTTCAAAAGACTGGGGGAAGAACACCCTTTGTTGTGATACAACAACAAACTTGGTTGTTTGTTACTGATCACAGATTTCAAAATGAATATCCACAAAACAAATTGGAATTAAGGGTCAGAGATTCAAGTCAGCTCCTGTGTAAACAGAACACCACTTACCCTCATTTGGGCCAATCTCAGCTGCCACCAACATAAATTCCAACAGGGATATGATAAATTCCGCCAGAGTCAATACACAGCCACACCTGAGCTCTACAACCATACTGCTCCTTCTTCTGTATGTACTCTTGAGAAGAGGCAATGAGCAGCAAAAAGATTTGCTAACACCTTACTGGCAACACTGACCCCCAAACTAGAAATATGTACAATTCAGTCTGATATGCACTGTGTAATGTGAGCTTAAACACACACAGCTCAAGAGGAATATTGCACTCAGAATGCTAAACCAGACCTACTGAAACTACCCCAGCACAAAAAGAAAAATCCACATTCAATGTGTTCCCTCTTGTGGACAAAGGAGTCACCTGCAGCTATTCCAGAACTCGGGATTCAAACTCAACACTTCCTGGAAAACTTACATTCTTCTCAGGCACTCAAAATAATGGAAGGCCATCAAAGTAATATAAGGCAGCTCACCCTAGAGATATCACAGAATCATGGAATGGTTTGGGCGGGAAAGGACATGAATGTTCATTTCATTCCAACCCCTGCCACGGGCAGGGACACCTTCCACTATCCCACGTTGCTCAGAGCCACATCCAGCCTGGCCTTGGACACTGCCAGGGTTGGGGCAGCCACAGCTTCTCTGGGCACCCTGTGCCAGGGCCTCACCACCCCCTGAGTAAACAATTTTCTCCTAATATCCAATCTAAATTTCCACTCTTTCAAGTTTGAAGCCATTCCCCCTTGCCCAATCTCTACATACTTTTGTGCCAGCCAAGTGTTGTATGACTTTGGGTTTACACAGACAAATACAAGCTCCACACATTGTCCTATAAGTTTACACACCCAGTGGCAGGCACCCCTATTTAATAAGAGAGAGGAAAGCCTAAATAATAATAAAAAAGGAATACCTTTCCCGTAGTTTTTTCAGTTCCACGTCCCTTTCACTTATTAATTCTGAGGTGCTAACAAAGTAATTGTGTTCCAGGTTTAACAGCATTTCAGAAGCTGGAGAATGGATCAAATCATGATAAACATCTGCAAAATCTTCATCCCAACTGGTTTCTTCAGGTTTAGCATGTTCTAATGTTGTCTAAAGAAAATATAAGAGATTTTAAAGGATAAGGTACCCCTTGGGACACATAAGGATCCCTCATAATGGTGGAGTAAAACCATGGGGGCCCACACACAGCCTTTACAATACATAAATTATCTTCCTTAATTTTAGGTTTCTGTATTCCACTTTAGCTTTCAATTTTCTCCTCTCTCATTCTTTCTCTTTCAAAGCAACTAAAGTCAGAATCATTAAGGTTTGGACTACAGTGAGGAATTACCCATTTTCACACAACACCAGCTTGGAAAGAACAGTAATATCCACAATAATATTTGCACCTGACGAATTTTAGATAAGGCCCAAAACACCAGCTGTGCAAACATAAATGCTTTGCTAGTAAGGATGACTAACCTCTGATGTCACTAAGAATTTGATCAACAACAGAGTTAAAAAAAACCTATTTTTATTGAACAAAGAATGGGCCAAGAATGCCAGTTTTGCAAACTCTTTATGGAATGTTTCACATTTTTCTGTATTTCATGAAGAGCAAACTGTATTCTTATAAACTTTTCCTGAAATACTGCAGGTTTGTCAATCTTTTTTTCTCTTCACTAGGACTCCTCCAGTTCTTTTGCACTCCACTATTTTAAAGATTCCATGTGAAAATGGAGACATTACTTCAGCTAAAGCCTCATCCTTCCTAAATAATTTTAAATAGTCATATGAACTCAAAAAATGAACTGAAAAGTCTCTCCCAACGGTACACTTTCTCCTTCTAGCCTTAACTGCTGTTACTGAGATTGAGGATAGGAGTATCGCTTCATTACCTCTTGCTTTAATTCTAAGACACTGTTTTTTGAGTATCAACTGTTAAATGAACAAACCATTTGCCTCTCCATTTCCTATCTTTTTACTCTATTAAATTCAAGAAAAACCTGACCAAGAACTTGTAGGATGAAGACTTGGTGAAATGTAAAACTTGATCAGTAAAAGTGAATTTTAGGGTAATATTTCATCCTCACAATTGTGATTGCACACACACACACACATACTCACAAAGCAAGCCCTGAATATTAACTTTCCAGCCTTAATCTTACCTCTTTATAAGCTTTAGCCCAAGTATCTGCCAGCTGGTTGATGTCTACTTTTCCTGATTTCACTGCTTCCAGAGCCACTTCAGCTTCTCTGTCATAATCTTTTATAGTTTCCTCCTCTACAAACTTGCTAAGAGATTGCTTCAGGTCTATTGCAACAAGAAGAAAATGGTCCATCAACAGAACACATCAGTAATCACCCAGGAAGCCTGTAAGTAAAGTTTTTCACCTGAAAACCTTTTCCTTGCTAGCACTTGCTAGCAGTGACAGTAATTTTCTCTGATGTTTTGCTGTTTAAAAAACAATTTTTTAAACACTGTTTTAGTGTAGCACCCTTCTTTTGGTTTCTTAGAGCAAGCTGTAAGACACTTGCGGACAAGGATACACGAGATGAATTTAAGAAATCAATTCATACCATTTTCTATAAAGCAGGGCAGGTTGTGCAGAACCATCAGGCGTCCATGCAAATGACTGATATTCTCTTGCACAGGGAATTTGAGAGGCACAGTAAGCACCAAATGTTCATTTCCAGCACTGAATTTGTACACATAGTCTCTCTCCCTAGTGAAAGTCCTTCCTTTATTAGGCTTCATCCTCTTGAGTTTGTTTCCTGCAATAGAAATGAAAGTAACAAGAATTACATTCTTGTAAAATCAGAAGTAAAAAAATGGTAATGAAAAACCATGGCTTTATTAGTAATCAACAGCCAAGAATACTTAACCCCCCCAAGTTTTCATAGATACTCAGTTTTGACTTCAAAACACAGAGCTGGAACTGAAGCATCAATACCAGTTTCCAAAATATCAAATGCTTCTGAAATGTATTTGAGTGTGTCAATATATAAATTTGGGTAATTACCCTTAAAAATTACAGCATAAATCTCCTGACTTAAAAGCAGAACCAGGGCAGATGGGAATCCTGATAAACACAAAAGTAACTGAACCACCCTGACTTCTGCTATGGATGCCTCAAAAGCTGAAATCCTGCACAGTGCATAGAGATTTTATTTCCTCCTTTCTGCAGGTGCTAGACCTGGGGAGTGGGGGAGCAAATGTTTGCAACGATTTTTAGAAAGAGCTTATTTTGTCTTTCTGTAACCTGTGTTAAAAATAAGCCAAAAGAGAGGCAAGGGAGCTGTGTACAGAGTGGAAACACAGGCTGGAAGGGCATACCTGTGCTGATATTTTTACTTCCCACTTGGCTCCTCTGCTCATTCACATCCCTCTGTTTTTACCACCACCTGCAAAGCTGGACACGTTGCTTCAGCTGAACCCTCCCCAGTGTTAAAAACCACACCCCGAGGAGAAGAAAAAAAAATAAAAATAAAAAATTCTACAGCAGAATTCACGGGTTTAGGGTTTGGGTTTTTTGGGGGGGTGGGTTTTTCTGTGAACAAACATACAGGTTGGACACAGATGAAAAAAGTCAGTCTCAAAAACAAACATCTCACGACAACCAATACTGATGCGAGGCGGTGTCCTGGCCTCTCTGGGAGTGGGATTCAAAGGGAAATCCTAGGAAACACAAACCGGACCACGCTGTTTCTGCTGCTCCCCGATGCAGCGAGGATGTGGCGAAGAAGGTGATGGAGAGACAGGGAGTGGGGAACAAACCCCCTCTTCTAAAGAGGAACCTCCTGCTCCTGAAAACGCAGGCTCAAAGCCGGCAGGACACGGCCTGCGGGGTCCCATCCGCCCCCTCCCCGCCCCAGTGAGCTCCCGGTGCCCGCATTCCCTCCGCTGGAAGCGGCAGCGCCCGCGGGCACCGGGCGCCTGCCGGTCGTGCCCGGCCCGTCGCGGCTCACCTGGCTCGGGGCGGGCAGCCGCGGGTTAACCGGGCCGCGGGCAAGGGGGAGCCGGGATGTTCCGCCTCCCCGTCCCGTCATCGCAGCTGCGCGTCCGCAGCGGCACTTTCGGCGCTGCTCCTGTGGCGAACGCGCCGAGCGGCGCCGGCGGCGGCGGGGATGGCGCGGCCGGCCAGGAGGTGCGTGGGCCGGGGCTGCGGGACCAGGGGCTCCCCCGAACCCCTCGGGGCCTCTGGGGGATTCCAGGGTGGCCCCCCAGCCGAGCGGTCGTGATCAGTGGCACAGGGCCGTGTTGGAGGCCTGGTATTAGTGGTGTCCGCCGGCGTTCTGTCGTAGAATGGTTTGGGTTGGAAGGGACCTTAAAAATCATCCAGTTCCAACCCCCTGTCATGAGCAGGGACTATCCCAGGTTGCTCAGAGCCCCATCCAACCTGGCCTTGGACACTTGGAGAGAAAAGGCAGCCACAGCTTCTCTGGACAACCTGTGGCAGGGCCTCCTCACCCTCACAGCGAACAATTTCTTCCCAATATCCAGTCTAAACCCACCCTCTGTCAATGTGAATCCATTCCCCCTTGTCCTGTCACTCTAGACCCTTGTTAAGAGTCTCCATCTTTCCTGTGGGCTTCCTTCAGGCACTGCAGAGCCACAATTGGGTCACCCCAAAGCCTTTTCTTCTCTCAGCGTTTCCTCCCAGCAGAGCTGCTCCATTCCTCTGATCCCCTGGGTGTCCCTGCTCTGGCCTGGCTCCAGCAGCTCCCTGTCCTTCCTGTGCTGGGCCCAGGGCTGGATGCAGCCTTGTAGGGGCATAATACTGGGTCCAGTGTGGTTTAAGTTGCTCATCCATGACTTAGATGAAGGGGTCGATGTCTTCTCAGCAGTTCACAGATGACACAAAGCTGGGAGGAGTGGCCGATACTCCGGGGCACTGGTCAGCCCTTCAGAGGGACCTGGACAGGTTGCAGAGATGGGCAGAGAAAAAGTGTCTACAATTCAGCAAAGGCAAGTGCAGGATTCTGCACCTGGGGAGGAAGACCCCCATGCACCAGCACAGGCTGGGAGTGACCTGCTGGCCAGCAGCTCTGCCGAGAAGGACCTGGGGGTCCTGGTGGACAACAGGCTGCTGTCCATGAGCCTGCAGTGCCCTGGGGGCCAGAAAGCCCAGTGGTGTCCTGGGGTGCATTGGGAAGAGCAGTGCCAGCAGGTCAGGGAGGGATCCTGCCCCTCTGCCCAGCCCTGCGAGGCACATCTGGAGTGCTGTGTCCAGCTCTGGGATCCTCAGGACAGGAGGGACACAGAGCTCCAGGAATGGGGCCAGTGGAGGCTGTGGAGATGATTTAGGGACTGGAGCATCTGTGACAGGGAAAGGCTGAGGGAGCTGGGGCTGTTCAGCCTCGAGAGGAGCCCCAGCTGAGAGGGGCCCTCAGCCCTGTGTGTCCCTGTGTGCAGGGAGGGCTCAGAGCAGGGCCCAGGCTCTGCTCCGTGGGGCCCAGCAATGGCACCAGGGGAACGGGCAGGGACTGATCCCAGGAAGTTCCACCTGGACATGAGGGAGAACTTCTTCTCTAGGCAGTGACCAAGCCCTGAGCAGATTGTCCAGAGAGGGTGTGGAGTCTTTTTTAAAAAATCTACAAGCTATTCCTAATAACCCATTGTGTACAGTTGTACTGATTATAGATTTATCTCTGCTTTGTGGTGACTAAGGACAGGGTAGGGTTAGGTTGGATATCAGGGAAAGGTTCTTCCCCCAGAGGGTGGTGGGGCACTGAACAGGCTCCCCAGGGAATGGTCATAGCCCCAAGGGTGCCAGAGCTCCAGGACCATCTGGACAGCGCTCTCAGGCACTGGGTGGGATTATTAGGGTGTTTGTGCAGGGCCAGGAGTGGGACTGGATGATCCTTGTGGGTCCCTTCCAATGCATGGATAATCCATGATTCCATGATTCTGTCCACCTGAACACATACTGCTTTTTTTCCTTGTAAAACATGATTTCCCCAGTCAGACCCCTCAGTCAGAAAGGATTAATAGTGTGGTTTTTTTATATGGTTTTTTTCTTGCCACAGGAACAAGAAAGTTGTTGATTATTCTCAGTTTGGGGATTTGGAAGATGATGGTAAGTGGGATGTTCTTGTATATTAAGAATTTGAAATCATTGCCTGTTACATAAAAGCATATGTAAAAGAGGTCTGTTCAATTTTCTTTTTAAATACATTTAAGGATAGTGCAGTTATAATTGTTGTGTTCTTTTTAAAATAGGATTAATTTCCAGAAAATATTTTCTGGATGTATTTTCAGTGTGTAATGAAACTTAAGTATGAAATTTAAGAATATAGGAAAACTCATGACAGCTTGTTGCTGTTTTCCAACAGATGAAGACTTTGCACCTTCAAGCAAAAAATCCAGAACACAGCTTAAGGAATCGAAGAAGGAGAAAAAAGAGAAGCAAAAGAAGCCCAAAGATGTTACTCCATCACACACACTTAGTAAAAGGTAGGAAATTATTTGGTCAACTCTGTGTAAAACTGGACTTCAATAAGAGTATTTGGGTTTGGTTTCTTCTCCCTTAGAGTTTTAAGAAGCTGAGAATAAACAATTAATACATGACTGTAATAAAGATTTTGAGCCTTATTGATGCACTTGTAAAGAACTCTAAAAACTCTGAGTTTCTTAGGGACTCCTAAACCAGAGAAATATAAAGACAAGTTTGATTCCTTCCAAAAGAACATATTTAAAGGAAGATAAAAAGTCCATGTCAATGAAAAAGAGAAATCTAATTTTTATTAGTAGAGTTTTTCTGTGGTAATGCCAGTTAATAGTTTATATAGATAGATAGACACACAATGTTTTGTAATCATAATACTTTAAAGTATAGAGTGCTTTAAAAATTAGTGTATGCTTTGTCTAAATAATTTTAAAATGTAGTATTTGTACACAACATGCTATAAATATGTATTGAAATATTAATCTCTTCACAAGTATCTGACTTTTTAAAAGTTCAGTGAGCCAGAAATAAGTCTATAACACTCATGTAATTGTTTTATTATTTAACATGTTGGCATCTTTTCCCCAGGTTATCCTTGGATGACAAACTTTATAAAAGAGATCTGGAAGTTGCCTTAGCCTTATCCATCAAAGAAAAATCTGCAAATTCCCAAGAGGTGCAAAATTCAGAAGAACAAGGTTACTTTACAGTTCCATGCAACACTCTTTATTTATATGCAGTGAATGTGAACATGGCAATTTATTTTACACTGAAATAGATTGAAAATCATATTTTATTTCAAGATGTCATGACAAGAAATTGAGAGTTTGTAGGTATTGCCTGTTTTCTTATGTTCTTTGTTTTGTTCTCTATGAGAAAAGTAACTCTTCTATAAGATTTTCAAAATATATACTTGGATTAGAGACAGATAAAAACTTCAGCTATTTGAATTTCTTAATATTTTTAATTTTTATAATGTGGTTTTTGAATAGTAATATTTCTTTTTTTTTTTTTTCCTGGATTATAAAATAGGTAAGAATGTTGAATCAGAAAATGCACAGAGGACACTCCCTTTTTCCAACTGCAGTGTAGACAGTGAACTTTTAGGTGAGTTGTTCTCATACTCTTTTCAGAAAGAGCATTTAAGCAGCTTATCTCTTCATTGTTTCCATTGATTCTGGTTTTTTTTACTGATGTGGAAAAAAGAGTCTTTATCTTAAATAAAGTTTGAAGAATGTGTCAATTCTTTTGTTAAAAATTTTGGTCCCAGTCTTAAAATGAGCAAACCTGTGGATTGGTGAATTTCTGGTCTTCTTTTTGTTAGCCTGATTACAGATAAGTGTTGATAAATTTGACAATGAGCAAATAAAAAGAGAATCACATGAAAACAAGCGTCAGTGGTATGTTTCTGAATAGTATAACTTCAAATCAACAAAATGAATTCTGGGGACTCAAATACCAAATTGTTTTAGAGGAGGAGAATAGATTTACTATGAATTTGAGTTGATTGAACCACTTTCTGTTTTGTAGGTCTCAATCAGGTTATGGACGATGATGCACCTGAGGGTGACAGGAGGCAAAGGACAGCAGCATCCAAAGTTCCAACACATCACAAGTCATTGGTGGTTGACAGTGATGACAGAACCCATGATCCTGACTCTGAGCCAGAATCTGTACCCAGTAAGTTCTTCTCCACCAAAACCCTCTCCTTAGATGTGCTTTGGATGTGATGCCTTACATTTAGTTTGGATTTTTAGTGAAAGTCATGCGGCTTTGACTGTATTTTCCCTTACTCCCCCCTTACTGAAGCATTATCCCCTCATACTTGTGACATCTCAGTTATACTTTCACACTAAATTTAAACGCTGGAGCTTATTCACCCCCAAACCAGTAAAATTTCACTGCTTCTCTGCATTTTTATGTCAGGAGAAATTTCTTATGCCCTCCTTGTCCAGGAAAGTTTCATCTCTTTAAAGATCCTGTGTTCATTTTTCCAGTTGTTTTCTGGGATTTGTGTCAAAACAGTGACTCTGGATTGGTATGAGGTGTTGGAGCTTTCGCTGTTGGCTTTGTTTAAGCTTATTTTAAAAAGCAAGTAGCCTCCCTTCTTTCCTTTCCTGTGGTTGTCATCTCTTGGAAGAGCAAGCTGCATCCATGTCTCTGTCATTCCCTAACAGGCAAGGTGTCTGTGTAGATATTAACTGCTTCAAGATGGGACAGTCTAATACCATCCTCATTATTTCTGCTGTGCAGTGGTCTGTCATCTTAAGTGACGATTTCTCTGCTAAAGAGCATCTTTCTAAAGTAATTCTACTTTCCATCCCAGCATCACCTATAGTTTCTCCTTCCTGGATACTGGAACCCAACTCTGAGCCAAGGCAGAAGGTGATGTCCAGTCCCTCAGAAGCAGCTGGGAGGCCTCTGCATGCATCAAGTCCTGTCACAGACAAAAAGCCTAAATGGACACCACCAGGTACGGGTGAGGTTGCAGCTATAGAAACGTATATGAGTTGAGTTAAGCTTTTAGCAATCTCTCCTAAAAGCAAACAAAAAATTAAACTCCTGTTTAATTTCCTGTTCCAGGAAAATGCCTGCCCTTTATATACCTTTTACAGAGATTTTCTTTGGACAGATTTAAAACAGAAAGAGAGGAAGGAAAAAAAGCTTTATCTGTGCTTCTTTTACAGCATTATCCTTAACTCCTTTATCTGCGTGGGGCTTATAAAATATTTTCTGAACTGTGGATCAGACCTTAATCAAAAGATCCTTTCATGTCCATTTCTCTCTTACTTAGAGCTTTCTTTATCTCTGGTATGTGCTAAATTATTACCTATTCCAAACAAAGAATACTAGAAAAATGCTGGAGTATTTAACTGCTCTAGTAAAGCAAATGCTTAGAAGCTTTATTTTCTCAAGGTGTTTGAGCATGCTGCTGCTGTCTCCTGATTCTTTGATTTTTCTTCATATTTACTCTTCTTTTCTATACATAGTTCTTTCTGTTTGGCTCCTTTCTCTCAAGTGCTTGTTTCCCCATTGGAGTTGTGTTCAGTGTTTCTCTGTGGAGTGCCTGAAAATGCCCAGGACACTGGAAATAGTTGCCCAGTGTTGCTGCAGTATGTGGCTGGTTAATTAATCTGTGCACCATTCCTGCTGCACTGGCTCCCAGAGGGATGGATCCCTGGTGAGTGATTTCCATGTGCCTCTGTGGTTCAGACCTTTTTGCACTCTCTTTAGAATGCTTCTTCTGTGCTGCTAGGAAAACTATTAGAAGAGAACAGTCATATGGTAACTTTTTCCTCTTTAAACTTCCAATACCTTCTTTTTGTTTTAAAATCCTCTCCAGCTCCATCAGGAAGCAGTAATGCCTCTGTGAAATGTGTTCCTGTTAAGTCACCTACTCACTGCCTTAGACTTGGCCTCTCCAGACTGGCAAGAGTCAAACCTCTCCATCCCAGTGCTACCAGCAGTTAAATGGTCAGTGACAAAGTGCCACACAGAGGAAAAGACTGTGGAAAGGGTTTTGCTGATAAACAGCAGGTGGGCAGTGTTCTGGCATCATCCATTTTCGAGGACTCTTGTTATGGATGTGGTGTTTGGTGTTAGGATGAGTTTTTATTCTGCCAATTGCTAGGCATCCTCAAGTGCTACTGAATAATAACATGATTTAATCAAAGTGACATCTGGGCCACCAGCTTTTTGATATTATATTCATAGATGTTGGTTTATGATAATTTTAATTCTCTTAATACCTAAACTCTTGGCATTAAAGTAGTCTAGACAGCACTGCGGCAGTATGGATGATAGGGAAATGTTTTTTAGAATGTTGTTTTAAAAAAAAAACTAAAATAAAATATTTTATAATATCTAACTGTATTCCTTGAATTTATTAATTTTGAAAGTCACTTTAAATGTTGGTTGCAGTCTGGCAGATATTTTTGCCTGTGTGTGTTCTTACTGGAAGTCAGCAACATTAGTCAGGCTCAGACAGTGAGGAATTTCCTTGGAGCTCCTGGGGCTTCATTGAGGATCATGATAGCCTGCTAAGGTAGAGGGTTTTGTAAAGCAGTGAAATGATTGTTACTGGTTAATGAAACTGAGCATTCACTAATCCACAATGTCAATAATTTCTTATCTAAGACTGTTGATTACAGTGGATGGCAGCAGATCCATTTCTCCCTGTGTTACTCGTGACTCAGGGAATTGCATTAACAAAGGAGTATCATAGAATTGTGGAATGTCTGGGGTTGGAAGGGACCTTAAAGATCATCGTGTTCCAACCCTCTGCCATGGACAGGGACACCTGCCACTATCCCAGGTTGCTCTGAGCCTCATCCAGCCTGGCCTTGGACACTCCCAGAGTACGGGGCAGCCACAACTTGTCGGGGCAACCTGTGTCAGGGCCTGAGCAGCCTCACAGGGAACAATTTCTTCTTCATATCCAGTCTAAACCTACTCTCTGTCAGTGTGAAGCCATTCCCCCTTGTCCTGTCTCTCCATCTTGTGGGCTCCCTTCAGGCACTCCAAGGCCACAGTGAGGTCACCCCAAAGCCTTCTCTTCTCCAGGCTGAACAATCCCAATCCCCTCATCCTTTCCTCCCAGCAGAGCTGCTCCATCCCTCTGATCCCCTTGGTGTCCCTGCTCTGGCCTGGCTCCAGCA
>WEKY01029777.1:9155-22385 GCA_013390045.1 Picathartes gymnocephalus
TCCCTTCCCTTCCCTTCCCTTCCGCTATGTAGTATGTATTGCATGTTATGTCAGAAGCAGAGAATTATCTTTAAGGTGCTGCTAATAAGAAGTTCGTCACCACTTGGCTTCCTCAGTGCATATTAGGGACTGCAGAGTGAATAGGGGATTAATCAGTACAGCTTTGCTCCGGGTTGTTTGAGGCATTTTAGTGCTGGTGACCTAAAAATTTCTCTGTGCTTCGGTTTGAAAAGCCCAGTAGTTGGCTTTTCAGAAAAGTAGGATCACAGTTTGCAAGAGATAATCAAGTGACCAAATGCCTTTTCTTTCTCCCTGTCCTTTCTATCCCCAGAGCTTGAACATGGGATATGTATTAGACTTTTCATGAACCCCCACTGTATTATATACTTAGACCAAATAAGTCCGGTTCAAGAACTGCTAAGTACACTGAGCAGACAGCAACTTCCTTTCAGCCTTCCAAGTATATCTCTGACACTAGTCACTTTTTGCTGCCTCTTAGGAGGATCTTTACCTAAGTTTCTTACCTATTATCAAAGGTGGGATGTGTATTGCAGGTGTATCTTTTCTCCGGGGCTTTTTTTGCTTCAGTTCAGTGATTTGAGAGTCTGGACTCACTCTCTCTCTCTGTGGCTTCTCTGCGATACCATACTTTTTCAGCAGATTATCAGATGAGTCTGAAACTATGCCTGCAATCAAGAAATAAAGAAAATGCTACTTTAGCCTACTTACATTGAAGAAACTTTCACCTATGTAACTCTCCCAAAGACTTCTCTGAAGTACAGTGGCACAACTGCATGATCTGATGCATGATGTACCTACCCTACATTTCTTTCAAATTAATTATATCCCATAGGCTCTAGAAAATGATGCTATCAGGCCAGCAGGCTTCTGATTGTACATAATGCACTGAACTGCACCCCATCAGAAATCGTGGGACAGATGAGTGCAATCTATTCCAAAACCTCAGAATCTTACCACAGTAGCTTAATCACACAAATGCTGAAGAGGTTAGTTGGGAGCAATGTGACTACACAGAAGTGCCTATTTTAACTAGTGAAAGAATGTTTTCTTTATGATATGACAATTGCAGGAAGAAAATGCAGCTCTCCAGCCTCTGAGATGCTCTTCCTAAGAGACAATTGCTGATGGAACATACATGTGAAAACTGAACAGAATCAAATTCAATATCTGGATTACAAATACTGGAAAATCCCAGTTGCTTATTTTTGACTTGGTGAATTGTTGCAGACGTATAGCACGCAGGTAGTTACTGGTTAACTCCTCCATGTATGTGCAGCAAGGGAAGAAGAACTCAATAAGAGCACAGCTCTCTCACTGGTGAGTATAACAATAAGTGCTTGTTAGCTGAGAGTGACAAACATTTATTCCCACTGCTCTTCTTGGATCACTAGGTTTCAGTGGCAGTCTCCTGCTTATTCTTCCCTTTTCCAGGTTGGTGGCATTTGGCTCTCGAACATATATATTTGTGCCACAGCAGGGAGCATCCTACAAGATGCCCCTTTGTTGCTGTGATGGTTTCTGGCTTCCTGAAACACCTACACTTTGCCAGAGTCCCCATAAACACATGAGCCCTGTGATTTCCAGGACGAGCATCCTGCAGGTGGCTTTTGTACTTCACTGGTCTACTCCCAGTCTCATTTCCCAGCCCCCTGCTGTGCACTGGATGTAAGTTCCATGAATAAGTGCAAGGGCTGGACTTGATCCTTTATGATTTTGGACCATATCCAATTGGGATATCTAGCATGGCTCAGCAGCTGCCGATAAATACACATCATTTCACACATAAATGTAACACCATTTAGCAGCAAGACTATGAGCTCCATGGAAGCATGTTTTTCAGAGCATAAAACTACCCACCTTGGTATTCCCAGAAGTGAGACCAAACCCTTCAACTAACACGGAATGTCTTTGAGAAAGTCAGACTTTCTGTTCACCTGCCTTCCCAGGTGCACATGCATGAAGCTGTGTTCCTGTCTCCATCTGAGGTGACATAACTGAATGAACATTATAGGGACTTTGACCCAGCTTCAGTCCCCAGAGGTGAATTGGGATTTCAAAGTTGAGAGATTTACTGATCACCTGTTAGAGGTGGTGGAGTGTGCAAAGCTGGTGTATCTTTTCTCTTTGGCTTCTTTTGCTCCTGTTCAGTCTTCTGGGAAGCTATGAGGGTTTTACCTTTTCTTGGGGTTTTTTTGAGGTCACAGCTCTTAATCAGTTGCTCTGAAAGATCTTCTGGAGGGAAAAAAAATATAATAGAAATTGAAATTTAGGAGAAGTAATAAACCAGATGGTGGAAAGAAACACTTTGATAATACTGTTTTAATCCAAGTAAATTAAAATACCCAGGAAGAAAGCCAACAAAAGAGGCCTCTGTGCCATACTACATAGGAGTCAAGTGACTTAGATAGTCCTTCTGTGTTGTTGGCAGTAGACATAAAATGGAGAGAGCGAGCTGTGGGCAGCTTTTGTGTTTACATATCAGAGGAAAGGCTGTATCATTGTGTGCAGAGGTTTCATGGCCACCCCTGTTTCATCCAGTGGTAAGTGTGTGGATTGTGTCTTCCAGAGTTACAAGGCCAGTTTTGTGAAGGGAAGTTTTACATGTACAGGATCAGTCTGAGGTACTGGTAAAATGAGCCAGTCAGTATACTGCTCCCTTCAAGAGTTAATTTTATTTCCAGACCTACTGAGCAATTGGTATTTGCTTTTTATTTACATAACATTACACTGGTTTTTTTGTTTTCTTTTGAAACAATCCTTTACTCAGATGACTCAGAGAGTCAACATGACTTTTTCTGCAAGGGTCTGTATTTCTGTGTGCTTATGCAAGCTGAAAATACTGAAGACAGCTTGTTGTTGTAGTACATCCCCTTCCCTCAACTCCTCTTTAGGCCTACTCGACAATCTTAGCAGCTTCTGATGAGCCTTAGTTGCATCAGCTGAGTAGTGAAGTGCGCCTTAACTATGCCAGCTGGGCGGTGAAGCATTCATGACCATACTGGGTGTTCTTGTATGGTAAAGGTAGGAACTATTCTGACCATACCAGGAACATCAGCAGTCTGTCCAGGGTGAGGAACAAAGGATAAGCAGTCATTCTTACTAGCCTTGGTAAGTCATTTACCTGAGTCGTAGCCCAACTGAAATGAATGAATTGAAAAAATGAATTGTAGCCTGAGTGTAATAGTACTATTTTTACTGGACTTTTTGGGGAAAATCATCTTGTGATTCTACAAACAGCAGCGCTAAGTAAGGCTATTTGAGCTCTCCTGGAACACGGTGGGCCTCTGAGTGGGATGCCTCTTGAAGCTTGTAAACCCTCAAGTTTGCAATACTTGAAAGACCGTTGCTGACAACGAGGGCTAGGCAGGTACCACCCCCACATATATACTCCTTGAAGTGTAGCCTATGACTGTTGAGAAACAATAAGGGATTTGATATGAGTATTGCAGTGAGTCAGAAGGGAATTTTTGATAGCGAGAGGGACCAATCTGATTTTTATTTATGCCTTAACATATGTTATACATCGGGTGAAAGATCCCTATAAAGAGCTGTGCATGTGCTAGCAGCGCTCTCCTCAGGAAGGCTTCTCCTAGAAGCCAATCAGGGCAGAGAAAGCCTCCATGACCGGAGGGTGAGTGACCCCCCAGTTGCCGGTGGGGCAAATGCCCGAATGCCTGCGAAGAATGCCTGGGAAATGAGGCTGTGGGAGGAACCGTAGCACATAAAAGCAGCTAACTGCAACACAACAGCAGACATTTTGCTTTGGTATTCTTGGAGGGATCGGGGGCTCACGAGGAAGGTAATCTTGGCCCTTCTCCCCCCGCCCCTGCCTTTTCTTCCCTGTGTTCCTGCTTCCCTGCTTGTACCTGCTTTGCCCTGATTCACCGTTTCCACGAAGCAGCTCAACATCGTGACGACCTTGTACTCCACTGTCTACCCAACGGAACGGGCTCCGCTACAGCTAGCGACCCTCATCGTGCGTCCCGGGCACAGCCGCCGCCAGCCTGCACCCAGCCGAGCCTGCAGCCGCAGCTGTCGTCCGCAGCATGAGCCCGCTTGCACGCAACCGCGACCGCCGCCACCGCTGTGTTCTGTGCGCTGCCCGCCTGCACCAACCTGCTGTAGCACTAGCTCGTAGTGACCAGCCTGTCGCCACCGCCTGTACCCAGCCGCAACTGCCGCCCGTAGCCGCCGCACCCCGACCCTGAAAACACGCAGCACAGGCGCGCGCCTGTGACCACGGCAGCCTGTTCTCCGCCGACTGAGGGAACACGCAGCCTGCTACTGTTCGGAAATCGCGCCCAGCTAGCCACGGGAGCTACATAGGCGCACTGCGGTTTGCAGCACGCACCCTCCGCCTGCTAAGTTCACCGGGGTTCCTGTGGTAACGCTGTCCCTGTCTTCTGTTTCTTTCTCCCTCTCTCTTTTCCCCCTCTCTGTTCCTTTTCCTATCCCCCTTTAGTAGGAACACTTACCCTTTTTTATCAGTAAACGGTTCTCAGATATAATATTGTTGCGTTTGCGCTTATTTTCGTCCGAGAAATCTATCAGAAAGACTCCTTCCCGACTCCCCCTTTTATAGTGGAACGGGACAGATAGGTACCTTTACAGTAGTAGATAGAGATATATACATATTTTTTCATGTTTTCATCCAAGTGAATGGATTATGGTTTGAATGTTGTTATTTTGAGTATATAATTAACTCATTTATAATTGTAGCAAGTACTGTTGAATTACTTTTAAAAATATTAAATCAATGATTAAATACTTTTGCACCCTTTTCTTATATTCATATCCTCTGCACCCCTACCCTCTTGCATCTCTAGTCTTCATGTAAATCATTCAAAATTGCTTCTAATCCAATTTACTTATGTATGCTTCCTCTACATAGTAAGCAATAGAATTAACCTTGCCACTTAACTCTGTTAAAGCTGCATTCTAATGAATTCATATTAAACCATACTTTTTGCTAATAACCTTGACAATGATTCTTTAAGCATTGTAACCACTCATTTGTGAACCTCTCATTAGTATCATCACAGAAACCAATGTTTTGTATTCTTAAAAGCTGCTTGTTTACCTTCAGCTGGTCTCCCCATACCTTACCTAACCCCTGACTGCAGACTTGGATGCAAGCACGACTTCATTCCAGACTCTCTCACATTATTTAAGGCAGCTGTTATGTCTGAACCTACAGGTAGATGTGGGAAGGATGGCCTCCAGTTAAGTCCCTGGAGAGGTGGGTTCTTTTTCTGGTTTTCACAGGCTTTCTTCATAGTCCTTTGAGCTCATTTACCCTCCCACTGCCTCAGTTTCCCAACAATAGAATGAAACTCATTCTGTATGTATTTAAATAAGCAGTTTTATGGACCAACTATGTTTGCTACCAGCAGTTGTAAAAACTGTGTCTGTGGCTAGAAATGTCATGTAGCAGAGACAGAACTAAGATACCTTCCTTGCAGTACAAATAAAATTTATAAAACCTGTGGTGAGATAGGTTTTTTTTACAAGGAAGTGAAATTGCATTTGTGTTTCTCTGTCATCACAAAGGTAACAACAAGCAAACAGATTTTTGTTTCTGGGTTGCTAAATCTTCAGGACAATTTTGGAAGATAGGAGTGAAATCAAAACACTTGAAGCAGACACAAAGACCATGAATATGCAAAAAGCCTATCTATCAAGCATGAAGTCTGGTATTCAGAAATGTGGCAGAGCAAAGACAACCCTAGTATGGTCATTGTAAAAATTGTATGAAGTAGCTTCAAGGAAGGAAACTGATGATGAAGGAGAAAACATTTTTAGAAAGTTGTCCCAATGACGGCTTGAAATCTTTTAGTCAAATTGCATATGGAAAATATGTTCAGGGAAAGCTCAGCTATATCCTAGCTTTCAATTTACCGTGGTATAAATGAAGAAACTGTTCTACTTTTTCTACCAGGGAAAATATCAATGACTCTTTTTCCTTTCCCCTCTTTAATTAACTTCACTCTAGAATTTCAGCTGATATTTATATGCTGGAAAAATGCTCTTTGTCTTTCCATCTAGCACTAGAAGTGTCAGCAGAATGTGTAATCTATCTGTTTCCATGGGGCCTTAATTGCATCACTGTAGGGGAAAAATGGACACTGGACAGGACTTCATGATGTGAAGGCAACACCTCTCATTAATGCAATGACTTTATCAAATAACACTTACCTAAATGGTTACACTGTGAATCTTGCTTGTCCAGTCTCTTGTCTGGGATATCAAGTGGCTGAACACATTCTGTTGACATCGTTGAAAAAGGCTTTTCTCCTCCTATGAATATACTACACCACATTAAAAAAAAAAAAAGTCAACAGCATGACATAAAACAGACATATTGAGGTTACCTAATGAGGAGTTCTCGTCTTCCAGCAGTCTGGTGACCTGATTTTTTACTCACACTTGCTGCAATGCATTTATTCACTACCATGGCTACACTCACGGTAAGCAGTTTTTCCACCTACCTTCCTGTAAGCAACCCACACTAACATGGACTGGCTCTACAGAAAAACACTGATTTTGAGCATACAGAAAGTGCCATCTCATACACATAGGATGTTTTGTTCTGGTTTTCTCCATTTTTTCTCAACTGTAAACTAAGCATCATATTTTGGTGTTTATTAAATGAACCAACTTTAATTATGAATTCTGTTGAGTTAGTCTTTTAAGTCCAGCTCCCCTGATATCTTGCATACCCCAGAAGAAACAGATGTAAAGTGCTGCCTCAGAAAGATGGTGAATGCCCACAGACCTCAAAGCCATCATGAAATAAACTTACTCATCACTTTGGTAAGAGCATGGGCACCCATTTCATACAGCTATTCAAGTGTCCATCTCTGTACAGTCTCACTGCATTGCTGTTTGGGCTATTTTGTCCCCCTTTACTTATAGATGCAGTGAGTGTTGAAACCCATTCTCACCCATCCTCCTACCTGAGCTTCCCCAGCACCTCACAAGCTGAGATTGGATCCTGGGGCTGCCACAGTTGCCACCACAGAAAGAAGAAAGTTAGACCATTTTTCACTGCTGATCATTTCTATGGTTGCTTAGCAGAAACTCATCAGAATGACAAAAGGAATGTTAAAAGGAAACAACCTTCAACCTGAAGGTGCAGTCCAAGTGATCTCAGTATCTGCCTTCATTCAGCTAGAGCTGTGGCAGTTTCTTATTCACAACCTCTGTTCTCCGTTTTCAGGGAATAAGAGTAGACTGTGACTTCCTTGTAAGGAGGAAAAAGGCAATAAAGAAAAGAAAAAAGCTGGAGACATTGTGAATAGTAGATGAAAGACAGAAGTAATTGGGAAAAAATAGAGGAAGAGGAGGTAAAGAAGGGAAGGCAAATAAAAGAGAAAGGTAAGAAAAATGGCAGCTGAAGAATAACAGTGAAAAGGAGGATGGGAAAATAGACTAAACTGTGGGAGTTTGATTTTATCTTGCTACAGGAAAAGAAATTACCTTATTATTTCTCTCTAAATTGCAATGGTTGCTGACAAGAAACAGAACAGTAGGGAAGTCAATCTCATTTCCATGACTAAACTTGCATTTATGTACACAACAATTAACCCTTGAGCAAAATCCAGTCATAGAAATATTTGCAAAAGAAGATAGGAAAGGTTGCAGTGATGTAGTTCTTCAGAGGATGAAAACACATGTCTTAAATGCCAGTGACTTAAAAATAAATGGAGTAACACTGCCTGGCAGCACCAAATTTGACTCAACTCATGTCAACATCAAAAGTTACATTGACTGATACTGTACATATGGGATTAATTCCCTTATGTTTCACTATTTAAAATTTACAAAAATTTGTAATATTCTACAAATTATTAAAACCTTAGCGAATCAGGCCTACATAAGGGATTCAACTTCCAGATGTTCATTTTAGAATTATCTCAGTCCAGCCTCAAATCTCTGTTAAAGTGTTATACTTCTTGAAGGCTAATTTCTTTCACTGCAGGAAAAATCCTTCACTTGGGAAGACCCTACAGAAAGAAATCTTTGAAGGTACCTTAACATGGTTGCTTTGTTTACTCATTGTATAAATAAGCTATAGCTATGGTTTAAAATGAAGCAGACATAATTTTATTTAATACTGTCCTGGTTTGAGACAATCTGGGTGGAAACTTCCCAAAGGAGTTTCCTCTAAAAAGCAAATTCTGGCACCCCCTCCCCCAACTGGAGAATTTTCCCTGGTTCAGGAGACAATCTCCTTGGAGAAAAGTGGAAAAAACTGTTTATTTAACAAGCAGAGTATTCACAAGCATGAAAATGAATAATGTTAAATAATGAAACCTCTGAAGAGATGGTAGATTCAGAGATCCAAAGTCCAAAGTCCTTTATGTATGGCTCCCTCCAGGCTAGGAGCTGACAGGGCAGCCTCCCAGGGGGGCCTCTACCCACCGGGGTTTGCTAGCATGGGCTCCCACTGCTGGTCTACTGGACTGGAGCAGAGCTGAACAATTCCTTGAGAACTGTTTGGCTCTGCTCTGGACTGGAACTACAGGACCCATTTCTGGACAAAAATATAGACAATGGGAATACCAGACCATACAGTCAGCCCAGGACAAATACAAAACTTACTGTCTGGCCATATGAAGGTTTGCACTACATTCTGTGATTTGAGGGAGTTTTCTTCTTCAATGCCATTTGGTTTTATTGGATTTGATTAGGGCAAAATATTATGACTGGCTAAGTATTATGACTGTAGGTAAAATGTTCTTTTCTGAAGAATAGTCTATTTACAAGGTTTTCAGTAAAATCGTATTATTTCAGATACTATGGACATTTTTGTTTTTAACGGGTCTTGAGGCAAAAAAAGCTGAGGATAGCAAAATTTAAATGTAAAATTTGTAGTAAATTGTACTGACTGGAAATGGCTAATAAAATATAATTAAATTTGGTTAGATTTCAATAAGTTGTTTCATTGAAGTATTTTGCTTAATAAAAATTAAGTTTTGTAAAGAGACAATATAGGACTGGTACATGCAGATTATTGAGAGAATTGCTTCATTACTTTTTCTTAGTATGGTAGTTTGGAAAATATTATTCTAAAATTAATCTCTTAGAACTGTGTTCATATTTTATTGTCATACATGCTAAGCCCTTGGCATCTTCAGTGGTTTAAGATTCTGTTTTACAGGCTAACTTCTGACACTCCCTTTCCTTTTCTTTTCCTTTGTAAGTCTGCCCTGAAGCCAGCATTGCCTTGCTTACAAAAGTGTTTCTGCACTGCACTTTGTGACAACTTGTGTGACAAAAAAAAAAAAAAGACAAAAATTACCAAAATATATCATGGATTTTGGTGTCTTGGGTGTATATACATTGTGTACAATGTGTGAACCTATGAGTGCTGTTACATCCTGTCACCATGGGTTACACACAGAGTTCTCATTCAAAGGAAAGTTGCTGTATGTGAGCATTGTAATGGTGCTTTCCCAAACAAGTAAAATCAGTTCCTGCTACTAAGGAAACAGATTCCCCAGTAACATTTTATATGGGAAGGTAGCCTACTATGGGGACTGTATGAACTCATTAATATGGCTTTACAAATTGAAGCACGTTCTCAGATTTTCATGCATTAAGTGCAACACTTTTCCTAGCAGCCTTCACGTTAGCACAGTTTGCACTCTCTGCTGCCATCAGTCATCTTGGTAGCAAATCCTTGCTATTCATGTGATGAAGCGAAGTGGCTTTTTCTTGCACTCTGTTATGTCTCTTGACATAATGATCCACATTCATCCTTTGTGCATCTGTAATAGTTACATCAGAGACCTAATTCACACACAGTAGAAGATACTTCCTGAGATGCTATAGATTTTCCTATATGATTTAGGATTCAGTTGTCATTTAACCAGAGACTTTGGCACAGTGCAGCTAGGCTGTACCACCCTCTGCAGAGATATGTGCCTAAATGAGTCACCTTAAGTCTCTTACTTCTAGGAAAAGAGAGACATCTGAAATGCTTTCCTAAAAGTTGAGGCAAGTTCTAGCTTTGCCTACATAGTTTTGAATTGCTCCTTGTTAAAACTTTTGGCAAGAGATTGGATTGGCTCTACTCACAGACAGAGGAGGGCAATGAATGATAAAAAAGTGAAAAGTGCAGGTATTACTGAAAGCTACTTCAGCCGCATGTGAATGAAGTCTCTTGCTGAATCACTGTCGTATAATAGCATGACCTCTTTGGACATACACACTTGTAAGACATGGTGATTCAGATGAAATATATCTGAACTTTTCACTTTCTGGATATCAGCTTTGGATTTTTAGATATCTTAAAGCACATACTAAAATTTTTTTCAAAATTCTCTGTTGCTGTACGTGCTTGATTAAAGTGCCCAGATAAAGCTATTGTATCACTTACTAACAGGGTCCTAAAATACACAAATACTTGCAAGTAATATGATTACTTTATTTGCTTAAAGTGTTGGTTTCCATAACAAAATTCACCAATGCAACCAGTTACAGGCTTCAATTAGGTAAAAATATTTTGCTAGAGACAGATAAAGAAACCTATTTTGGTTTAATATTTTAATGCACAATTGGTTTAATGTAGATGTTTGTAATCAGCCTTGAGTTTAGGGAATACTCAGTACAGCTACTTTCACATATTTATAAGATGATGTAAATCTTTCAAGGCCATCTGATAATGTGACATTTAAACCAACTTAAAATGAAATCTCATGGGAAAAACCTACCTTGTAAGATAGAAAACTAAAGCTTTGAGAACAAAGTTAAAGGGCTGGACTTACTTTTCGTTTCATCTTGAATTAGGCATGGAAATGGCTTGGGGGGAAAATCTTCATTTCTTGTCTTCTCTTAGGGTTTGAAGGGTTGTAGGGGCTATGCAACTACATGGGTATAGTTGTATGTAGTCTGAAGGGACAATGCAGTTCTTAAATGAGTCACCCACAGGTTAGGGTATAGGTATTTTTACCTATAAGAAGGAGAAATTAAGTTCTGATATGCAATTCTTATAAAAGTTTACAGGCATTATGTGGGCATTAATGTCAATACTCCTCACCATTCTATATTAAGGCTCGTGATTTCTTTGTATATTATTTGAATACTTAGAATTTCTGAACTGGCCCTTTATAAGTTATCCACAACCTGTGCCTCTGAAGAATTCAGTAGACCATGTGGTACATGTGGTATTGTGTGTGGATTGTTTTTTTTCTTGTCCAGGAGAGTGTTTTTTTTCTACAACTGGCAAAATCCTGAAGAAAAACATGCTAATTTCCAGGGCACACATAATTATTAAATAAACCACTGGCAAGTTGACAAGGATGTTACATTAAAAAAAGTACTTTTGAGAGCATCCTCCTATTGGGTGACAGCAGTCAATCTGAATTTAATATGTTCATTTCGATAGTTGGTAATAATGTTGCCACAGAAGTCTGTTTGGCCCTATGTACTTACCTTCTGAAGCCAGAGCAATTCCTAAGAACATGGAGAGAAGCAGAGGCAGAAACAGAGGCAACTAAGGTCCTGGGGTGGTACAGTGTGCACACTTGTTTGTCTGCATTCTCATAGGCAGGGCCTGGCTGCTGCTGGTGTATTCAATAGTTGGAAGTAAGTAGGAGTATCTTACAGGTTGCTGCCAAATGCAGACACAAGGCAGAGGCTGGACTTCATTAGTTACAGTCCAGCCTGGACAAAAAGCAGCATTTTACCGCCCTGCCCAAAGAGCTGTCCTGGCATGAGGGTTTGCTCTTTAAGACTTGTGCCTCTTCTCCCACCAAGCATGAACTTACAGTTTCCTGGCAGGGTTTGATTATTAAATTATTCTAAATTGGTGCCCCCTTCTGTCTGGTTGCAATGAGCACATAAGCAAGCAGGGACAGGCAGGCTCCCAGCATCCTTACCTGCTCCTTTTTCCCTGCATCCCAAAACCTATGTGCTAGGAAAAGAGAGAGACCTGTCATTCCTTCTGAAGCATGCCCTCTGTGGAGGACTCTATAGTGTGAGTAGGCCCCTTATTTGCTTGAAGTCATTTACAAATGCATAAAGAAGGAATAAGATATTGGATGAAGCCATCTTGCACACATCTGCCCTACACAGAAATCATGTGAAACAAGTCAGGAGTCAAGGGGAATGGTACAACACCTGGATGATTTTGGCTTCTTCCATCTGCACTCAGCAGGCAGCCTTGGTACCTATAGCAGAAAGTATGCATCTTCACCCATATTCCATCCTATCCTAGCCCCATTACAACTGCTTCCTGGCAAATCACATGAATAAAGCAAGATTACAGTGGTCAGAGTAGAAAATAGATGTCCTACGAGTAGAAGTTCTCAGTGTTGCTGCTCTGCATTCAAACTTTTAATTACAAGTTTTACTATATGTTTAACATTATTGGAGTGATGCCTTCCGGGGTACAGAAGACAGCTTCATGCTAATGCACAGAGTTTCTTCTTCAGTTATTTAGGCACTAGGCTGCTCTCCACAGGCAGATTACTCTGATTTTTACTTTTATGAAGCATATTTAAATCTTCTTAGAAAATACGTAGATATTTGAAAGCTGATCTGTGTGCCTCCCTCTACCCAAAGCTTTTGCTACTAATAATAGCATGGATGCAGAAGTACCACAGAATTGTCCGGGAGCAGTTTCTTGTCACAGACAGTGTGCTTCTGGGTGCTATTTCAAAAAACTCTGTCTGGGTGGTAGACTGATTCCCACTACTAAATAAAAGAAACTTGTAAATAAACTTGTAAAATAATAAAAATATTTATTTGTTTGATTGAAAAAATGCAAGATACATTTGCACGGGTTCTGTTCACAAAGTTTTTGTCTTTGGAGATCATAAAAAATACGAAGTCTTCCCTGATTTTTTTTCCTTGAGGTACAAATTAATCCCTTGCACATGCCAGATTTAGTAGTGAGATAAGAAGTCCTTATACCAGTTCCCACTTTGTTGACTTGCATTATCTGATTGTGAACTGTCCCAGCAGTTTTAGAGAAAACACTCTCCTTCCCATTGCCCTATCCACAAATCCGTAACTCAGTTAGTCATACCTCAACTTTTCCCACACAGGATCATCCCCAGACCATTCACTATGCAGTGAGGACCCTGTGCTTTCCTGCTCATCCCCAGAGGTGATAAGGCAACTTGCTGGTGGTGGCTGCTAATAAAAACCCCCAAACAAACAAACAAACTCATGCCCACTCACCAAAAAAAAAAAAAAAAA
>WEKY01029777.1:22490-35186 GCA_013390045.1 Picathartes gymnocephalus
AAAGAAAGAAAGAAAGAAAGAAAGAAAGAAAGAAAGAAAGAAAGAAAGAAAGAAAGAAAGAAAGAAAGAAAGAAAGAGAAAAAGAAAGAAAGAAAGAAGGAAAGAAGCCAACCAGCCAGGAGGAAAACCTGTGGCTGAAGTACTTACTGAGCAGTGTGAGGTAGCAGGGAAGGTGCAGTTTGAGGATCTTTCTGGAATGAGGCTGCAGCTGATGCTCTTGCCCGTCTTATCTAGGGATAAGTGCTAGCCGTCGCTGTGGCAACGCCGCACTCAGGAAGCTAGGGAACAGCACCGCCACTCCCTGCCCCACCAGCAGATTCTAAGCCTGCTTCCTTCCTCTTCCACAAGTTGCAGAGGCCGAAGGAGAGGCAACAAGATGCAGGGGAGACCAGCAGTGCCTCAAGGCTGAGGCATCATTCCTGCCAGATGACCAAGAGCCATAGATGCTGATGCTCTCTAAGAAGCAAGGGATGTTGTGAAAGCTCTGGCACAGAGAGCCAAAAGGTGAGCTGCAGCTGCTGTGTCTAGAGCTGCTAAGAAAATCACAAGGGGAGGGAGTGAGGCTGATGCCGTCAGGGACCCCGGGGAGAGTTGAGAATAAAAGTGGAGCAAGAAGGCAGGGCACATATCCAGGAGCATCACCATAAACATAGAAACTGAGGGACATTCACTGAGGTTCGGTGATGACTGCACTTTTTGTGTATATCTAGCCACATCTGGTTATACAAGCATGGTGTATATGGGGCCAGGCAGGGAGTTTTCCATGGCTGCCAGTTGTTTGCCAGCAGAGACCAGTCTCTCCTATTTTAGCCCATGCCTTTGGATGGAACTGTTATTTCAGCTGAGGGAAAGAAATAAAAACATGCCTGACATTGGAAAAGCTCTGGAAGAAATACTCTACTCTGTGGTGGGTCTGTGAACTGCCCCTCTCTTAGTATTCATTTACAACAAAAATGCCTTTATCTAAAAGAACAGTGACAGCTCACAGTTGCTGTTATATTCTCTTCTTTTCCCCCACTCAGTGACTGCAATTCAAAAGTGCCAGTGTGCATGGCATACTTTCTTTCATGAACATTATATTGTACAGAAAGCCCAAAGGGGCAAAGTGCTAATTGCCAGCCCTGCAGACTGTACTACACCTTTGGATTCTTTATGTATCATAAGTGGTTCTGCAAAATGCCAAACATGTTAAATGCTCTAAAGGCACCACCTGAAAGAACTGTGAGATTTCTTCATCAATACCTGGGATGCATTACCCTGCAAAGTGTAAGTCACCTGTGCTTATGTGTCTTAGTGACCCACCTTTAAAAGCAAGTTCATAAATGCTTAAATTATTCCTGAAAAAATGGACCAGAGGCTGCTAAGAATGAAGAATAATATTTCTAAATTGAAAAAAACCCCCCAAAAAACACCCAAACCTCCGAACTCCTCAAACCACACAACCAACCCATCTCCATCACTGTCCAGACCTCTGTTGCAGTGAATTTTAAATTAAAAACCCTCTAATTTTCTCTGATATATCTTTTACTTAGCAACAAAATTGTTTTATGTTTTTCTGTGAAGTTATAGAATCAGAATGAGGTGAATGAAACAAAGTGGTCAAATCAGAAATATGTTTTGAAACTCAGCTGAAGATTGCCTTTTTATTGTCCTGATTGAAAAAGTCAGTCAGTCATTTATAGCACTGAAGAAATCCCTGAGGATGAGAAAATAATTTCCTGCTCTAGCCACCAGATTCCAAGATTGCTTTGGGAATATTACAGTATAGGCTTACTCAAAAGGAAAGCAGCCGATCAGCTATCTCATCAAGATTACACATCCAACCCTAGTCACCTTTTAGATTTGTTAGCTACCATGATGTCATGAAGCACTTAACTGCAGCAGCATCCAGTCTCTACAGGATGTCTGTTGCATTATCAGTGTGATGGAGGATTTACTGTCAGATATGATGTTTTAAATGTTTACAGTTGTTGTCCTGCTTGTAAGAGGGTTGGGACTCCTGCCAGCTTTCTAATCTTTTCTGTTCAGTTATTTCACAAACACAACCTGGAAAATAGTCTTAGTTTGTAATAAATCTGCACTTTAATCCTCTTCACATGTACAGGAGTGCTCCTATCTTGGGAAAAGTAGTTCTTGGAGAACTACTCATGTAATTAAAAATAAGAACATGTCTAAAAGTTTCTAGGCTAGTGCTTTAGAAGACAAGCAATGCAGCTATGACAGCTAGGAAAGTAGGAAAAGATCTAACAAAAAATTCAGGTAAATACCACACATACACATATATACACACACACACATGTACATATGTACATATATGCATGCATATGTATGTATATATAGCTATTACCTTACTGTGCATTTGTTTTTGGTCATGGGTGTGGAACAGAGCATCTGATGCTGCCTTCAGAGGCTAGAATGAGTCTGCTGGAAAGGAGAGAACCAAGAACACTAGAGATCACCAGGTAAGTCATATCACAGTACCTTCCCATGAAAAACGCTGTCTCTAAAGAGGTATAGGTGAGCATGATTATCAGTACCAGGAAGGCCTGTTGCCTTAAAGATGACATAGTTGGCACCTCTGTATGTTCCATATCTACTGCAGATGGCTATTAAAATCTTATAAAACTAGTACACTAGTAAACTTGTGTACAATCCAAGACATATGTACCACTGTGGTTCTGTGGGAGTTTGTTACATGAAGTTTACATTAAGGTAAGATTTTACTTTCAACTCTGGCACTACTTTCAGATGAAATAAGAGGTGCTGACAAGGTGAAAGTGAAGTGCTATTTTACTTTAACATATCTTATGTATCCAAAATCTGTTAATGATTCAGCCTCAAGTCAGTTCTCTATGCAGTGGCATGTGGTTACATCCAATATAATACTCACTCCAGGTAAGAAAACTTGGGGCTCACACTCTCCTGATGTGCTTAAGCCTACCTTCAGCCTGTGGTCTTATTGTGTGTGAAAGTGTACTGTGCAGTACCTTAAGTTTCTTCCAGGTTTGTGCTAACTCCTAAGCTGCTGCATGCATGTGCATGCCCAAAGTAAATTAATATGTGGAAAATTAGGAAATTGTACCTTGTAAGGAACAAATTATTAATTTAGTTCCTTTATAAATGTTGTTATAGGTATAAAACAGACTACAGTAAATGAAATAATTTATTTTGCAGCCGCAACAGTTTGATCAATAGGTCAATTGGCTGTGCTGGATTTTTAATCAGATTTCCTCATGTACAGTCAATGCTTGTCTTTGATAGTTTCTCTTTAAGTTGAGGAGGTTACAAGTGGAGAAGATCAAAACCTGCACTCAATGCACCTTGCTTTTCAGACTTACTATTATGAACGTTTACATTTCCCTCTATATGTACTTGTATAGGTATATAGGGACATCAGTGGCATTTATCATAGACACAAACAAAAAGATGTGTCATATTCTTTAAAAAGATGGCTTGATGAAAATCTTTGCCACATCCTGAAAAACAGCATATGCGTCCCAGGTCCAAGAGTGAAATAATTTGTGCTCGTTGTACTGCTGAGTAAAGCCTTTAAGGCTGTAATGCTCAGAGGAGTCTGGGGTTTGTATCTATCCTGATGAATGACTCCCATGAAAATGTCTTTCCTGCTGCTCCTACAAAGGTTAGGGGCATTACAAAGGAAACCTAAAAGCCTGGAAGACAACAGACTGATTTATAGTGGCAAAGGAAATTTCTGTGTCAAGAATCAGGATCATGCCCAGATTCCCTGTGCAAAGCCAAGGAGGAGAAGCTATCACACTAGGTTTACATGAAAGTTATTATAGGTTAACATGTGCTTTACATTTAGATTAAAAATTTAACATTTTCTAGTGTATCTAGTTTATAACAAAGTCTTCCTTCTTATTTCAGGAGAAGTAACCCAGGAGAAAACATGAAAAGAAAAAGATGTGGCTTTTCATGATTTTCCAGTGTGGTGCTTGTAAAGACTCCAGTGCACAGGTTTCATTAATCTTTATGTCAGAAGGCTTTGGGAGAGTTAATTTTAGGGAAGGACAGGTGTAAAATCCAGCAAATGGCAGACGGAAGTTGTCATGGTTTGAAAAAGCCAACTTTTTTTTCTCCTAGAAAGGCTCTTACAACTTCCTCCAGGCACAGCTTCCAATAAATCTGGGAAGCCCAAGGATTGGCTGGCTCTGCGATGGGCACTCTGTGTGGCCACTTGAATATTAGAACCGCCTTTGTGAACCCACATTTTAAGAGCAGGAAACCAAAATCTTTCTCCTTTTGTTTCTGGTCACAGTAAAGGTAATAGGGTGGGGGGATCCATCAGTCCCTCGGGGCTGACGGGCCCACCCAGCCTCCCAGCCTGCCTGGGGGAGGGGAGGGCCCCCATTTCCCCCCTCCCTTCTCCCTCAGGGCAGCGCTGTGGCTCCTTCAGGCTGGTTTTTTTTTCCTCCCCTCCTTGCCTGAGGGGGAAGGGAATGCAGTTCCGTGGGGCTGGCACGGCTCTCTTGGGCCGGGCCTTTGTCCGCCCCTGTCTTCCACCCTGGGAATGCCGGGGGGAGGCCGAGTCCCTGCTTCTCCCCCGCTGGCCTCCTCAGGGTGCTGCAAACACCTTACAAGAGAGAGATCAGTCTGCAAGGTATTGGAACCTGCTAGCTTTGGCTGTAAAGTTCTCCCCCCTGCCCCGCACCTGTGGAATGCATGGAATTTCAGCTGAACTGAGAAGGGCAATTAACTCTTTAAGTGTACAGATTGGACTCGAAGGAAGGTTAGGACAAAGAAAGAAGCTGCAGAGGCCTTATGTCAGTGAAAAGGAGGACTGAGTCTAAAGAGAGAGGAGAGAAAGAGGAGAAGCTTTTAAGCTGAAATTCTCCTGTAGAGCCATGCTGATAAAGTGTTCCTTGTAACTCATGTTGCACGACTTGGGAGGGGGATGCAGCATTTTAACTGTGTTGAAGCAAGGAGATGTTGAAGTAGCTATGGTTCATGAGACACTTGAACAGGAGAGAAATGGGGAATTTTGCCACAGAGAAGAGAGAGATGAGAAACCCTTGCCCCAGGGATAGAAGAAGAGAACCCTTGCTCCAGGGGTGGGACACCTTGCTTCCAGAGAGAGAGAGAAGACCTTTGCTGTTCTACTAGAACCGCTCATCCTTAAAACTTTCCCCCATGACACCGACTTGAGTCCTCGAAGCAGTCGTGGGAAAGGCTGCATATCTGGGAAAGGACTGTCACAGTTGGACAGACTCCGGGCGGGAGTTCACTGTGATATTAATCCCCACAAAGGAACTGTGTTTCTTGTGGGAAGATCAACATGGATCAACAGGAGAGACTCCTCTTTCCAACTGAACTGATGAAAGTTTGTTTCAAAGATGGTAAACTCACCAAAGACCTCTAAGTTTCGGTTTCTTGGGTTGTTGATGGAAAAAGAAGTGTTGGTACAGAAAGACAAATAGGGTGGGGGGGAGAAACATCTGGGGGTTGATTTTGGTTTTTTTTTTCTTTGTCTTTAGTTCTGTTAATAAACTATCTTTTATCTTTCAAGTTTAGGCCTGCTTTGCATTTCTCTTAATCCTTATCTCATCACAGAAATGAGTAAGTACATTGGTAGTAGGCCAATGTACTTAAACGCCTGCACCAAACTACTCGCTTAGTGTGAACAAGCGAATAGGTGAACGTAAACCCACAACATGAAATGGTGTTTCCGCCCGGTTTTGAACTCAACCCACTACAGTAGTGAAAAACTATATTCTGGGGAGACTTAGAACAAAGCAATAGCAGATGACCTCTGACCCATGTAATTTGTGCTTCTCCTTGTATCTATCACTCTTATGCAGCATGGAGCAAGGTGAGAGCTGGGATGAGATTAAAGCTGGCCTTTACCTCCTAGAGAAGTCTCTCTCCCTCCCTTTCCAGGGGCATTTAGATCTGTAGAATTGCTCCTTTTCCTGGAGTTGCTGTTTCTCACTCTAAATTCTTGCTCTGGTTAATTATGAACCAATGTCTTCCTATGTATGGATACAAAGGGTTTTCCTGCTAAGACACTGTGTACTTGTCAAGATTACATAATCTTCAACTCTACATCCAAGGATCTTTTTAAATAGCATCACAGTCCTGCACAGGGAGCTTAAAATACTAGACGGCTTCTAAAACACCACTGTGTTCACTCTCCACAGCTTCCACACAGTCTGCTTTATTTTATTAGACTGAGAACCTGGAAAGAAAACAACTTCTCTGACTGCAAATTACACATATTAGTGTGAGAAACATCAGTGCCTACAATATATACCTATCTCTCAGATTAGAGGCAGAGACTCATTGGTAAACTTCAGCTGTCTCTCAGCCTTTGTGTGCCTTGCAGCAGAATGGCAAGAGTTGCAGATATCTGACACTATCTGTGAACTTCCCTGGCAAAGAATATTTTTGCATGTGTTATCCAATAAACAATATATTTAAAGGGAAGTAAACTAGACTTGATTGAAACCACACCAAAAGTCTATCAACACAGGACATGAAACAAAAAGCAAGGAGCAGAGTGATCCACATAAGAGGGTTTTCAAAGAAACTCAGGTGAATACTGCCTCCTCTCAACTTCCCTGTGCTTCCAGTTTACTGCAAGTGTCTTGCAAAATCCTTCCTCACTGTCTGTTCTTCATATTACAGCAGCACCACAAACGTTTTGGTAGTTACTGCCCTGCCATGCAATGAGACTGCACTGTTGTGCTGACAAAGTTCCAGTTTGTGGGTGACTCAGGTCTTGAGAAGGCTGAGTTCTTCAGCATTGCTCAGTCAGTGGCAAGCTGTAAGCTGCATCTTTGCATTTTTCAGCACTTCCCCTCTGTAGAGACAAGAGCATACCTTTCCATCCCCTGAGGTGTTTGGATTTTTCCTTACAGCTTGAGAAAGACTTGCGGTCTCAAAAATTCAGTAGATGAAAAACTGTAATAGTTTAATTGTTGCTGGCTAGAGAATATGGAGGATGAGATTTCAAGGGAGCAGTCTTCTAGATCTTACTTCATGTTACTTCATTCTTGGTATTATCATGGACTACTGTAAGTCCTTACCTGGTCAACTGGCTGGCCAATTGGAGCCATGATAGCCACCATGTAGTCCTGATTTCTGAGGAGAGTTGCTCCTCAGAAAGTTGTACAAAGAGCTGAGGGGGAAACAAGGGGTTATTGCAACCTATTCTGGATCCTGAGAAATCTTACCTAGCCCAGAGAACAGCACTGGTGGTCTAGCAGTGGTGGCAGTCTTGCAGGGCTTTTGCCATGGTCTTCATCCTACATCCCTAGACTTTCAGACTGATGCTGCAGCCCATACAGCAAAATTGAGGGAAGGGGGAAGGAAGTGTGCTAGTGGTCCTTTCTTGGTTCCTATTGCTAAACAGATTACTGTCTGCTATTTAGAGCAGGATGGTGTCCTCTGTCTGAGACCATCTCTTCCATTACAGGTGATGGCACAAAGTAGATAATGCGAAGTACTTCTAAGGGGGAGAAGAACCCCTCCACTGGGTGGAATTTGAAAGCAAGTGTGAAATGCCCCTAATTTCACTGCCTGCATTTCAAGCTAGCAATTGTAATAGCAAAAAGTTGTGTTAGTCTTTAGTATTTTATCAATTTTTTATATAATTTCAATGGAACTGAGCCCACTGGAGGTTTGACAGCAAGCTGTTGAGATCAGCGTGGGTACATTACATTTCATTCATTCGAGACATACAAGTTCTGCTTCATGTGGGATTTGTGTAAATGTTTGCACAGATTCCTTATCTGCTGAAGCTTGCTCCTAGGAAGTCGTTAAGCTCATTAAAATAGCAGAAAGAAAATTGTCTCCTATAACTTCCATTTCAATTTTTATAGAGTGCACAACTAAATCTACTGCAGTTTAAGACAAAACTTCTACTGCTTTAATAGGGCCAAGATGTCACAAAGTGAATTCCCTAACACAGCATAAAACCTGAAAGCTCTCCCAGAACAGTGACTTCTCTGGAGTATGGACCTCAGAAAATTAAATTCTCAGTTGGTTCAGAAAGGTAAATTTTGTGCCTTACCAGAATACACAGTTGTTAGAATAAGAAACATTGATATGATACACAGAAAATATGTTTGATTAATCAGCTAATGTGATCCTTTTTCTATTGTGCACATAGAGTTTGGACATCACCAGGATAAACTAGATAACTTTTCTTTCTCTAAAGGCAGTCACATACATTTTCAACTTCAGCAGTACTATTTTGAACCACAAGACGTTGAGGAAATGTCTTTTTTGAAGTAGTATCATAGTGAAAAGTGACCATTTGGGTTATGCGGAGAGAACATTGCCAGGGTATTGTCACAGAGAGGAATGTTTGTGAAGCTGATATACAGCTGTTAGTATCTATTTCAGCTACATTAATAAAGACTGGTTCAATTCAAGCAGTGCCCAGGCATAAAGGATCTCCTTGCCTGTTGTTTAATTAAGTGCTTTTTCTTTGGTTAGGTTATTTGAATACCTAATCAATGATGAAACAGGAGAACAATAACTGCTCACATCAGGAAATTTTGAAGAGGCAGATGAGAGCTGCCTCTCTTTTTTAATGGTTCAATGGGACCACAAAGGACTTATTTTTTTTGCCAAGGACAGGAAATTATTAATATAAAACATGAAAGAAAAGGCAGACAGATCTTTCAACAAGTTTGTTTTGAAAGCAAGTTTGTTACCAAAAATTCGGTAAAATACAAAAACTCCTTAATACAAATGTACCATTAAGAAATAGGCATACTTTATTTGAGCAGATGCACAGGGGGATAGCTCCTTCCAAAAGCCATGCATGCTGGGTACAGAAAAGTTTCTGTTTATATACTGTATTTTGCATACATATTCATTCATTTTTCTGGACTAAACATACATATGATAATCATTTCCCCGAAATCATTAACATATTTCCCCTCCCCTTTACACATGCATTCTTCTGTCCTGGGGGCCTCTCCAGTGGTCCCTGGTGGTCCTAGACCCTAATGTTCCAGATGAGCTAGCTGAGTTGGCAGGACACTGAGGCTGGTGAACTTTCAGTTCTTCTTCTTACTTAATGGGCATTGTAGTGGCTATAGGCTAGTAGTTTTGGAGAACAAGCATTGTGTTAGCTCACCAGATGTAGGCCATTAATCATCTGGTAACAAGTTCAACTGAACCCTCTTTTCACTATGTAAAGTCTTATTCATCAAAGGTATGATGCCTGTTAAAACCAAACAACATGAATTTCCAGCTACAAGCAAACCTCAATGAGGATCTTGTAGAAGAGTAATAGCAGGGTGCCCACTTTCTACAACAACTGTCACAAGTGCTCTTATATATGTGGAAGGAGGACCAAAGACATTGTAAAAGCAGCAGTGTAGGTCCCTGCTGAAGGTGCTCTGGTGAAAGTAAATCCAACCTTTCAGTTAAATATCTGGATGCACTTAAAAACCCCAGATAAATGCTGCAAGTGCATTTCTGTAAAGCCAGGAGGGAGAAGACCCTATTCTCTGCCCTACTCCTTCTGCTGCCCTCCTCTGGAATAGTACTTTTATGGCTTCCCCATTAAAGCAGCAAGAAGAAGAGATGATGGTGTTAGAAAGATGCAGGGGGGAAGGGTGGACATATGCCAGTGTATGTTCCACTTGATATTCTATTATTTATGTAAAGTGAAACAGCTCCATCCATTTAGACAGCTTGCATTCATCCAGACCCTGTGACACTCCACAATCCTGTCTGTAAAATACACACAGACTTGGTTTGGGATTTGCTGAGATGGTATGCATAGAATGGAGATGGAACTCCATTTCCTGGAGCCCCGAGGAGCAGAAAAAAAAAAAAGAGGAGTGTCTCTCTCCATTTCACACACTTTAAAAAAAAATTATTTTAAGGATCTACAACCTACCTCAGAGCCAGGCTTTGGGAACACAGATGTTAAGCAGGCAGGGTTGACTACCATTTTCTGAGAAGCAAGACATTTTCCCCCTCCTCAGCCAGCGCAGACATTGCTCCATTTGGTACAGGGAATCCCTTTCCTTAATCAGCATGGGGAGATCTGGGAAATCAACCCCATGAGGTAAATTCTCTGCTGTGAATTTTACTTGAGTCATTTATTGCCTCTTGTGGGATAACACATAAGTAGTTGCTATGACCTGTATACATGAATGCACATAACAGACTGGAAAGTAGCTTCTTGCTTTAACTTTGCTGGGTTGACTTCTGCCAGCAATAGTAGAAAAAGCCATCAAAATTATTTTAGTTGTAAAAGTTAAAAGCTTGTCTGTACTTCTGCAGGGAGCATATGTATTGATTAAGATAAATGCTAATGAGGACTCTCTAAGACCAGAAATAAATACTCAGACATTTGTAAAAACATGCGAATCCATTTCTCTCCTTTACAGTGGTCTTACATGGTGAATCAGCACTGGAAAGATCCTAGTCATCCATTATTTTATGTAAAAGGACTTAATTTTAGCCAGAAGGGGAATGGAGGATTGTTTTTGCCAATTAGTTCAAAAATCATTTAGTTAGACGATAACTGACTCTTTTGGGACTTAACAGGCAGTATGAAAGCAATGCTACATCATTCTTCTTGGATTTCTACAGGATTCAGAAGGGTCCAGGTATGAAAATTCAGATGGCTGCATCTATGTCATGGCTGGCCTGGTTATGGGCACCTCTTCTTTATACCTTAGCAAGGTATAAATAACAGTCATGATTGAGAACATCAGGACATCTTCCATCTCATAAAATTAGGAAGAAGGAATAGTTTTGTTAATTATTGAATTCCAGCTGCTTAATTACTGTTTACAGTGTCTCTCCTTGAAAATAGCCATGTAAATTTCATTCCCTACTTGCTTGTTTAATTCAATTAAATCAATTGTTGCACACCTGTTTCCACTTACTTAAAACAATCACTATATGCAGCATATCAAATATGAAGTAACATTGAAAGTAATTAATATTCATCCTTGAAATGTTTCTTTTGGAATGGTATTATTAAGAACCCAAGCTGTAAAAATAATCAGATATCAAGTTTAAACCTTTAAACACCAATAGACGCATAACATTCTTTTGAACAGTACAGGCAGATTTGAACAGGCAGATGCACAGAAACAAGACATCTAGAGCTTTTCATAGGAGATTGCAGAAAAAAATTTTCTTTCCCTGCAAATTGATGCTCTGTTAATGAATGCTGGAAGAAACAGCTTCAGAGGACCGCAAACAGGTATTCCTTAAGCTATAACAAGGAGAGAGAGGTTCATCTTTGATGGACCTTATGCCCAAGAACATATAAACCTGTATGCCATCTATGTTCCTAATAAGATATAGACTGATACAACTAAGTAAGCTCCTAGACTTCCTGCTTATTGGGAAAATCTTGAACAAGGCTCAAAACCATAAGGCAGTTAAAAAATTGTGGGACACACACTCCCTACCCCCCTATTTTTTTCTATTTAATGATCTTTGTGGGGAACTTTACCTATCCTGACATCTGCCGGAGAAGAAACACAGAGAAGCACAAACAGTATAGGACTTTCCTGGCAAGCACTGATGACAACTTCCTGACAGAAGTAGTGAAGAACCCCAGAAGGAATAGTATGCTGGTTGACCTTATACTAACAAACAGGGAAGGTATTGTTGGAAGTTGTAGGCATGTGGGGGTCAGCCTCTTCTCCCAGGCAACCAGCAATAGGACAAGAGAACATAGTTTTAAGTTGTGCAGGGGAGGTTTAGGTTGAACATTAGGAAGAATTTTTTCACAGAAAGTGTGATGAAATATTGGAATGAGTTGCCCAGGGAGGTGGTGGAGGTGTTTAAGTAAAGACATGATCTAGTTGACATGGTGGTGTTCAGTCATAGGTTGTACTCAATGATCTCATAGGTCTTTTCCAACATAATGGATTCTATCAGATGTGAGGGCTGGGGGCAGCCTTGACTGTAGTGACCATGAGACTGTGGAGTTCACTACGGGCAAGGAAGAAACAGGGCAGCAAGAAAGATTATGGATTGAACATGGATTTCAGGACAGCTAACTTTAAACTCTTCAGGGATCTCCTGGGAAGAATCCCTTAGGAACAGGTTCTGCAGGAAAGAAGGATCTAAGAGAGTTGGTTGATATTCAAGGATCATATCCTCTAGGTTCAAGAATGATGCATCCTGATGTAGCAGCAAAGGGAGCAAGCAGTCTGCGTGGATGAATAAAGAACTATTGTCATTACTCAAGCATAAAGAGGAAATACACAGGAGGTGGGAGCAGGGACAGGCCACATGGAATGAATATAAAGAGGTTGTCAGAGTAACTAGAAATGAGACAAGAAAGGCAAAGGCCTATCTGAAACGAAATGTGGCCAAGGATGTCATGGACAACAAGAAGGGCTTCTTCAAACACATCAATAACAAAAGGAAAACCAGGGAAAATGTGGGCCCATTACTAGATGGAGGGGGGACCCTGGTCAAAAAAGGATGCAGAGTACGCAAAGTAACTGGATGCTTTCATTGCATCAGTTTTCACTGTCATGGCCAACCCTCAGGAATCTTTGACCCAGGGGACCAGAGTAAAGGAACGTTGGAAGGAAGACTTTCCCTCATTCAAGGAGGGTTGATTTAGAGAACACATAGGCAGCTTTGATGTCCACAGGTCCACGGGTACTCATGGGATGCACACATGAGTGCTGGGAGACCTGTTGGACACCACAGCAGGTCCTTTAATGGTCATCT
>WEKY01029783.1:0-34059 GCA_013390045.1 Picathartes gymnocephalus
AAAAAATTAATCACATGTAGTATTAAGTAAAGTCTAGTAGTTTAATTACACATAAACCTATTTAATAATTGGGATTTTTTTGTATCCTGGCTAAGCGTGCTCCTTTCAACTATATTGGGAAAGTCACAAGATAAAAGGACAAAACCTATTACCAAGGGCATTTACTTATTCTCAGTCTTCAATATTGACTGAGACTCCTAAATTTGGGCTTTCAGATTTTACACTTTATTCTTCTGACGTGCTCTGACGTGCTCCACTGCCCTGAAGCCACTTTGCAAAATTCATAGCAGCTTTCACATGCTCTGATGCTTCTTGGGACCAATTCAATATCAAACAATAGATGTGTGTGCAGTAGAGCCAGGAAATGTTACACAGGAGATCATAGGCTTATTCCCCAATAACATTTTGATTTGTAAAGTATTCCACTACACAAAACACACACAGGAGACAGCATTAAAAAGCATTAGAGACCATAGCCAGCAAGACAGAAAGGTGTCTTAAAATACAGATTGACTGCAAGGCCTGGGATATGAGCAGGACACACTAAATAATCAGTGGAAATATTATAGAAGGAGTTTTCAGTATTTTACATTATTCAACCATTTAACAAAACTCTCCCAGGACACAATTTGGCAAATAAATAAATAAACCCAAACAAACAAACAAACAAAACCCCCAAATCCTGACTTTTGACTAGTTTTCCCTATTGTTAAAATAAAGGTGTTTTTGTAATTCATACATCAAGAGGCCAGTTTTCCAGTCTTGTTCCTTGTCCAGTGCATTTCCATGCAGAGGAGACGCAGACACGGATTGCCAGGAGGAGTTACAGGGCAGGTTTGATCTGTTGCAAGGAAGTGTTGTGTATGATCCAGGACATGACATTGTCCAGTATGATCCCACTCTCTCTTCCTTATGTAGAGCAGAGTATTCCTCTGGTTAATGAAATGCAGATCATAAGGCATCATACTGCCCAGGTATGCAGTTAAATGTCAAATGTTCTAAACACTTGAATAGGAATTTATGGCTGTCACCCTGCCTTGGATGGTTTGCTTCCATGGAATTTGTTGCAGAGATTGCAAGACTTTGGTTGCACGGGGGAAACGGCATTTTCTTTCCTGTGCTGCAGTACCAGCTGTGTCAGTGTGAATCTCAGAGGTGATAAAACAAAAGGGAAATGTATTTTGAGATGGAAGAAGAGCTTGAAAACATATGGGCTGCGTTGTAGGATTATGAAGTGAACATTTCTCTTCCTCACGATGAACACATCCCTGTGTCAGTCCTAATTCAAAATGCAATTATAGATTGCTACAAATCGGAGTCCGTAACGAGCCTTCCTTAATTTCCTCTAGAACAATAATGTTCTTATATTTTTCACAGAACCATGATTGTGGATCTGAAGATCACCCAGTCAGACACTACTGCCAGGGGCAGGTACACTTTTCACTTGACACTGGAATAGGTTTCACAGAGAAGCTGTGGATAGCCCATCCCTGGAAGTGTTCAAGGCCAGGTTTCAAACAACGTGTTCTGGTAGAAGATTGGAATGGGGAATTGGCACTGGATGACCTTTGGGGTGGTTTCCAACCCAAACCACTTCTGGATTCTATACTAGAACAGAATACTCCACAAGCACTCTGGAGCAGGTTTCACCTCAGTTAATTTACGGCTCATGAAAAGAATGAGGCCCAGATTGCCCACCCATTTCTCATGTCCAAATGCAGCATTGTCAATACAAAGATTTCTGTTAGCCCCCTTCTTCTGTTTAATACACTTAAGTACTGCACTCTGCATATGAAGAATGGTGATATCAGAAAGCATTCAAAAACATATGTTTTAATGAAATGTGTTGACAACTGCTGAAGTAAAGTTTTTGTTAAGTCTCAAGAGTTTATCCATGACAAGCAGTATTAATGAATTGAATTAATTAAAAAGCATTTCAAGATGAAACAGGACCTGTTCTATGTAAAATGCTCTATACATTAGACAAGCATTATGGAAATCACTGCTTTGTACTACACTGTAATGCAGCCATTTATAAAAGCTTCTCAAGATCCATGGATAGCAGTAATTTGGGCTTAGCGTGTCTTTGAAATTCATTGAATACAGCATGTGCTATTTAAAAGCATGAAATCTGGATGGTTACACTGCTATCAATGTTTTTTTGGCTTGGAGAGGGAAACGAGCTCAGCGTTACTGGAATGAGTGAGTGGGCACGGAAAGGGTGAAACGATGGAGGACCTGACAACCCTGGCAGAGGCTGGTGCTGATATTTTTAGGGAGCAGACTTGTCTGGCAATAACTCAGGGTCCTGAGCTGGTTTGAAATGGGAGTTGTTTTACCAAAAGTAATTTCTCATCTCTGCTGTTCCTCTGCCATAAACTCCTCTCCTTTATGGATCAGGCTTGTTCTTCACCATGTCTCCTTCTTTTTTGGTTGTTTTTGTGCCCTCTCTAAGAGTAACGCCATCAGCAGTGACCACTGGCACTACAAAATATCTGTATTCCACATCATGAATCACTACAGCGGGTAAAATAACCTCGTGAGTGTGTGCAATGTGGTTTGTGTGAGCTTCTGGCCATGGCTCTGGCAAGTCAAGCATGGGCAAGGGTAGTGCAGTCCTACAGCAGGACCAAAGATGTGGGTGTTCACTGGCAGCCAGGAGCAAAGGGAAATTCTGCCTCACTGGGTCAAAATCAATCGCAAAATGAGAGTTCTTGGCAAGGAGATTGTCTCAGAGGGAAATGTCTGTTTGCGCACAGGGAGAGTTCCTAGGTTGAGTTATGATTGTGGCTTGGATTTGGATGAGTAAGGTAACAATACTCACACACAGCATATTAAAACAATATATCTTTAAAATATTATTAAGTATGTAACACATTCATAAATAAAAATATAAAGGGTGAAAGATGAGAAACTGTGAAAAACAGTATGATTTCATACATGCATGGTGAAGTCTGTTTCACTTTATGTGTCTCAAGGTTTGGCTTGTAGGAGATTATTTCCAATGGATCCACCTTTAGCAATCTGTTTTGTAATTCCTCTGGATCTTAATAAAGGAAATTACATCCTTCAAGGAGAACTAGCCAAAAATCTGTTGGTACATTTGAAATAATGTAATATATTAATACTCACAATTTAATCAAGAATATGGCTGCGCAGTATGGAAGAAAAAGAATCCTAAATACATAATAAAGGTCAGGTTCCTCATGCAACATACACAGATATTTAGGGGATGGTAACGTTTGCTATTTAGGTACTGCACATGCTTCTAAAAACTCATTTAAGACATTGCTTGGAATATCAGTAAATCTGACAGGCAGCCTCATTGTTTAGAAAAAGGGATAATTCATTTGGCCCTTAGTGTATTAGGAAAAGAGCAGCCAAAATTGCATCCCAAAGTGCTTTGGGAGATTCATCCTCTAAGCAGGTATGAAAGTGCTCTGTAAAAAATATCAGAGAGCTTGTTCTCCTACTTCACTATAACATAAGCAATATGTTTGCACTTGTCACAGGTAACATTTGCATTTATTATCTGCATATAGAGAACTTCTAAGCTTTCTTATACCTGCTAAACCGGCCCAGGTAGCATTTGGGCCTGACCAAAAGAAGTCTCTCCCCACTGGCTGGGTGCTGTGCCACCAGTAGAGCAGCATCTGCCAAAATGAGGTCTTGCGTTTTCCATTTCCCTTCAGACTCTTCTTGCCAACTAGATTCCAGGAAGGACCAAGAAGTCTTTTCTATGCAACCATTTTTGAGGGCATAAATAGCTTGGCTAAGCTAAAAGTCTAAGATGCTGGGTAAACTGGTTGCTGCTGACTGATGGTTTACGAAGAAGTGTCCTGTGGTGGTGATGGTGCTGCCATATCTTGTAACGCTCTGTCCATGAGCTCAGCTGAGCCTGGGCTCCCAGAAGACACAGATATTTTAAACTAGATACTTGCATAGCCAAATGATCATCTCTAGGGATACTTAACCAGCTGATTCTAGAAATTACTTGAAGATATAAAGATCAAGACAAATTCTGACTGTTTCCAGAAATATTTGCTAATTTTTAAATTATCGGTCTGTCTGCATACAGGTGTGTGTTTCTTCTCTGTTGGTTATCCACTTAGCAAACTGCTTTTGCTGTGATTCAGTTCAATTCTGTGCTGTTGGACCAGCAAGATTAAGTCAAAATATCCAAATTTTTCCTAATCGAAATTTTACAGCATTTCAAAATCCAAATTTGACTTGCTCTGCGCACAGGTGGTAAAATAAAAAAAATTGAAGAGCAAGACTTTTGTGGAAGAAACAGCAGTAAGAAGGGCAAGCAGACATGGTGGTATTGGAATAAGAAATATTGCTTGTACTATTTCATTATAGAGAATAATAAACATCTTTAAACCAGACAAGATATGCTGTGATCAGAAAGAAGGGAAGAAAATTGATGTTGACTCTCTTCTTATTGCCAGAAACTCAAGATGGCATTGCAGCAGCCCTGAGACACTTGGTCAGACACGATGCCTTGTATTTGCATTTACTTCTAAGAGTAGACAAATGATTCTTGTTACTGGAAAATTATTTTCGCTGACTCTTGAAAAGGATGGTTGCTTTGAAATAGTTTCTAAAATACAAATTGGGGAACAGTCTCATAATGCACTTGAATTTTTTTTTTTTGTTACAGCTGAGAATAGCATCTGTAGTAGTTAAATGAATATGAGTTAAATGAATATCACTTCAAATGATGTAACTTACCCAGACTATGTAAAAACTACTATTTGAATTGTGTTTTGCAAGTAATGATATTGTTGGACTTCACCCTGAAATCCTGTCTGGAACCTATGTCTAATCCCAGGTGGAGTAACTTTGTATTCTCCGCTCTACATGCAGTAGAATGGTAATCAGAACTGTGATATCATCACTGAACTGCTTATAAGGCACGGGAATTTGATGAGTGTTAAATAATAACAAAATAAATCCTTGTAGTCTTCTCCAAGGAGAAATTGCTCTATATAACAAGGCGGAAAGTCACACTTCAAAACCCAGGGCACCACCCAACCTTGCATGTTTGAGATGGGGCAAGTGGGTTCTCTAGACAGACAGAGACTCTCTCACGCACATGCAATGCGTTCCTGGGAAGAAGGAAGGCTGATCCCTCGCTGAAATAACTGGCAGGGAGGGTCCTCTTAGGGGCTGCTTCTTCAAAGGAGCAAATAAGCAGCCTTGCCACACAAACTTGAAGGTAAAGCACAGTAGAGTTACCAGTTCTGTGTAGTCCACAGCCTCACAATAATACAACAGAAGTCTAGTCAAGAGCCTTCAAAAGAGGGTGAAGATATTAATCAAACCTGATGAGGCTCCTATTAATTAGTGTTAAGTGTTGTTACACTTTTGTTACTATTACTACTTTGAGACATAACTAAGAAACCTAATGAGGCTACTTCTGCACGATGTTAATTAGATATGGCAATTCCACTTACCCATACAGCCTCAGCACACAACCATCACACATCAATATTTAATTTGATTACTGATGTTGTGGTGCAAGTCACATCTGATTTAAGAGATAAATATGCTTAATTAATAATGAGATAAAACACATACAGTATGTCACCTTTTGTCATTTGAGCTTTATTAGGTACAGTAAAAGAAGACACACATGGACATTGGAGAGGCCACGACATGGTGCTCTGTGTCTCTCCATTATCTTTGTCCTTGGATTTACCTGAGCTCACACTGCACTGTAAATATGACAAAGACATCTGCAAGTGTCAAGGGCACCAGCCTACGTAAAAACACACTTGTGTCTTGAGTAATTCATCATTACTTCCATTTTTCTGCATAATTAAAAAACTGAACTTTCATCTTGGATTATACGTAGCATCTATAGAAACTCATTTTATCAGGTTTGATCACAGTATTCTCATCTGTGTTGAATGTGGCCTGGTGCAGAGACTGGGTGTGCAAGAATTCGTGCTGCACCAGCATCCTTTGGAAGTGAGACTTCTTCCCATTGGCACTGGACATCCTCTACTCAGAGCTTCCTGCAAGAGCCTGTTGAGAATAATGTCTACGATTGTTGTACCACGAGGCAGAGTTCTGGGAAGGTGTACGCAGAAAGATTGCTTCCCACTTTGTAAAGCCTGGGGGGAGAAGAGGTCAGACAGCCAGGCCTTGAGGTTGGTTATGATGATGAACAATATTACAGCAGCTTCCAGGCAGGAGTAGGTTCCCATTTCATAAAAGGGCTTTGTAACAAGGACTGACAGTCTTGGCCTCAAAGATTTACAGTGAAATTCAAAACAAATTGATAAAAACAGGTATCACACAACCAGTGCACCAGATCTGCTGAAGTAAAGGAAACGACTTCTGCTCATTTTTGATAGAAGATCAAAGCCTTAGTGGGTCCCCCTCTGTTTGCAGGGTCCTTTGTAGGCCTGTGATTCCAGGGGTTCACAAGCTAGCACTAGAAGTTTGTGTGGGTTGAAACTTGCTATGCAAGATCTTTACCTGGGGGCCATTTGGTTTGATGTGTTTGACAAAATTTTAAGAGTTAACTGTGCCAAACAAATAGTTTCCTAGAGGCTGAGAAGGTTTTTGAAACTTCCTTCAGGGAAAATTCCCAGTTGGCAGAAAACATGTGAAAGCAAAGCAACTCACAACATTGTAACCTACTGAAACACATACCGCTCTCAGATCCATTTGTGGTCCTTTTTTCTATGTTATATATAACTATTCTAATATTAATATTGAGAGTAACTGGTACAGTGGGAACCTGTTGTGCTACAGGTAATGATTAGAGAAGGAGACCATCTAAGTATGGTCTGAAAGCTTCCCTTAGAAACAAAAAGAGCCAATCGAAAAATCAAGACTGGGAAAGCCTTCAGCTGTCCAAGCCTCCCTTAAAACCCACTCATCCAAAAGGAAACACTAGAGAGAGGAAGGCTAAGGCACAAAACATCAGTGGTTTACTGCTAATAGGCAGGGAGAAATGGAAGTGCCAGTGATTGCAAGTGAGGGAGACTCTTCTTCGAGGATAATAAAACAGGACTGTTGTTCTTTTCAGCTCCATGACCTGGTATTGTGGGTGGTCACCATGGCTGGCACTGTGACCTATTGGTAGGATGGATGTACTGCAGAGTTTCCAAAGGGTGTGACTGAGCTGTGGAATTCAGCTGTGCTGAGCTCACACCTTCTGTCAGCTGCCAGAAGTGGGAGAGGCATCCTGGGACCTGTTCCCTCTAATTACATTCCCTGGTCTTGATAAGTAAATGCATCCAGAACAGGAGAATGGGGGATGGAGGAATCTGTGGAACCCATAGCTCCATCAACCAAACTGAACAGTGAGGAGTGGTGTGTTAGAAACTCTTTCCCCATAAGACCAGCAGCCTGCATGAGTAGCTAAGAAATGTATGGGAAATGAGAACTATCCCTCTTTGAGAAGAACCTGTAATTTTCCCCCAGGAGAGAAACAGTGCTACACCTGGAAGGGCAGGTAAGAGCAGCACTGCCTCCAGCTCTGTCTGAGCATACTGAGGGAACACTGAGGCCAAACATCACCATAATGTACAGGATAGTGTGTGCTTATCTGAAGAGAGAATGGAGGAGATACTGGAGCATCCCTCACAGTGACTGGCTTCCAGAGAATATGGAACACAGGTTATACCAATACCATGGCTGTACTCTGGATAGAGACAGGATGTGGTAGTTGTACCAGGATTAGTAGCCAAAATGAAAGTGTAACATAAAAGGAAGTTCTTGCAATGGAGATGCACAGGTTGAGGCTTTATCCTACTGTGTGCTTAGCAATTGTATTGTTATGTGAGGCACAAGATTCCCGTTCCATCTTCCTTTCAGGATGCTTTGGTAAACATTCATTTCTTCCAGATTTATATTTTCATGGGAACATTTTCTAGGTTCTCCTGAGGCAATGTGGACTCTGTGTGCTATGAATTACACCCATGAGCTGAGTGGATTATAAAATTGGCTGTCCCTTCAACAGAGCCAAAGGCACGCAGGAAAGTATTAATATTCTTAGTCTCTTCTTTTCTCTTCTTCCTTCCGAATTCATACCTGTCCTCACTGGGTAACAGCTGAGAACAGTCTGGCCCAGACCAATGATTCCAGTAAGCACAAGTAATACCACTGGCACCTACATGTGTGGAATTCCCCTCTCCCTCTTTCTGCAGGACACTCCTCCTGCACAGGGCCCATGGCTCTCTGTTATGGTGTGGCAGCAGCAGCAGCGGCCACTTAGCACAGGCAATCGAAGTACTTCTCACCTGCCCAGCCTGCCTGAGTCTCCCAGGCTTGCCTGTGGGATATGAACTCACGTCTCCAGCTCTCCTTGTCATTCACATGCTTCCTTGAGGCTTGCTTTTGAATTAAAGTGCCTGAAACTGGTCTCAGGATTCAGAAAGGCAGCATGTCACTGGTGACTACTGATAGCAATTACTGCAAACTAGGATATACACCTACATGACATCAGCAAAATAGGCTGAAGCAGATTAAAAATTAAAACAGTCATTTGACAAGGAAATAACAGTCACCCCACTCTTTCAGTACATAACTGTGTCTGGCTGCTGCACCTTAAAGTATCTGCCCAATATTGTCCCTGTTTTGGACATTTATACTTGGACATAGTTTTGAGAAGCCACAACATATTTAGACCCCTTTTTCTGTGAATGAGTAGTTAAAAATTGTTTCTCCCAGCGTTCTTTATTTTGCACTTGTCTACACTAGTAGGTGATGGAATTATGTTGCAGAAGACTCACAGCTGGATATGACAGTCAGAACCAGATGTTCACACAATAGGCCAGACACAGCTGGTTCTCCGTAGCTGGCAAGGGATGTAGAACAAGTAAGTGCAGAGACAGCAAGCCTGAAAAAATCTAAGGTAATCAAGCTAAATATGCCTGGAGTTTTAGGCCATCTGGAAGATTGCCAGAAGGCTATTTATTCTGATGTCTACACCTGCTGAATGGGAATCCTTTGTGTGAACTCAGAGCTTGAAGTAATACTGTCTCTCTCCCTTTTTCAGCAGTCCCTCTAGGCAGTGTTTCTTGCTTGATAAATTGTGCTCTACCACTTAGGCTTGATTTAAAAAAAAAAAAACCCAAACCTTAAACTTATTTCCTGGCCATTGATGAGCATAGCAGGAAAGCAGTGCAGCACTGGAGAAGAAAAAGGGAGCACAGTGTCACAGGTTGCCCCTTGGAGAGTTAAAGTCTGTGGGTAGTGCAATGGGCTAGATAGGCTGAGAGCCACTGGAAAGATTTTCTTTGTCCCATTTATAGTGAACTGGGAGAGAAATTCCCACAAGCTTTTACCTCCCGTTGTGTGCACACTCACCTTGCTGTGCTCAGTGACAGATTGCTCCCACAGCACCCCACCTGGCTCAGCCCTGCTGGCTGCAGCCTTCTCCTCGCAGCCAAGCAGCACCTGCCTTGCTGTCAGCGTGAAAGCTCTTGGGACTCCCATTTTACAAAAAGTTTTGGTGTTGATAGTGGTGGTGAGCATGCTCCTACAGTGACAAACATTTGACTATGATGATTTCTCAGTGTCAAGGGAGGATTTTTGGATAAACAAGACCAAGAAGACAAGAGATAGAAGGACCACTACCTTAAAGTTGCTGACAGAGGTCTCTGAAGACACTGGTTTCCCCAAGCTTCTGTGCCTCTGTAAGGAAATGAGAGCATCTCACATGTGAGACACCAGTTACCTTGAGGAGTGGTGTCCACTGCCGCAATAGTAAGCTCTTATAAACACAAAAAATTCTGTCTGTTCTTGTATCTGTTTTTTACCAATATCTTCCTGATCATTGTACTGATTCATTCAGTATAATTCTCTGAGAAACCTCAGGCTCTCACACTCTCCTCAGCAAGCAGCAACACAGATTTTTCCCCCTCTTCTACCTCAGTGTGTGCTGAGCAGGAGCTGTGCTGTAACTGGCATGCAGCATAAGCAGCTGCACCGGCCATGGTTGGACCCACTGCTCTCAGTACCATTCCTGGTTCTCAAATGCAGCAAATGAGCATTTCTTCTTTTTCTATTCATGCATGTGATAGTTCTTCAAGTGTTATTACTGTTCTGTACCAGTTTTGGTGAGACTAGAGTTAATTTTCTTCATAGTAGCTCATACGGTGCTGCCTTCTGCTGTTGAGATGAAAAGAGCGCTGATAACACACTGATGTTGTAGTTATTGCCAAACATTGCTTACACAGCATCGAGGCCTGTTCTGCATCTCAGACTGCTCCTCCCCTGTGAGGAGGTTGGAGGCAAAGGAGAAGCTGAGAGGGGACACAGCTGACCCCAACTGACCAAAGAGATATTCCACAATATATGACATCGTGCTCTGCAATAAAAGCTGTGGGGAAGAAGGAAGAAGGCAGGACATTCAGAAAAATGGTGTTGGTGTTCCCAAGTCCCTGTGAGGTGTGCCAGAGCCCTGCTGTCCTGGGGATTGAAAATACCTGCCTGCCCATGGGAATCAATTCCTTGTTTTGTTTCGCTTGCATACACAGTTTTTGCTTTATCTCTTAAACTATCATTACCTCAACACATGAGTTTTCACATTTTTACTCTTCTGATTGTTTCCCCCATCTCACTACGGCAAAGTGAGTAAGCTGTGGCATGGTGCATGAGCCTGAACCACAACATGGCCCAAAGGCATGATCAGTTCAGTGGGTTCTCTGTAAATGCACCATAGTTCTCTCTCAATTTCCCCACCTTTGCTGAATGATACAGTGAACTTCCTAAAATTCTTATGGAATATCTGTTCCTTAACCTGACCCAGGTAACTGGTGTGTTATGCTATGATGCTTAGCCAGAAAGAAGTTACAGTTTTTCTTTCAATATTCGTTTGGTTTCCATTAGCAGAGAGGTGAACCACAGAACACTCAAGCTGATACCTTTGAAGGATGTGAGATTTAAAAACAAATAAAAGCTCTACTGTGTGTTATAAGCAATAATCAATAATTAAAAGCCTTTTAAAAACATCGTTGAAGAGTATTTCAGAAGAAAAGTAGTTGTATTGCATTTCATGCTTAATTCAATGTCAATTAGCTGATTGCTAACTTCCCTCCAGCTAAATCTTGTTCAGCACAGAGAAGAGAAATCAAAAGCGTTCTAGCTTTAACAAGCCCAGTGTTTCAATCATTCATCTCTGCCCGCAGGCTCAAAATCAATGTCAACAGACGTTTCATTGCAATTTTATCAGCCATTTCTGCATGTCACTGTTTTCTTGGCTGCCCTGATTGTCCCTCCAAATCGTCTGTGGGAAACAGAATTCATCTTGAGCAAAAAAACCAAACAGACCACACTTATTCTTAACTAACCCACTGCAGGGCTGGCTTTCACCGAGATAACACGAGGGCTGCTGTGCTCCCGAGCTCGCTGAAGGGCTCGGAGCGCTCGGGTGCCGTGCGAGGGCAGCCGGGGCCGGGGCCGGCTCGTCAGCACCGCGGACAGCGCCGGCAGCGCCTCTGCCCGGCCCGCAGCTGCGCTCCTTCCTCAGCCCTCCTCCTCCTCCTCCTCAGCCCTCCTCCTCCTCAGCCCTACCCCTCCTCAGCCCTTTCTCATCCTCAACCCTTCTGCTCCTCAGCCCTCCTCCTCCTCAGCCCTACTCCTCTTCAGCCCTCCCCTTCCTCAGCCTTCCTCCTCCTCAGCCCTACTCCTCCTCAGCCCTACTCTTCCTCAGCCCTACCCCTCCTCAGCCTTCCTCCTCCTCCTCCTCAGCCTTCCTCCTCCTCAGCCTTCCTCCTCCTCAGCCCTACTCCTCTTCAGCTTTCCTCCTCCTCCTTCCTCAGCCCTCCTCCTCCTCCTTCCTCAGCCCTCCTCCTCCTCAGCCTTCCTCCTCCTCAGCCTTCCTCCTCTTCAGCCCTCCCCTTAGCCCTCCTCCTCCTCAGCCCTACTCCTCCTCAGCCCTTTCTCATCCTCAGCCCTTCCTCCTCCTCAGCCCTCCTCCTCCTCAGCCCTCCTCCTCCTTAGCCTTCCTCTGCCTCGGGTGCCAACCGAATTCACACACAGCAGAACAGCTTTATGTGTGTGAATAACTCTTAAAAGATGAAGGAATTGAGGGGCTCTCAGGCACAAAAGTTTTTCTACCGACATGTGCTTGAATTGCCTGTAGAAAATTGTGTCAAAAAACAGCAGGTGACCACGTAAATTATAAAGCATCACAGGCATTCCTATTTGCTTCACAATGGCATCACATCAATAAATTGTGAGATTCACTTCTGTGAAAAGTAAGAAGAACAAGAGCTGGGCCGCAGTCTGAATTTGGATGCTAGTGATGTTTGGGTCTTGTCAAGCTCTTACAGAACTTGAATTGATAAACGCAGGGTGGCTGATTGCTGCAAGCAATGTGGTAAGGTATGTTACACTCACGAATGACACAGGAGTGGTATTTCCTACTTCTTGCTGTTTCCAGACCTGGTCCATGGTGCTTCAGCTTCAGCTCATACTTTTGAAAGAACTGATTCGCTTTTGGGATCTATGGTTTTCTGCCTACTTGCTTCAGGTGCAGGGTGCACTGGCCCACCATCTGGTGAGAAGAGCACACTCACCGTCGTTACCCTTAACAAAGAAATTTGCTCTTCAGCCATTACCCTCATCCACCTTGGACAAATTATTTAGTTAAATTATTTGATCGAAATGTCTTCACCAAGACTAAGAGAAACTTGGTATCTGTCCAGGCAGCATTTGGTCACTGCTGTTTCTGAGGTACATGGGAGAGAAGCCAAAGAAATTAGTTATTTCCCTGGCTCAGAGGTGTTTGCAAACACTGACACAATGCCCATGGATCAGATAGAAGTTATGGAAGTTCATTAATATAAATAATGATCAGGAGCCTCACTCTGTTCCTCCAGTTTGTGTCATGTTTTTGTGGAGGCATCTACAGACAGGCAAACTAAAGTACAGGTTGTGACAAGCCCACACTGTTTACCACATGTGGCTGAAGTGAATTCTACAGCTGATCTTCAAATAGTTTCAAGGATATTTGCCTTAATAGTCAACACTAAATTTCTGTTTCTGTTTTCAGGATTTTGCTGCAGGTTTGATGACTACTTTTGTGACACTTTTGTTTCAAAAGAAGTGGTTTTTCTCTTCATGAAACCATGATATTCACTAGGTAATTTTACAAATATTCCTTCACTGGAGTGGCGTTACACCTTAGCTTGTTCCTGGGAGCATGTGAATCTTCATTTGGTTTTTCTCACTTTTGTTTTTCAGTGCAGCATCTCAGTTCAAACTGTGACTGCATGTTCTTTGTCAGGAGCTGCTTCTGGTGTTGATGGAATCATGTAGAACCCAGCAGGATGGGAAATGGATGGCTGGGGCTGACAAGTGCCACCAGAACACCAGCAAAAACAGTGACATTACTTTTGATTGTCAGAATTCCAGTTCTCCTTGATTCTATCTCAGAAACAGCTAAAACCAAGGCTTTTTGCAAGAACTTATGCTAAGAAAAAGCTGAATGTGTAACAGGGCAAATCAGACTACTCCAAAATTCACAAATGTTTTTCCTCAGAAGATCCCAGTCTTGCTGTCATCAGTGGAACCAGCAGTTTGCTCTGAACTTGATACTGCATCCATCTCTTGGTGGGCACATATCTGTGCCTTCACACAGAGGCATCAAAATGAGTATTTGTTTTTCTAGTATAAACTTCTAAAAAGAACCAATCCCCTGTGGAGAGGCATTCACATGAGTTGACAAGAGGCATCCTCTCTTTTCAGGTTCCAAGAAGTGGTGATTTCAGTGCAGAAAGGTGAGCCTTATCTCCAAGACCTTTTTCTCTTGTGGCTGCAGAAACAACAGCCAACTTCTTTTTAGCCTAAATTAGCTGAGGATAAAGAAAAAGAAACACTCTGGGGAAAATTCTGAGAGAAACAAAATGGGGGAGAGAAAAAAGTCTTCATCTGGCAAAACCAAACTTTTTAGCATAAAATAGATTTTTCAATTTCTGAGACTTTTAGGCTAAAAAAAAAAAAAAGTGTCTTTTCCTATTAAGAAAATTGATTTCACTTCCCTGCAATGAGCAGAGTTCTGTTTCTAACGATGAGAGAAGCTGAGTGTGGCTGCTGAGTAGCTGAAGTGGGGATCCGACTATCAATGCGTCACCAGCTAAATGTGATTTGAGATGCAGTTTGCTTTTCTGTATCTCAGATCTCAGGGCTAAACCACAAACTGTACATGACACAACTAAATTAATATTTAAAAATAATTACTTGCTGCCTGAAGGTAAACAGAAAAAGGGTAAATAATTGATAGCACTGGGACTGCCACACTAACTCTGCTGAGCGTTTATGATGTGCTGTGAAGGTTCAAAGGGATTGCTCGTCTGCTGCCTCTGAAGGAGGTTTTTTGCTAATCATTCCAGGGCTTGTTTTGTCAGCCAGCAATGTTTTCAGAGTTTGAAGCATGAGAATAGAATGCCAGCTTAATTTAGGTGAATCTCTAGTTTAATTTACTAACTTTCCTTCCAAGATTTGCATTGTAAATGATAAGTTGATTTTCATATATTTTTTTTTCTTTTCTTTTTTTTTTTTTTTTTTAGCACATCAACATCTCAAGGGAAATTTTATGTGGTCTGCTGCCAAGAATGTAGAGTAACTTGCATTTAAGGAGTTCTTACATAACATGCCACCCTATGACAATACCTGTCTGCAGAGTCTGGTGATGCCTTGAAAGTTGGTAGCTCTTCTATTTTCAGTGGTAAATATCCATCCCCTTACAGCCCAGCATGAGAATAATCAGTATTCAAAGTAGCAGATGACTGTAAAGAAAGGTCAGTGATTTCAAACTGATTAATTTTCCCCCTCAGTCAGAAAACTTTTTGCACTGATTATTACGATTATCTTTATTATTATTATATGTGCTGCCTCCACAAAGGACATCATGGTTTTCTGCTGTTAAAGCAAAGTATAAGCAAATACACAGGTAGTGTGTATGGGGAGTCAATAGCTACAGGTCTACAGTGTATTTAAATTGCAGTGCCATGCACCTCTATGGAGAAACGATCATTAGGTAAAACTTCAAAAAGAGAACACAACTGTCAGCAATGCCAGCTGGGTTGGGTGAGCCAACCACTCACAAAGTTTTATTTGCAATAGATATCTTAGTGCTAGGGATGGGAATATGGGGTCTTATCTTTGTGCCCAGTCAGACCCTCAGTAATAGCAGCTTCTCTAATGCTTTGCACTGCCTAACACTTTACTTTCATGGCTTGAAAAGTCAGTCTAAGCTTTCATTTAGATTTTGAAAAAAAAAAATGACAAATTCTGTACTCAGGTGTCCAAGCATGAGGGTGATTTGAAGGCACAAAGTAATTTGTACACTCCACTGAACAGTAGCCAGTGCCTCCGTGAAATCTGGGAGACTTTTTCCAGCTGCTGTGCATCTGGAAATGAGCAGTAGGGATGACTAAATAGAAAACATGAAAACATATGGAATCTCTGTCACTGGAAAAAAAAAAATTGTCACTGTAAAAAAAAATTGTCTGTTGTTTAAGAGTACCTCAGTCCTCTCTCTCTTTCAGCCCTGGAAGCCCAGGTCTGCATAATTGAGACACATAAAAATTGAGCTCTGATTCTCAAGTGGGACATACAGGTTTGTGTGTATTGGGTCCAAGCTCAGTGTGTACAGCAGGAAAATCAGGTTGCCAGTTTTCATATTTTAAAACTATTATTGCAGCATTTGGATAGCCCTGTATGTTCTAACTCCACAGGTCTTCACTTACATGAGAATCCCCATTCTCACTGAAAAAAAATAATACTATTTCTAGTCCTCATGGTTTCAGAGGAAGGCCTGAAAGTGTGGCTGTCTGCAGGCAGGAGGCTCCTGCAGCAGAAGGTGACATACCACCCGTGTGCTTTCATTCCATTACTGCTAGGACAGGAAACTCCTGCGTTTGCAGGCTTGGGGTTCCCAATGCAAGGAAAGGCAAAACAAACCAAAAAAAGCCAACAAAAACCTACAAACAAACAAACAAACAAACAAAAAAGGAAACCAAAAAAGCCTTTTCTGAACTCCATTCCAACATTCAGGTCACCAGCCTTCTCCTTCTTTCCTCCCCACAGCCAAGACCACACACTTGCACTGACACCTCCAGGCACACGTCTGCCTGCCAACAACACGGAGGCTGCAATCTCATCCCAGGTCTGGTTATCTTTCAAAGGAAAATGTCCTAAAAGAAACCCCAAGAGCTCAGTGGTGCAGCCCCACCCCCAGCCATGGATCATGACCACACTGGCAGTTCACAGGCTGTGGAGAGAAGGGATTTCTTCTTGTTGGGAAAGTGGCCAGGGGGTGTTATAGGAAGAAACTGCTTGGAGGCAAGTCATTGCTGTTAAAACATTTGCTGCTCTGAGAGAATGAGAAGCATTGAAACAGACTGGAGCATCTCTGTCCAGTACAAGGATCACTGGGGAATTTCAGTTTTTCTTCTCTGAATTTATTTTATGTTAACTGCAGGAGTGTTTCATGAGACCCAGGCCTTTGTTGTATTATCAGCTTGAGAAATAGGAAAATAGGGACTCTTTCTTGAACACTTATGTCCTCTTTCTGCAGGACTAGTAATATTATTTTAGTTTTAAAATCTCCATGAATATCTACTGGGATGATCACTGTGTTGGATTGTCTTAACGGGGGATAAATCTGCATTTCTGTAAACAGAGAATGGTGTTACTAATGTGAATTTTATTTGACGAGGAGATTTCTGCCAGGGTAGTAATTTGGTGTATTATGATGTTAGTCTTGTAGAAAGGACAGTAGTGAAAATAACTGACTGAACTGAAACCTAAAAGCTTTCACCTTGAAGAGAACTTGCCTTGAAAACATTTACTCTTTCAGAGGTGAATGCCAGCAGCGGAGAACCCGTCCGAGTGAAGCTTCCCAGAGAATGCAGTAACACATGCAATAAGGAGATTTTTCTAGTGAAATACCCACTTGTGAACTGTTCATGGGTATAAGAAAAACGGATCTGAGGTCTTGCCACCTGAGTTCCCTTCCTCTCCCTCAGCAGGTTATCAGCATGAAAACAGGAAATGAATTGGACACCATTAATAAAACATGAAGCCCTCGTGTTCAGGTTCTGTGCTCTACCGTTCAAGTGTAGAAGACACTGTGTGAGAAGGAAACAGAGGAGTCATATCCACAAGTTCATTTGCTCTTTTTAACTACACAGCAAACTTTGGCTTAGACTTGGAACTAAACCACTCTTTTCTACCCCCGAATTTATTTAAAAGCTTTTAAGTCCTCATCTAGAAAACCTGAGGGATTGTTACTGAACTGTGAGTACTCTTTCAGAACATAAAATGCTTTCCGAATAGATTTCACCAATAATTAGATATAGTCAATACTGGTTTTTGCTCAGAAGGGTCTTTCACTGTGATATAACTTTTTAGACCTTGTTTTCCTGCATTTGTTTTTGGAGTTGTTGGAGAGGCACAGATTCTTTTTCACAGTGATAGATGTCCTTTATTTTGCCAGTTGCTTGTTTGTGATTTTAGCAACATCCCGAGATATGTACCTTGGTCTCTTTTGGGGGCTCATTTTGCTAGAGGAAAATGTATGATTCACCTATCTCATAAAATTGTTGTTTTTCACCGAAGCACAAATTACTAACCTTAAAGAATAGAAAGAACCCCCCACCGCCAGCACCACCACCTTTTCTGTCTGTCCTTTAAAACCATCTCATGAAAGCTTATGGTCCCAGCAGCAATCCAGGGATGAGAGCTTGCAAGCTTGTTAGGAAAAAGTCATGGGAACAAAAGTAGAAGACCCGGTTCAGCCAGACAAAGAAGACTTCTGCAGCTGTAATAAAGGCTTGGTTTGCTCTATGGGGGAGTTTAATTGCAAAATACTTAGCATAGGTGAATCATAAGAAGCCTAACTATAGGAAGAGGTTAACCACAGTTACAGGAAAGATTCATTTGAGGCTACAATAAACAAGTTTTTTGGTGGGAAGGAACCAGAAGACTCTCCTCAGCTGTGGATAGGCCCACTCCCGAAACTCAAAGGTTGAGTTGTGAGTCCAAAGCGTGTCCTCCTGACTTCGGACAGGTCTTTTAGAAAGTAGCTAAGTACAAGGTCAGATGGAAAGATAAGATATTTATTGTTAGTGGAAGTTTTTATCAGACTGCTGTGGCTGGAACCACTGGTTCATCTTCCATGGGAGACAGTGCTCCTTGTTAAAGCCTACCACAACTATAAGTGTAAGCTTGAGATTATTAGAACTTCCATATTTTTGAACAAATTGACATATTCTCACTGTTAAATAAATACGGAAGCACTGCTTCCTGGATTCCGTCAGGAAAAGGAGGCTCCAGTCTCAGAAATTTTAGGCCAGGTCCTAATTCCTTCAATTATTTCTGTGTAGTCTCCTCCAAAATAACCTGTTTGCCAGATGTGCCTCTTGCTTAATTCCTGAAATGCAGAAGACCTCAAACTAGGGGAGAAACAAGAACAGTGAAACAATCCACAATCAACAAACCTAAAAAATTCAGTGTTAGAGTTCAACTCAATTAACCATTTTTCTTTGCAGCCATCTACAAGTTTGATGATAGGAAATTGGATTTGACTCATTACATGCAAAGGGGCAGTCTGGTAAATGTACATTCTCAGCCAAAGCCATTAGTTCACTAACAGAGTATAAGCATATGTTCACTGAAATTTATGTTACCATTTGGTTTACTTGTTCTTGTTGTCTGGCTCCATCCACAACAAGTGCAGCCAAGCTCTAATTCTCAACTGTTTGAAGTCAGTCTCATGAGAGATAGGCCAGACAATTCATTGGAAAATATTCAAATCATTAATAAGGTTATTCCTAATTGCCAAAAGGTTCTATATTAACATTTTTATTTTAGCGCATCTTTTGTTACTTGGGGTTTGGGTCATAGGATTTGTTTTTCTACATTATTTCATCTGTATCTAGGAGCCACCTTCTGTTTGCAGTTTGAGGTTATTGGAAATAAAAACTGTAAACGTCTGTGGACACTGAAAAATAATGCAGCTGGGATGGGCTGGGTGGAAGTCTGAGTGAACACGATCAATTGAGTGGATGTCTAACTGGGTGTGTTCATGGAGGGGTGCCTTGATATGATGGAGAGGGTGTGAGACTGAGCATGATTTATGGGGAGTAATCAGTACTGAAGCTCCAACAGGAGTCTCTTAACTTAGATTAAAACAGAGCAGCACCTGGTGCTTGCTGCAAATACGTTTTTCCTGGAAAAAGAGAGAGTTACCCTTCTGGAGTGTTTTCTAAATAACACATCTCTGTTCAGTTTTAAATATTAGTGTGTTAAATATCCAAAGAATTCTTGCTGAAAATGATGCCTCGGTTACATGATCAGAGCCCACTCATTTTCCCAGTAGAGGCACTGGGTACCCAGGGCTGTTTGGATGCCACCAGCAGTTACTAACTAGGGCGGACTGGGATGGACAGCAGGGTCCTGCCACAACTCTGAGCCAGGCCCTTTACTGAATCATTCACGGCACCTTTCCTGCTCAAACTGCATCTGACTTTTATGTAAATATTTCATGTGACTACATTTACATTGCCTATAGGAGTGTCTTACACCAATCATTTTTTAAGGCCTTGTTTTTCCCCTTGCATCTAGCCTAAACTTTCCCTTCCCTAGCTCCACATCAGTGCTTCTCACGCTTGTGTCTCCTCCCCTCATCCTCCTGCATATTCACATTAACGGCAAGGTAATTAGGGACTGATCCTGTCCTTTGTGTCTTTGTTTCTCCAGACTGTGACTTAAATTTTACTCTCCTGCAGTCAACTTCACTGAGATTTTAAGGCCTGGTCCTTTTGGTGGTGCACTTGCTGTTGTATCTAGTTCTCAACACAAAGTTCTTTGATATTATAATATTGTAATGGCAGGAGACCCTGGTTAAGCAAAACCAGAACTGGCTGTCCCTCCCTCCCTCGGGGGTTTCAGGTTATTAACAGGGCTTTGCTCAGCTGAGCTACAGGGATCTGTCAGGTCTCTGCCCACATTCCTGTCTTGCAGCTTCACAATTCTCATACTATTTTAAAAAGCAGGAACAAGGCAGCTAGTATGATCCCAGCAGATTCTCTGCCTGTCATGGCCACCAATCTTTTAGGTTAGAGGCTCACAAAATCCTGCTGTCCATCTCTGCCCCACAGGAGGAATGTGTCTGTGAACTAGACCCTCTGTGGGTTTAGTTTGCACCCCAGTTCTGGCTTGGCAATGCCAGCTCCCAGGGCAGGCACCCCTTGATGATGAACCTGAACTCCCACCTGCTCATCAGCCCCTGCTGCTCTGCCACTTGGGAACTTTGCTGCGAGTTCCCTGCTTTAAGCTCATTATGTAGCATTATATCAACTGTTTTATTGCAATAAAAATTAATCCTAGCAACTGCAAAGTCATTGTCCTGGGTGAAACAGTCTTTTAGAATTGCTTAGCACAACCTACTTTTAATAAGCCCCTATTACACAGGTGTTTCACTGCTTACTCCACTGTGTAACGTGGAACTGATACCAGTATGAATGGTTTGGAATCTCCTGCTTCTCCCTTTCCTATGCATCCTCACAAGCAGCAAAGCTGCTTCATGTGCTCATTGAAAAGCCTCCAAAACTTGTGCTGGAGCATTCCCTGTTCTGGGAATCTTACCAGACATTCATTCCCATTGCGTGCTCTTCTTTTCAGGATGTGCACTGCTCTTTATGTCACATCGACAAAAGCTACCAGATCTGTGATACTTCTCAGTCCTCTGGCAGGGAAAAAAAAGTGGCATTGGAGCCAGAAAAAGAGTTTAGTTCTTTGGAATCACATCTTGGTTTGGGATCTCTTCATTTGCCTCTGGCACTTTATGAGCCCTCCCCTGAGTTTTTCATCCTCTTTCAAGGTGCTGTTAAAAACCTCCTTTTCACTTGGCTCAGCTTGTAGGCTGTGGTGGGTCTCTTGCAGTGTGCACAGGTGTGCCCTGAGACTGGGACAAGCATCACCTGGCACACACGGCTGAGAGGCTGCTGGCCTGTGTTGGGCTGCAGCGCTGGGTGGATCTGGCAGCAGCACCTCAGTGACTGAAAGCTTCATGTCCCAGATGCCACCCACCTGCCCTGCCGGAGCTGTGCAGCACCAAGCCTCGTGCCCGGTGAGCAGACTGGATGGTGATGCTCAGGAGTGCCTAAACTGGGTGCAGTCTAACACTTCCACAGCTGTAGCATAACCAAGAGAGGAAATCCAGGAGGCTGCATCTCCCTGCTCCACTTACAGCCTGGTCTTGTATGCCAGGCTGGGGCCGGGGCCACAGGGCAGCACTCTGCCAGCACCAGGGAGAGGGCTGGGATCTGGTTTTTCTGTATGACTCAGGACTAGTCCACCACACCCCAGCGTGCCCAGATTGTACTCAGCGCCATCTGTGCCCAGCACCATCCTGTGCTGAAGAGGGTCTCTGCTGAGTGGCTCTTCCTGCTGGGGCTCAGCAGGGTCCCCAGGCCCTGGGCAGAGTCTGGAGTGGAGCAGTGATCAGAGCTACTTAAAAAGTCTCCTTGGAGAGCTTCTACGACATCGTTTCTTGTGTCTTGGTGTACCCTATCTAGGATAGTGCCCTGCCAGGCACCGGGCATAATTTCTGGTGTAAACTTGACATATCTGGAACTGAGAGTCTGACTTCAGCATCTTCCAGACAATCCCAGTGGTAGAAAGTATCTAAGGAATCCCATAGACTCACACCCAATTTTCAAGGCCAGCATTTCTCCCAGCGTAAACAGCCCTGCCCAGGAGGCTAGCCAGGCTACATTATCTGGAGTTTGAATCTGGACATGAGGAGGCAGGTGCTGGGAAGAACAGGCAGGCACATGAGTAGTCAAAGGCAAGAGCAAGTGTTTCAGGTCTGCACACTCAGCACGTTGTACCCCATCCAAACTGGGCTGGGGATCTTGAAGCAGGGAAGCAGAACAATAAGAAGTGTTGCGGGGCTTCTGCCAGACTGAGCACAAGGAAACACTAATGCTCTGTGAGATGGGGAAGGGAATTTCTAACAGTGACATTCAAAGATCAAGAGGAAAATTATAGGGAAAAAGCCAAGCACATTAGGCTGAAATTCCTGAGGGCTGTGAGGAGATACCCTCTGCCCCCTCAGTGGCAGGCCAAGGGGTCAGCATTCCACACCAGACGGGGTGTCTCTATAGGATGCCCAGCAGCAGCCAGTGCCTGGAGAGCTGGACTGGGACTTGGCACCCTACAAGGCCTCTGTGCATGAGTGTTCATCTTCCAGACAGAGACTCAGCAAGGAGAAGGTTGACAGAATTTAAATGGAGGAGCTAAGGGCTGATCTGTGCTGGGAAGGGTCTCAGGCCATGGCCAGGAAACATCAGGTACATGGCAGGGGAGTTGGTTCCTGTGCTGGGAGGTGCCGCCAGCACAAATCTCCTAATAGTCTATTAGTCTCAGCAGGGCCTTAAAATCAATCAGAGGATTAGCTAAACAAATCTGGTTTTGTGGTACACGATCTGGCTTAGTGCAATTGGATCTAACATTGCTCAGACTCTCCCTGGTGATGGGGCTTGCTCCCGTGCCACCCGCAGCTGCAGGGCTGTGCAGGAACGGCTGCAGCTGGCAGGGAGAGAGCCCTGGCCAGGGCAGCTGGAGGAGTGGGGCGTCCCACCACTGGCATAACCTGCTCAAGCAGGAGTGCCAGAGCACAGAGCACGGCTTGTGCCAGCCCCTCACTTCCCTCCACCGCCGTGGTCTCTTCACTCAGCGCTTCTCCCCGCAGAAGCTCTCAGAATGTTACATGAGCCACTGACCCCTTCTCATGAGCTGCTGGCTTCATGTGGCTTCTGTGACACTTTTTTCTCAGGAACAGGTAAACACTGTGATCCCTTTTCCCTTACAGCAGTGGCTTCCTGGCTTCAGAGCTGAGCTGCAGACAGGGACCCGATAGATCCTTCTCCTACCACATACACGGCTAAGCCTCATCCCCAGAAGACCATTTTTGAGCTTCCACCAGTGAGGGAGGCAAGTCTCCCTTGACATTATGTCTCCTGGCAAATCAATACCTTAATCCAGTTGATGACAACAGCAGCAATCCACTGAGCTGGCAGCGTCTGTTTCCAGCCTGGTATGGGAGTGTTTGTGTAGCCTCTGACAAAGCACTTTGCTTTCTCTCAAGCTGAAAGTTACTCCAAGTGACAACATGAGACCTCAGCCCCCTGACAGGGCCTCCATGCCCCAAACACACTGCGGCTGCACAGCACCGGCAGATCTGGATGTGCTCAACGGACTTGCTAAGCAGCCATAATGGCAAAGTGATGTGAGGACTCATGACATATCGCCTCCAGAACCCGGCAGTCTCAGTTTTCTGGCAAAATTTTCCTCTGCCCCTTTTTTTTCCAGACTCTTCCACAGTCTGTGGCCGGGTTGGTTCAGTCTTGGTGCAACATAACACAAAGTGATGCCTGGCTGCTGGATTATCCCGCTCCCTGGAACCATGCTGACTCGTGAGCCTCACAGCTCTGGCCTGTCATCCACCGGGAGCTCATCTATGCAAATTCGCCACAAGAAAATGAGGTCTATAAATAATGGACACCTTGGGCCTGCATGTCAGTACAAGGTAATCCTTTGCCTTGCTTGAAATGTATCCGGCTATATTTCATGCTTCCATGTGAAAGCTACAAGGAATGAAAAATACCCAGGATAAAATCCAACCTGTACTCGCCTTCTGACCTAAAAAAAAAGAGGTAAAAAGTTCCTCAGCGCAAACTGGAACTGGTGTGGCAGGAGGCCAGTCCTTGGACTCTGTGCAGAGGGGGGCTGTGATGAACACTCCTGCTGCTTCTGCCTCCTGCACAGTGCCTGCCCACCTCCCTGCTGGCTTGTTCAGAGGAATGTGAGAAAGCTTATTGATACCATTTGCCCAGAAAAGGGCTGGTTTAGGTGCTAACAAAAACCAGACTGTTCAGTTTTGTTGCCTTTAAATATTTTCAAATGGAATGTATTTGCCCCACAGCAGTTTCAGTCCCTGAGAGGCACTTCTCCCCTGGCTGCTGCTTTGGGTGGCCCAGTAGTCTTGGGAACACAGGTCACAGAAATCCAGTTAAATTGTTCAATTCTTTCTCTCTCCTAGTTAACAAAGAATTTATATACACAGAAAATATTCAGAAATGTGCATCAAGGTTGATGTGGGGCATCCACAGAAGACACAGCTCCACAGACTGTGATTCCTCAGCGTGAGAAGGTGTGACTGCATGCCAAAATGTGAGCAGTCTCTGGAATTGTGAGTAGCATGAAGAAGTCACCCAGAGGTGATTTGTTCACTGGCTCTGGTTCTTCAAACAGAAGAAGGTGGCTCTTTGCACAGGTGTCATTTATCTGCAGAGATCTTTGCTGCAGAATGTTGTGCATGCTGAAGGTTTACATAAATAGGAAAAAAAAACCAGACAAAGTTGTGGAAGGGTAAAAAAGGCTAGTGGCTATTGAATAACAAACCTCACTTCTGTCATGTGAGATCTCTGCAAGCTGTCAGGCCCTAGGACTATTCTGGAGAGGCACTGGTGTGAGCTTTGTGCTGTCCTGACAGTCCTCCCTACACTTCTGCTGATGGACAGAGTATATTTCCTCTGACCTCCTGTAGGCATTTGAAGTTATGTTTCTGTGCCTCTCCTCATCCATGATTTCCACCTCGATTATCTCTTTCTAAAAATCACAGATTTAGTGTTATAATTTAATTCTGCACTGAATATATTTTTTACTTTGAAAAGCATCTGGACAATTCTTTCTGAAAGCACCTTCTGGCTACCTATAGAGCATTCTGAAAAGGATGAGCCTTTAGATGGGCTGGCAAGTCATATAAATAGTAAACACTATTGGTTCTGAGAATTGAATTTTCCCTGAGAAGTCTGAATCTCTAGTTCTATAGTGGCTTGGTTATCAAATAGATGATTTATATCTTATTAGGTATTTCCATCTGTGGCTGGAAAATGGTTCTATTGCATAACATTCTTTTCGCTCCTGCTTCATCTCTCACCATTGCTCGAAGTGCTTTTGGGCGCCCAGATTAGCCTATTTAAATAATCAGCTCAGAGCCAGTAGTGGCACTTTGGGGTGCTCAGTCTGGTGGGTGTGCAGGGAGAGCCTTGGCAGGACCACCCAGCCCTGGCCACCGTCCCCAGGCACCGGCCCCACGGACAGCGTCTGCCAGCAGCTCTGCCCTAGAGCTCCTGCCTCTTCGGAGAATGGATTTGCCCAAGCTTGGATACAAATCTCAGTTGCTTCTTTGTCAGCATATGGTTGTTCACTTTTGGTCAAGCTTGACCAAAGGACAGAACCTGGGTTTCTTGCAGTTGTGGGGGAGTTTTGCAGTGCAGTTGCCCACAGATGTCCAACCTTGCAGGTGCCAGAGGAAAAGGACGGTGTCTGCAAACCCAAGTGCATTCCCACATTGCTCTCCCCATGTTCCACCTTGTCCATCTGCATGTGGACTGCTCTGCTTCTGGAGGGTGAACTGGAAAACAGCAGTGGCAATGGTAATAATGTGTTGAGAGAAATTCACATTGCTGAGAATTTTAATTACTCACAAGTACCACAAGGATGCATTGCTTTGAGCTGTCACTGGGAATAGATTATCCTTACATGTACAAGAAAGAACCTGGAAACGGTATTCACAGGCAGGTAAAACAGGGAATATTTAAAGAGTAAAACAAGGGAGAGTGTTGACATGAGTGAAAAGAGGAGGGAAATACTGGGCTCAGTGCCTGATTCCTAATCCCTAAACTGTCTTACTATAGTATTGTGAAAGGAAGGAGGAATAAACCTAATACCACAGCTCCTTGCCATCAAGAAACTACGTATTAATACAGTACTGCTAAGGTAATTAACTAAATCAGACTTAGTCCAGTGCTGAAAGGGATTTCTTCCCCCAGGGATAAGCAGATGTCTCAATCTAATTACACAAGTTATTTAATCAGAACCAGAGGTCGGGTATCTCATGCAAATACTACGTTATGTTGGGGAGGGGGCAGTTGCAGCTCTGAAGCAGTGCAAAGGGGCTATACAAGCTTCCACACCAGTGCACTTCCTAATACTCTACCTTTAAGTCCCTGGACATAACCTCAGGATCTCAGGATAGGAATTGGAAAGAAAAAAGAACACGTTCTAGCAAAAGTCAGTTTCACTGCCTGGTATGGAAAGAAAACTCTTCTATTAATGTCACTGGTGCTCCACCCACCCACAATGCTGACACAGGAACAAACAGCTGTTTTGTCTGAGGCATCTGATAGGTCTGTAGTACCGCTTTGTGAGCCTTGCCTCACCCAGATAAGAACTGCAACAGGTGTCTAAACCTGCCCATAGCCCATCTAGCCAGTAGTGGGGGTGCAGTTGGTAACAGTGCAGGCTCACAGGAAAGTGCTCAGTGTGTTCTCAGGAACAGGCAGAGCCCCTGAACCCCTGATTCTTGGGAAATACAGGTGTCAGAAAAGCAAGTGGAGTAACATTCCCAGTGGGAAGGCTGTGTTGCTATCATCAGCACTTACTGACAATCACAGACTGACAATCACATCCCAGCTGCCAACTATGGCAGGTAGAAAGCAAGTCTTCTGTGTTGCTGCTAAGAATTTTGTTGAGAAGTGTGTAGGAAATGTTGACCCAAATAAGTGGGACCAGGAAGAAAAGAGTTCAGGACAATAGTCAGAGTGAGGAGATGACACATGATTGCACCATGACTGGAGAGAAAGACCAGATCCTGAGGGCCTGTTGACTGAAGTGGGAGTTTGATGGCCCACGGTTCAGTTGAAAAGGTGAACAGCTCAGGGTTTGTCTTTAGGGAGAAGCAGAATGGGAGTTTGAGATCAGGGAAGGGAGCAAGGTTTTGATAGTAACTACAGTGTATGGCCACTTGGTCCATTGCCACTGGAACCAGCAGAAATCTTTCTCTGAAGACAATGCATCTCTCTGAGGCAAGTGCTGATTGGGAAGAGGAGCTGCATTCAGAGGCACAGCCCTCTTGGGCTCCAGGCTGAAAGCAAACATGGAATTAATGTCTCTTCCCATCCAAGTCTGTGGAGAAATTTTACAGGCGTCAGTGGCAACAGGATCAGAGTAGAATCTTAAGGCACTTCCCCGGGAGCCTAGAGGAGTTTAATGGAATAAAGTCTAAGTTGTAATTAATTGGCTTCTACATCTCCTACAGGAAAGAGTTAATGAAGGCAAAGCTTGTCTGGCCAAAGGGCTGGTGCGGCTGCTGTAGAGCTGTGACTCAGAGTTGAACACCCTGCCAAAGCACCGAGCAGGCTCCTCATCCTCAGCTCCTCCTGTCCCAACAGCAGCAGCATGAATTTGTCCAGTATCATGGCTGGAAAGGTTTATCCCTTACAGCACCTGCTCTTCCCACTCAGTTCAATGCTGTTTGTTTGCACAAGAAAACATTGTCTTCCCAGTAAGACCCTACACATCCAGCTATGTTTTGATGTTTCCATGGTGCTGACCCCCCAGCTCTCTATGGGACTGAAGGAAGTACAGGTTAATAGAACTATTTAAATGATTAAGGAAATGGCCAAAGGGAGGGCAGAAACCTGTAGGCTGCTGAGAAGCAACACACTAAGAGAAGTTACTGAGTGAGTTGCTCAAAGATGAGCCTCAGAACTGGCCAGGTTTGATATTTTCATCATTGAGCTCGGGTCAAAGAGATGAAGAGATGAAATTTGTTGGTGGCATCATCGTTATAGAAGAGCACTTACTTAGTGAGATGCTGTCCCAGGCATTTTCTTCTACCCCAGTTGCTAAGCACTTACATTTCTCTGAAGAGAATGGGACCAGTGAAGAACCACCAGCAGCATCAGCTCTCTACAGCTGAATTCCAGGTCCCTGTTGCCAGTGTGAGAAGAGCCAGGTTTGTGGGGTACTCGGTGTGCTGGAGTGTGGGCAGGGACAAGCAGAGGAGTCTGAAGGCTGGTGCCTGATTTCTGCTCTCCAGAAGCACATAATCACCTGAGATGTTAATTTCATTAAAAATTTATATTTTCCTTCCTTCTGAACTCACCTTCTGCCTCAGTTATCACACAAAGGCTGATGAAAAGTCACCAAAAGTGCAACAATTATGACACAGTGATAGTACAGGCAGAAGTAGGAAGGACTCTTGGTCTTGACAATGACCTGAATTACACCACTTTAAATCCATACTAGCAAAGCATAAACATATGGATTAGCACCAATATAGCAGATCAAAGCCTGAGGTGGAGAGTTTAAACAAGGCATAATTTGTAGTAACAACAAAATTACAGGGATTCATCCCTTCATCTCCCAACACTTGCACCTCAGCCTTGCCACAAAGAAAATTTCTGCCTCCCTGTTTTTCTATATCTGTACATTTCTCAAAACATCTCAGTTTGGGAAGCCAACCTGGGAAGCGTGGCCTGTCAATATGGACAGATAACTCTGGAACTGTGCATCATTAGAGTAATCAATGTGGGCCAGGGTGAATTAAGGCACACTCATGTCCTACACCAAATATAATTGGAAAATGTAAAAGCCAACCATTCTCTGTACAATTCCCCTTCCTCAGCAATTGGTCTTTGGAGATTGCTGTGCTGGCTGCAGAGGGACAAGCACAAGAGAGTTCCTGAGTCTGACCAGGTGCAGGTGTGGTGATTCCTGTTAGTGCACTCCAGTAAAATGCCAGCTGCTTCTGCTCCATGTTTGAGTTGATATTAGACTGACAAGATCAAGTGATGCTACAGCCATAGACACCTTTATCTGCTGAATGCATAACCTGTCTTGCTGAACCCCCACCAAAGTCAGCCCCAGGTCTTATCTGTTCTAAACTGAGTATTTATTCATGTGGTTGCTTTATGTAAACTGCAAAGATCCTCATTAAATGGAAACCAAAAAGCTTCATTATTAAGGTGGAACTGACCTGGGAACACACAGAGGGAAATTACCACCCTCCTGTGTTATTTTGGGAAGAAACACTTAGTGCCTAGGGCAGTCTGGTGCTAAGCCCTCCTGTTACCTCTGACCTCACTCAGGGAATGAGCCTGGGTTTAAGGTGAAGATTTTTTTCTGGCCATTATGCAGAGATAGGAGAGTCTTCCCCAGGATGAGGGGAGCAGAGCTCTCCAGGGGTGGTGGGCAGGGCAGCAGCAAAGGAGAAGAGGGGAACCTGCCCTAGCAAACGAACCAGAAAAATCCCATTTGGCTTTTGGAGAAGGGCTGGGGCAGATGGGAAGGGACCAGGGCATGCAGCTGCACACTGGCTAGCACTCCCATTTCTGCCTGCAGAACCACCACAGCTGGATGGTCACACAGGAGCTAAGGGCAAGGATGAGTTTTTTGCACAGAAAACTCCACAGCACTTGAATGCTGGCATTCACTGGGCGTAAACACCAATATTCTTGTGCTTCTGTGTTCTCGTTTATATTATAAATGTTAATCAAAGAGTTTGAAGCAAAAGACACACAGAATTCAGAATCTACGGCCAGGAAACGTATTTCTCTATAGCTGGAAATTAATTATATCTTCCCTCTCTTACTTTTACTCAATCCAATATAGATTTTACCCAACTACCAGAACTGCAAAACTCAGCCCTCACCAGACAAGACTCATAACATTTTGTTCCTAAGAAATGGGTAGTTGCAAAGACAAGGTAAATTTACAGAAGGTAAGAAATCAGTCTCCAAAATTCACATTTCTGAATAATCATCTTTTCAGAAGCAGCTTGTTTTGCACAGTAAAGAACAGCTTTATTAAAACTGAAACCCTTCAGCAACATTAACATGCTTGGTGCAGGTCTGTACTCTGTCATACCTCTTATCTCAAGGACAGCACCTCAACAGCAAAATGCCGCCTCTGACACATGGGAATATCAGCAACTGTCCAGTCATCTTGAGTATGAATAAAGTGCACAACCCTCCAGTTCCATGTCCTATCAGCTACTTCCTAAAGCTGCTACATACACCTCAAAACACGAGTAAGACTGTTTGTTTCATTATGGTACTTACAGAATGAACCAATATTGTATTTGTGAAGAAAGATCAGGAAAGCCAGGAGAGACAAAGTGCAGAGAGACACTGCAGTACCATGCACATGCTCCAAGTCACACAGAGACACTTGTAGAGTGTGCATGTGCATGTATTGATGTCTGTGCACATGCACAAACCCTGCTGGAGGTGGAGTGGGGTGAGGAGAGCTGCTGGGTTGCCCCTGCCTCCTGCGTGTGATAATCCTAAAGGCTGTGGTGCATGTTGGTGGACGTGTGTTTACATCTTTTTCCCTTTGTTTTGTTTATTACTTTTGATCCCCTGGGGTGTATCGCTGAGCTGAAGAACTTTAGAGCTGATATAATTTTTTAAAGTGGGGATTATGTAAATGCATATTATGGGGCTTTCATAAATAGGGATTATTTGTCGAGTACATTTCAGCGCTTCCGTTGGAGCCATTAAGGTCTGTTGTGTAAACAGGAATTTAGTGACTGCCTAATCTAAATTTCCTTGATTCAATAAAAGATCACAACAGTATTTTTTGCATTCAGTTTGGTCTCAGGAGAACATATTTCTGGACAATTTTCAAATAATTACAGGACTGTATATGACTACAGCTAATCACAGTGAGCATACCTCGTACGTTTGTACTAACTGTTCTCAGTGATTTATTCTCTAGTTCACTTACTCTCTAGTTTTATGGCTACATTCACTGTTGTTCCAGCCACTAACTTGTTAATTGTAACTCACCAAATGAAGAATTCTGCAAGTTTAGATGAGCAAAGCAAAAATAAGATTCTGCCAAAAGGTATAGCCACCCAAAAAGTTGTAAAAACTTCTTATCTGTGCTCCTAGATGTCCTAGGTGAAAGACATTTAGGCAACATGCTAAAAATACTGGGAAATGCTGCCTCTACTCAGGGCAGTTTCACACTTACAGGCAGACTCTACTTGGAGAACTGACTCCTGGCCTCCTCTCAGCTGACAGGTAATGCTGATGTCTTCCCTTGGTGCAGAACTGGTGCAGAGCCCCTGCTCCAATGTTTGATCCAGTTGTTCCAACTGGTGTCTGAGATGGGCCCAGACAAGAGCAGCAGCTGCTCACCCAGAGCAAGAGGCCCAGATGGGAGGCAGTTTCCCAGTGACCAGATGTCCAGATAGGACACAGCTCCTGGTCACAGAGCATTCCCAAGCAATCCCGAGCCTCCCTGTGCCCGGCCAGGGGAGCAGAGCAGGCGCTGCATCACCAGCAGGACCCAGCAGCTCCCTGGCTGTGCGCGGCAGTCCCAGCTCTGCTCCCTCCGTGCTGAGCCTCCTCGTTACTTCAGTGCTCCCACCAGCCTCAGATCCAGCTGCATTAGGCAGGTTCTGATGCTGTCACAGTGACACAAAGAATGAATCATATCGAACCTTGCCCATGGGGTTGTTTATTCCTTGAAGAGGGAATGGACTGCATGCCAATATCCCTGGCAAGGCTCAAGGAAGGAACTAGCTTTTGCTAGGAAACCTGGATGCCCTCCTACAGGCATTTGCTGGATGATATGGCTCTGAAAAGCTATATATATAATAATAAAAATTATTTTTTAAAAATGGGAAGACACTTTCAACATAATGAAATTTTGGCAGGGTCTTTCAAGCTGCACAAGTCCTCAGTCCCAGACCTCAGTGGGGACAGGGATACCAGGAACACAAATACCTAGGTCTGGCTCTTGAAGTTAGTGCTTACACAGGCATCTTAATCCTTCCTCTCCTCTTCACTTAGGGTCAGCACCCTCTCCTTTGCTTTTATCTCCTTCATGTTGTTTAATAAAAGACAGAACTTTGCCACCTGGCTCTGACTTCTGGAGTTGGGAATCAATGAGGGAGCAGTTAAATGGGAATTTCTCATCTTCCTCTGCTGTTTGCTGTTCCCAGTCTTTAAATTCTAGTTCTATTAAGTAGAACAAGACCAAAGCACAATCTGTGCACAATGCCTTGGTTTACAAAGATCATTTGATCAAACAGAAACCAGCGCTACTGTGTAAACGGTCTGTGATGGAGACCTCAGTTATTATACACGATGTGTTTTCTCCTTTCGTAATTTCTGAAACATGTAGAACAGATGAAAGTTTGAAACGCAATCCAGTCTTCAGCCCTTGGAAATTATTCATTCTGTTAATGATTTACTGATTTATACACAGCTTATTTTGCATAAAGTTAGTGCTGGGCACAATTATTCATTGTGATTCCCTTAAAAATTGATATAAATATCAAAAGCAATTGGCTACCAAAAATGTTAATATTATAGCAGTGCATCATGGAAAGTTGACATGAATATGAGTCTAGGTCAGAAAAAATATACAGAAAATGCTTAACCAAGTATGATATTTTACAGCATGTCACTGAATCATTTGAAAGGTTTCTATTCATTACAAACGTATGCAGTGTGTGCAAAGGATTCCTCAGGAAAACAAGAAAGATAAATCATTCTCCTAATGAAATATGCTCCATGATCTATTGGAACCATCTCGCCTACAAAGTCCAGCCTTTCTCTAGGGCAGGATACCTGAAAAGAGACATTGGGTTCAGTGAAAGGAACTAATTACACATAATTCCACAGCAAAATTGCACACGTTCAACCCCAAACTTGTCCCCAAAGACAGCGGGTAGCTGAGACTGCCAGCAGCAGGGTGTGTCACTCTCGGAGCTGCTCTTCTCATGATTCAGCAAAACGAGGCCCAGCAGCTCCCCAGGCCCCTGATGGGATGCTGAGCTCTCGCCACGGACCAGCACCAACCCCGTGGCTGCAGGTTTGGCCCTGGGCTGCTGAAAGGCCGGAGCGGTTCCTGTGGGGCTGGGTGTTGCCACCCGCCCACTGCAAGCCTGGAGGAGGAGACTGACCTTTCCAGCCCGGTGTGATCCCACCCGACCAGCTGCTCCAGGAGGTGGGCGAGGCAGGAGGAGGGCCAGTGTGCACCAAATCAGAGTGATCCCAGGGTGGTTGTGGGCAGCACTTTCACCCTGTGGCACCCGGGGCTTGATGTGTGCCAGCCCACAGGGCCACCGCTGCACCAGGACACGGCGGGCAGTGCAGCAGAGGTGGGCACCGCGCTGGGCACCGTGGGGTGCTGCAGCGGCCCTGCTTGGTCCCCCCAAACCCAGAAGGCAAAACTGGTTCTTCTCTCTGCTGGCTCCAGTAGTCCCAGCGTGTAGGGCTGGAGGACCCAAGTCCAAGCCAGTGCTTTGGTGCATCGAAATGACAAAGTGCCTCCAACGCACAGGGAAGGGGTGAGGCACACCTCACAAAAAGCCTTTCAGGAGGCTGCAGTTAATGTCCTCAGCAGCAGCGAGCCACCCTGCCCAGCTGAGGAGAGTGCAGGGCATCTGTGTGTGGTCATTGACATGTTATACTCGTACACATATTGATCCGATGGTTCACTGTTCACCCAAGCCCTTGGCAAAGGTCACTGTCTCTGCTCCCATCTTACAGATGGAACACGGAGACAAATATTAATTTTTAGAAGTGATGAATGTTCCTGGTGCCCACCCTGATTCACTTTGGGCCTCAAGCCCAAGATGAAGTCTGGAGCTGGCTTAATTAAGACATCCCCTGCCCCCTTCCCAGCACTGCCAGACATGTCTGTTTCTTGTTGTCATTGTCTTTTCCCACAAATTCCTCCACCCTTTATCCTGTGCGAACCCTCAAACCGGCTCAGAGACTTGCATCTGAAGCAGCATCTCAGACCCACATTTCCCATGATGCCCAAACAATCTCAGATCCTCATTTCTTGCCCCTTGATGCTCTATCCTATGGAGCGTTTAGGAAGGAGATCCCAGCTTTCCGGGGCCCAAGTTTATCAAAAAGGCAACGACTTCTGACGTCCCAAGTCAGTCTTGATTACCACGCAGCCCAGTGGCTAAGCAGCAGTGGCCACCCTGGCACACCAGCCGCAGAAGCCGGCGTTCCCCACCTGCCAAAATGCACCGGGCAGAGGGGCCGCAGGGCAGAGGGGCCGGGGCCGCGCCGCCCCCGCGCCCGGCCCGTGAGGCCGGCGACAGCTCGGCATGAATGAACCGCGCTGCTCCAATCGGCGGCCGCTCCGCCGCGGGCTGCCCCGCCCAGCGCCCCCGCCGGCCAATCCCGTGGGCAG
>WEKY01029783.1:34560-62795 GCA_013390045.1 Picathartes gymnocephalus
CGCCGTCGGGGCAGCCGCTGCTCTACGCGCAGCCCTACGCGGGCCTCAACGGGATGCTGGGCCCGCCGGCGCCAGCGCTGCACCACGGGCTGCGCGACCCGCTGGGCGCCGAGGAGGCGGGCGGCCACGAACTGGCGGCCTCACCGCCGCCGCTGGGGCCGCCCGAGCCGTCGGACGAGGACGCGCCCAGCTCTGACGACCTGGAGCAGTTCGCCAAGCAGTTCAAGCAGCGGCGGATCAAGCTGGGCTTCACGCAGGCCGATGTGGGGCTGGCGCTGGGCACCCTGTACGGGAACGTCTTCTCGCAGACCACCATCTGCCGGTTCGAGGCGCTGCAGCTGAGCTTCAAGAACATGTGCAAGCTGAAGCCGCTGCTCAACAAGTGGCTGGAGGAGACGGACTCCAGCACGGGCAGCCCCACCAACCTGGACAAGATTGCGGCGCAGGGCCGGAAGCGCAAGAAGCGGACGTCCATCGAGGTGGGCGTCAAGGGCGCCCTGGAGAACCACTTCCTCAAGTGCCCCAAGCCCTCCGCGCACGAGATCACCTCCCTGGCGGACTCCCTGCAGCTGGAGAAAGAGGTGGTGCGGGTCTGGTTCTGCAACCGGCGGCAGAAGGAGAAGCGGATGACGCCGGCGGGGGTCCCGCATCCGCCCATGGAGGACGTTTACGCACAGGCGGACACGTCGCCGCTGCACCACGCGCTGCCCGGCGCCGTGCAGTGACTGCCCGGCCGCCCGCGGCCCCGACGGCGGCGCAGCGGGCGCGGGCAGCGGGGGACGCGTTTTAATTTATTCTCAGACTGGCCCGGCCGCCCGCTCCGCGCCCCGCGCTCTATTTATTCGCCTGCCCGAGCCGCAGCGGCCGCCGCAGCAGTAGCCAAAGGTTTGCGATCTCTAATTTATTCCCTTCCTCGCGCGGCCGGGAGGCGGCGGCGCCCCCGGCTCGGCCCCTCCTGCTCTGCCCGGCCCGGCCCGCCCGGGGGGATGCTTCGAAACCATTTCCCGGCCCGTCTCTATTTATTTCTAACCGTTCGCGGAGCTTGCACCCTCCCGTTGGTGGGTTCAGTCCGGTCCATTCCCTGGGGTTTCGGTTTTTGTTTGTATCTCTTATTGCAAAACCAATGTAGACTGCGAGGGTACGTTTCTATTTATGTTATAGTAAATATTTTATTACTTACATAAACCATTTACCCAGGAACCGGTCTCGTGTCGTCTTTGCAGGCTCAGCGCCCGGCCGGGAGCGGTGCGGCCGGGGGAGCCCGGCCGTCGGGGCCGGTGGAGGCGGCGCTGCCTTGGCCGAGGTCCCCTGCGGTGGTCGCCGAGCCTCCCGGGGAGCCGTGTTCTCGGTGTCCGCGGTGTCCCGCGGTTCGCACCGGCGGTGCTCGGCGCGGTTTGCCCGCCCGGCAGCGCGCTTTGGCGAAGCCGCTTCCCTGCGTGGATGCGCTCGTGTCCTGCCGTGTTCCCCGCACCTTTTGCAGTGTTTCACTGATCCGAACCTAACTCTCCGCGGTGTGAACAGAAAACAGCCCGCACGTAACTTTCCTCCCACATATCGCAGAGGTAATACATGCACGTTGGTGTTGCTGAGTAGATTCCTTCTGCTCAAACCACACTCTCGGGTTTTCTGGTGTCACCGGCTTTCCTTTTCATGGTTTCATGCCCGAATATTTTGTGGTTATGCCAAGAAAGGCTGAAAATACAGTTTTTGTGTTCTCAGTTCTTAGAAGAATGATCCAGCATCTCTACTTTAAACCTTCTCTTGCAGCACCAAGAAAAGTCGCATGTGAGGATTGTTTGCCTTTGCAGATCCTTGGATTCCTGTGGTGTTGGAAGAACTTTTGAAATATGTGCCCATACAGAGCTCTTGCACTGATAAAATACTTGATCGAAATCTGGTAGTAAAGGACCAAATTCTTTCTTTTTAGTCGGCAGAGAATTTCCTAATGTTCTCAGACATCTGGCACTGGATAGTTTCCCCGCTCTACTCAGTACCGATTATGTGCTGTGAAAACAGAAGCTTTAAAGGGGGTTTTCTAGCAAAAGCGCTGCATTGTGCATTGCAATTCGTGTATAATTCTTTTTAATATATATGAAAATTTCTAGCATACCAAATGTAACTTACTCTTGAAAATTTATACTTGAAAATTCTTGTCTTCGTTGCAGTTTGATTTTGTTGCATTTTGTGCCTTTGGTGGGGGTGTGTATTACTTCTCTAAGCAATGTCACATTTGCCATTGATAATGTTATAATTTATTGCATTTTCAATGTTTCTTATAATGTAGCTATTCTACATCAGCTAAAACAAGACTATCAAGTTCTCATTCAAAATTCTAGTAAATTGATTTTTGAGATTTTAAAATAAAGTCACTTTGAGCAGTTATTTCATCAAATACTCTGTGAAGAAATGGTTCACTTTGTGATACAAACAAGCTAGTGAATGCTGTGGGTTAGGGTATTAATAACTTCCCTTGGCATGCAGAGCAGAATACGAAATCTCACTTAAAGGGTTTAGTGTGCAGTGTGTGTTCTTGTCAGCTTTTGCTACAGGCTTAGCTTCCTTTTTTTGTAATGAGACTGGTTTTTATAGAAGAGCAGAGAATGGTAGGGCTGTTGTAGAGATCCTGAATTCAAAAAGTTTTGCCGTTTTTACGGAATATTTACTAATTTCTAAATAGCTAAGCAGTTGTAGTAGCTTAGATGATACACTCCAGTAAAAAAGTAAAGGAGGAGGATGATTCAAGGGTTTGAGTCAATGTATCATGACAGCATTTAAATTAATTTCCAGCTCTGAGAATCTGTCCTTAGCTGTTACCTCTTGTGTTCCCCACACATGTACCACTGTTTTTAGTGTTTTGTCACGCTGTAATTGCAGCCTTTGCTTAAGAATTTCTGCGTGACAGCCAGACTTTAGGGGAAGAAGGAACAAAACCAAAAATGAACAAAAGAGGGTGTTTTTTGTTTGCTTGTTTCTTAAAGAAAACAAACTCATTTGCATTGAATGTTTAATTGTGCTGATTTTCTATGGTAGAAGACATTTCATTACCCTCTTCATTCTGAACTAACCTGGATGGCAAACAGGATTTGTATTGATACTCAGAAGGGAAGGGTCAGTTTTCACATTGCATTCTCCTAATGGATGAGATGTGCTGTGAGTGCTGCAGAGGATGAGCACCCTTGGGTTGTTCGGTGTGTCAGATTGTATAAGGCGCTGGCAGCCCCACTGCATTAGCTCTTTCATGCTGTTGAGCAGCAAAAATAAAATATTCTCTGTACATAATTTCTGCAGTGCCGCAGTGCTCAGCTGTTCTAAAAATCAAATGCCCCAAAGGTTTGCCTATCTTTGAATAACTTGTTAGTTTTCCTGGTCAGGGATTAAATAGCAATTATTGGAGAGACTTTTTCTTTTTTTTTTTTTTGGTGGTGGTTGTTTCGCACTAAGGTGAAAGCATGACCTCATACTACTACATCAGTAGTAAAGCAAGAAAAGCTAGGACTGTGGTGTTTGGTACATTAAAGAAAAGCAGATGTACAAATAGTTGTTTAACAATTCTCAAACAAAGTAAATAGTAAATACACCAAGTAGGAAGTGTAGATAAGGAACGGAAGCACTGCCAGTGCAGTTTAGAGAGGAGTTTAGGTCTGTGCTGGTGGGAAATCCTTGCTCCAACCCAGGAGCACTCTGCTGCTGAGCAGTGCCTGGCCCCAGCAGATGCTCTTAAGAGCATCCAGGCTTTGGTCGGTCCCATGGTGGCACCGGGCTGTGCTCACCACACTTGGGGCAGGTGTCATCCATCACCAGGACCTGATCTGCTCGCCTTGCCCACAGTCCAGAGGGGCTGCTGACCCAGAGTTCACATCTCAAGACTGCTGAGGAGAGCTGAGGTGGTGACCAAGGGGTCTTTGGCCAGATGGGGAAGCTGGTACTGGGCAAATGCAGCCCTGGTGTGGGCTCAGCCCTTCTCATGCTCGCAGAAGGGCATGAGCTGTGCTGTGCCACCCTTGCCCGTGCAGAGAGCCTGCCCGTGTGCTCCAGGGACATGGGAGGGCAGCTCTGCTTCGCAAATGCTGTCATCTTATAAAGTGGTTATTGGTAATTTTAGGACATTGGTGTTTTCTGTAAGGCAGGCAATATTCAGTAGAGTATCACTTTTTCCCTTTCACTTGTAAAAAGGTGGACAGTTGCCGATCAGCTTTCCTGCATGCTTAGGAAAAGGTTGTAATATTCCAGTATCCAATTTCTTCCAGATTTCCTGTCTTAGACTGTTATTGCTGCCACTTGCAAGAACAGGGAATGCTTGCTGTATAACAACTGCAGAAATGACTACAGCACAGCAGTTTGCCTGGTGAGACACAGTCACTCGTAATTAGTAATGCCGTGTTCATCTTAGGCTTTCCACTGAATGTGATCCTTCTGCCTGCTGCCCCGCCAGAGCCGTGCCTGATCCCAGCACAGTGCTGCGATGTAACTGGCCCCTAATGAGCTAAGGCAGCAGCTGGAACACTATATAATCTCTTTACGTGAAAATTCGGAGCATCAGTGTTAACACTATAGAGTCTTGTTCCCAATTTTGCCCACTCCTGCTTGCACTCTCCCCTAGAAGGACAGATTTCAGTACCTTTGGGTTAAGCAAATCTTCTAATTCTGTGCTGATGTTGTTTGCATATATTTTCATTTTATGCTAATTCTACCGTTGGTTGTTTGGAGCTGGATCAGCCCCAGGACAGCTCAGACTTGTCATTTCACAGGTACTGGAAGCAGACTTGGGTCCTGCCCCAGGGCAGAACTCCACAACTCTGGAATTACTGTTCCTCAGCTGCCTTGTATTTTTCTTACAGCTGGGTTGTTTGAAATGAGCACATGCTGGCTGGTGCCTCGGAGCTGGTGCTTGCCGGGTGTCATGTGCTGAGGACGGACACTCAGTAGCTGTGGCTCCCACGGGGGCTCTGCCTGCTGCCAGTGGCTGCTGCCCTCTTTTTCTCTGGAGATCAGCCCTAGCAGGGCCAGGAGCAAGCTGAGGTGGTGTTGGGGGGTGTTCTGGTTTTGTTCAAAAATGCTTAATGTCCATAGATGACAGTGGCTGATCTTGCTAAGATTAATACTGCTGCTCAGGGGGACCAAGGCCAGTGTCCCTTCCTGAAATGGGCAGCTCCAAAGAACAGGTTTTCTGCAGGCTGACACCAGCAAGTGCAAGGTGGGCTCTGAGCAGCATCAACCCTTGTTCTGTGTGTATGTGCCTATAGAGGAAACACACAGAGAAGGAGCTCGTTAAAGTCTCCCAGGGGAACCATCACTGCGCTTTGCCAGGCTGATTTATGGGCATTCAACATTGCTCCCACTTGTGATTTGTTGCAAGGGTAGGTGTGCATGTGTGTACAGCAGTAGAGATACGGCCAGCTGCACTTCCTCAGGGGTTCTCCTGTGTCGCTGAAGGAAGCTCTGCCAGTGGAAGTTCCCCCCGGGTTCAGTTTGAGCTGCCACGACCCCGTCTGTGCCGTGCGTGGCGATTACGAGATTGCAAAGGCTGCCTGAAAGCGTGTGATGCTGTACACGCAATATAATGTGCATGTTAGATCAGACCTTATGAATATTTCATATTCCTTGATATCACATTATTTTTGGTGTTGGGCAAATTGAGCGTTATTTCTTGTAAGCCTTGCAAAGGTGTTCTGGTTATGTTGTTTCCCTGGCTCGTACCCTGCTGAGAGCACTTGCTGCAAGGAAGAATGCTTTAAAGCATATGCTAAACTTTAAAGATATTTCTTTTTTTTTCCTTTTTCTCACCTTTCTTCTGGAGCCTTCTGCCTGATCAAGGCATTTGTACAGCCCCACCAGCATCCAGGACCTGTTTCCTTGTGGACACTGGCTTCTCTCAGCTCCACAGGGGCAATCTGCTTTCCATCACTGTACCAGATTCTCTAGGGCCAAAACCCTTAGCAGTTACCACAGTTACAGAGCAGTATTTCCTACAGATTGTTTTCAAGCTGGCTGTTCTGTGAGCATGTTCAAGGAAGGTGGATGGCTTGCTGAAGCTGCTCAACTCTGACTCAGGAGATACACCCCAAACAGCTGTGTCCTTCAAAGTAAATCAATGAAAAAGTGCAGAAAAATCTTCTTGCAAATATCACATATATGCACAAGAGGTGTTGGATGCTCCAGCTCTGCAGTGAGGGATCAGTAGAAGGTATGAGAGAGCCAATGGGCAAATGGACATCTTTACATTTTACTGTACTTTTTTGGGTTTGTTTGGTTTGGGTTTGGGTTTTTTTTGGGTTGTTTCTTTTGTTTGGTTGGTTGGTTTTTTTGGGGTGGTTTTTTTTGTTTGTTTTTTGTTTTGGTTTTGGGGTTTTTTGTGGGTTGTTTGTTTTGGTTTTTTTGTTTGTTTGGTTTGGTTTTGGGTTTTTTTGTGGTTTTTTTGAGAAAATCTGTCCTGTGATTTTTATTACCTGGAGCTCACTGTGTATTAGTACCTCTCAGTCACACTAAAGGCTATGTGACTGAGATTATGCTCAGTCATAAATTTGTAGCCAGACAAAACTCTAGGAAATGAATTTACACATTTGCATCTTCTGCAGTGATTTGCAGGACAAAGTCTCAGGCTATTGCATTAGATGTCTTTATGTTTGGGGATTTTTCAAATATATAATTAGTTTTAAATTGGAGATGTTTTTTCAGTCATGTTTAAGACTAACCTGGTTACAGACAAACCAACAGAAGGATGGGCAATGAGGAAGTTGTAGTACACGAGGGTGATTATGAGATCTGCTACAACACAGGCTTTCCTCTAAAATGCTATTAGAGCTCCTGGATTTTACTCCCAGATCCCCTGTTCATTTTCTTAAGGACTGTGAGAAATGTTTAGGATTTTTTTTTCCCCAGTGTTCTTACTTCTCATGAAGTGATGTCATAAAATATTACATTATCTTGCGAGAGTTAATTTACGTGGATTGCTGAGACACCTCAGCAGAAAGAGCTGCAGCAGTGTGAGATGCTGCCTGTGCACACAGAGAGGGATGCAGAAGGATTTCTCAGCCGCTCTGGTGGGAAAAGCATTCCCGTGCGCCGGGCTCAGTGCGGTGCGCGCAGAGCTGCGCTGCAGGGACCAAACATCGCCGCCCTGCTTCCCCCTCTCGCTGCTGTGGGTATCTTCCTGGCCTGGTAAAGGTGCTTCTGCCCTGCTGCCCGGGGCTGTGGAGAGCAGGGTCGGCTGCTGTGTGTGGTAAGTGCTGTGGAGGGGCACCATTCGGGAGCGGCGCGGGGCTGCAGCCCGGGCTCACAGCGCAGCCCGGCGCCGTCTCTGCAGCTCCCGGCTGACGCGCAGCAGCGCGGGGCTACTTTTACGCACGTGGCCCGTGGCATGGATCTGGCAGAGCTGTCTGGAGGAGCAGTGACACGCCGTGGTGTTGGGCATTGTCCCCTGCCCTCATTCTTGCCGGGTGGGGGTCAGGGTGCAACTCTGAATTTCTCTTCTTCAGAAGTAAGGTCCATGTCCCTCGTGCCTTTGTGTCCTCTGCAGAGCTGGAAGTGCCAGGAGCTTGAGAATACTCAGTGTTCAGGACGTGTTTTTTTCCCATGCCGTGGGCTCGGGTATCAAAGCATTTGGGAGCAAAGGGATGAAAACTGAGGTCAACTGAGGCCAAACCTGACCTCACATCTTGCTTCCCTTGTGCTCCCCTCACTGAGCCCAGGTCTGTGCTTGCAGGATGGGCCAAGCAGTGAGACTCAGAGTGACTTGGACCTGACAGCTAAAAGCTGCTGTTCCAGAGCAGGTTCTCCACCTTTTGCCCAGGGCAGAGGCTGGCTCTGCCCCCAGGAGGGCTCTCAACTCCTCAGCCCTGGCTGTGGGGAGCACCCTTGCAGGCTGGCCCAGCCTTGCTGATGTTGGGCACAGGCTGAGGTCAATGTCATTAAAAGGGAGAGAATTGAATCAATATCTGGAGTGTTTGATATTCTGCCTAGTGGAACACTTGTTATGTCTTTAATTACTATTTCTAAGAGCACCGTAGAATGGAAAGCAAAAGGCAGAAATAAATAGCAAGGGGTGATCAATTGGGCGTGAAACCCTTGTTATTGATCACCTTTAACCTCTGCTTAAAACTAATGACAGAGCTACCATTTAACTGTCCCCAGGCACAAAGCACATCAATTGTACAAGTGCCACATAAATCATGGTGGGCTGCAGCGCCTTGTGAGTGGCCCCCGGGGCCAGCCTGCCCGTGGGGAGGGCAGGGTCCCCTGGGAGCTGCAGAGGGACACTCCCAGGGGAGTGCCACTGGAGCACCTGCTACAGGTGTGCTCAGGTGAGCTGCTGCTCTGATGTTTTGCACAAAAAGGCTCCCAAGAGCAAAGTCACATCACAGCTCTCAGGGCAGCTCAGGGCTGAAGAAATGATGGTATTTGCCCTCCATGCCTCTTTCCCCGCGGAACTAAAAGAAGATTTATGCTGTTGATGTCTGCTCCTAACCTCCACGTGCCATGGCTGGGGCAGCTCTACAGAGGCTGGGTGAGTTTGCAGGAAGAGGGACAGAGAGGACTCAAGTAAAACAACAATCCTGTGTCAGCAAGTGTTTGAAGCAGCAGAGTGTGAGGAGGCAGTGACATAGGCACATAAAGAATCACCTTTTCCCCTGTGTCTTCAACTGACTTCCTGACTTATCAGCTGTGCTGGAATTACCTACGCTGTTTGTTATAGGAGTAAAAAAAGGTAAAAATCAAGATGTGCAATGGGCAACAGAGTGAAGTCAGCACAGCCTTGCAGGATAACAACAGTAATATTCATTAACATTCAATCTACAAATTATGCCTTGAAACCCCAGCCTGGAGATTTGCCAGTTTTCAATACATGACACTGTTGCCTAATATGTTTCCAGCACAAGAGCATTTCCAAGGCTGTGCTGGATATGTGGCATCACAAAACCATCAGCTGCATGTCCTGCCATGCACAGGACAAGGGCTGTGCCTGCCTTTTGAGGGGAGTGTTTACCTTTAAGACAGGATGCCTGTTCTGCACATTCAGTTCCCCAAAGACTTAGGAGGTGATCTTTTTCTTGATGTTCCCGACTCTTGTTGTTAGTGAAAGCAGAGGGCTTTTAGGGCAGCTTTCAAAAAGCTGTTTGTTTCCAGAGCTGTTTGGGAAGCATTCACACTGAGCCCTGGGAAGGAGAAGGGCAGCAGGAGTCCCCTTGAGCAGTGTGTCTGATCATCCCTCTTGGAATGCTGTGAGGATCGCTCCTGTCTCTGCAGGAAGGAGGAGAAGATTCTGTCTCATCTGCTGTTAAAGGGCTACATGATGCTGAGCACACATCTGGCCCACGCCTGGCATGGCTGTGCACATCCCTGGAGGATTTTCTCAGGAGACCCTGGGTTAATACACATTTTGCCTTTGTGCTGCCATTTGGAGGGTTTTTACTGAAATCTTAAAAATCATTTGGGTGTCCTCATCTATCAGCTACTGGAAACACTATTGATAATACAATCATTCCTTTTTTTCGTCACTCTGTTCCACTTTTTTTTCCTGCTGAAGATCCTGTAATTTGTCACAGCTGAAACGTTGAGAGATGATTGGAATCTGCCCAGGTGCAGCTCGGGAGCCTTGCAAAGGCAGCCCAGGGAGGGGAGGCCTCTTGCATCCCTCTACACCCACACTTTACAGCTGAGAGACAGTCTGACACAGCCCTGGGGAGACAGCAGGCTTGACATCCCAAGCTCTGCGCTGGCCAGACTGGGGTTCTGGTCTGTACCAGGGGATCCCCAGCTGGGGTGCCACCAGTTTGGGCCTCTGAAGCACCTTGTCCCCTCAGCTCTGGGTGATCAGTGCTTTCCTAGGCATGTCTGCTGGCCCCAGTGACAGGGCTGCTGTGGGAGAGGCATGAGCCAGCAGAACTGCCCCTGCATTGCCCCCACAGCCTGCAGGGATGGTGACTGCACTGCTGCCCTGGGCAGCCTTTGCCAGGACTTGTAGTGATGCAGGCAGTGCTGTTGCTCCTCCAGCAAGGGAAAAGCCAGGGGTGCCATCAGCTTCCACTCTCTAGGGGCTTCTAAGGCCTGGGAATCTCAGAGCAGAGGGACAGTGAGTGCCATACCACAGAACCTGCACTGGGCCCTGCTTCTGCCTTGGAGGATTCCCCTGGATGCTTGTGGTGGCCGTGGAGGACACCAGAGGCTGCAGTCCCTGTGCAGTGAGCGGCTGCTGGTCAGGCAGAGAGAGCGTCTCAGTGCACAATAAAATCTTCTTCCATGTCAGTCCAGAGGGGCAGAGCTCCCCACCGACAGCAGCTGCACTGAGAGTTTGGCATGGATTTGCATAGATGAAATGATTTCTCCTGCCATTCATTCAGTCTCTCTGTCTGCCAGCTTCCCTGCTCCACTGTGGAATCTGAAGTCCACACAGGGAGCATTCAGCTGGCCACGAGCTCTTTACTGAGCGTTGCTTTGCACAGATGTCCCCAAGCAATGCCATGAATTGTTGCTCTATAGTCACTAAGCTGTTTGGGAAAACATTTCAGATAACTGTCCTACGCACTGGGGTGACTGAATTAATGGCATTTGAATGGTCAAAAAGATAGTGTGAATTGGAAACAATGCTGTCCCTGTCACAGGCAGCAGGAGAATTCCAGCTGGTATTTTCATTGTTAATGATCAAACCCAGAGCACTTTGTGGCCTTAATACCTTGGAAGGGGCTGGAGAAATGCACAAACCAGCCTGTCACTTCCCCTTCTGGATTTTCCAAATGCCAGGGAAGGAATGCTTTTAAAATTGTCTTTCAGAGCTCCACAAGTGACACTGTAGCTTGGCTGTGGGGAGGGGAAGAAAGGGACAAGAGTCACGGTAGTTGCCAGAGAACTGTGATGCACACCAAGTTCGGGAGCTCCCCCATTCCTGGGTGGCACCTCTGCCCACAAAGGTGGGAGCAAACAACCAGTGCATCCCATGCAGTGGCAGGCAACACTCCTGGAGGAGTCAGGAGAGCTTTGCTGCATCTGGGCTTGGCAGAGCACAGCCATCCTGACCATACATCATCCAGAGGAATGGGCACTTGGGTAACACATTAGAATAATACATCATTAGAGCACTGTTGCTATGGTGATGTATTAGGGCAATACATCATTAGATACCTTCCACTGATGATGTATTACTCCAAACATGGCTCCTGCCAGCACCAGCACAAGGACCACGGGGGAAGTCTTGTCTTTTTGCAGAAACTCTACCCTTCCCCTAAGGAAAAAAAATCTGAGAGTAGTGGCTCCGCTGAAGAGACACAGGGCAGGGGCTTGCCCCTCTCTCCTGAGCCTCTTCACTCTGTGACTTGCTCCATGCTGGGCCCCATGCTGTTTTCTGGGGACCCCGTACCTGCATTTTAGTGCATGTGGGCAAAGGGATCTGCCAGTGCTGCTGGGCAGAGGGACAGGGCCCTGCCTGAGCTAGAGGGTCTGAGACACCTGTGGGTGCATCCTGCAGTGCTGCAGGAGGGCTGGCAGTGCCTGCTGAGACCCTCCTGCGAGGGAGCTGCCCTGGGCTCGTGCTCCCCGTGTCCTCCACGCTGTGAGCTCTCACAGGAACTGGATCACTCCGAGGAAACTCATCCTCTCCTGTTCCCCAGGCAGCCAAATGTGCTGGTGGCATGTGCAGTGCCCAGGCCCATGGCAGAGGAGACAGGTGGGCCCAAACTGGAGCCCAGGGCAAGGGTGACTGCTGCTGCTCACCTTCCCCTGACCTGCGTTGTGTGCCGTCAGCTGGGCTCAGCTCCCTCGGGATCACTTTTCCCTTGCTCTTCCCCTCAGCCCTGGGGGACCCTGGCTCCAGCCTGGAATGAAAGCAAAAAGGTGAGCCCAGGAGAAGTTCCAGCCAGCTGGGTCCTCAGCATCCCTGGGGTCTTTGCAGGGCTGCACTCTTTTCAGCTCAGTGGGCTAAATAAATTGCTTCAGAGAGCAGACTGGGAAAGGAGGTTTCTTTCACTGCAAAGTATGTTGTGTGCATCAGATATCATTTGATTTTAATTAGTGGACAGGAAAGCAGCATAGTTAATAAAGTATGCACTGCCTTTTGCAGGGATGACAGTCTTGAACTCCTAGAAAATGCAATCAAATCAGAAAGACCAGTGCAAGGTGAGCCAAGGCTGAGCATATCTGGGCAGGGGCATTGTAAACAAAATCCCAGGAGAGATCCCTGACCGCTGTGATATCCCATGGTCAGGATCACAGCAGAAAAGCAGTTTGTGGAGCTCATGCTGTTGTTTGGTGTGGTGGTGCCCCGGCAGCCTCAGACAGCATCCAGGCACTTTTCAGCCAGCTCGGGCATGGGCAAAGGTGCAGCTGCCCATTGCTTCCCTCCCTGTCTCTTTCCTGCACCTGGAGGGACCTCAGTGCCTGTCCCACCTCCCTCCTAGGGGACAGCTGTGACAGGGCTGCTCCTGGATCTTCCCATCCCTAGCGCTGCTTGGGGAATGCAGGTTCACAAGCAGCCCTGGATGCAGCTGCTCATACACAGAAGCTTGTGTTTGGGCAGCAGGTCTTCTGGGCTCCGTTCCCAGCATTGTGAGCTCGTGGTTAGACCACTTAAGAGCCAGGCTGCCCCCACATCGCCCTGCAGATGCACACTTCCTTCCCCTGAAATCTCTGTGGGAGCAGAGTCTGCCCACTGAGGGCAGAAGGGCAAGAATAAGAGGTTGGTTGTGCAGACTTGAAGTATGAAATATTATCCCCTGGAACTGCCCTGCTGCTGGTTCCCGACCATCATAAAACGTGAGACGCTTTAGGAGAGCGAGCCTGTGTCTGCCCTCGATGCCAATGCTTTTAAGGGTTCAGCACGCTGCCCTGCTCCCCAGCACCCTCTGCAGTACTCCAAGCCAAGGCTGCTTTTAGCTTCTCAATCAATTGGATTCAATTAAGTGATAACGAGAGCCTATGGGCAGAGCAGTGATTGCTTATCCCTGTATTAGCAAATGATCCCCAGGTAGTGCAGAGGGGTTTGTGTGCCCTGGGCAGGAGTTGGGGTGTGAGGCCCTGGTGAACCCTCTGCCACCGGGGCTCCTGGCAGGAGCCAAGGCAGGGCTGCCCAGCACGGCTGTCCCTGGCACGAGCAGCCCCCGGCAGGCCAAGGTACGGTTATTTAAAGCACTGTTTTCACTCTGTTCCCACCAGGAGACTCAGCTAGCGCCCACCCTGACACGTCTGGAAGCCAGCGTTTTAGGGAGGCTGTGGGCATCTTAGAGAAGCAGAGCTGCCTCTGCCGCTCTCGCCCTGCTCTGCGGCCGTGGGGTGCGCGGGGCACCGCAGCTCTCTGAGGCCAGACCTGGCTGTGAGGGATGGCAGACATCAATAAGCATCACTGTCAAAAGGGACAGGAAAAGGTTATTTATCAGAAAACAGGCCAAAAAGTGGGATTGCAGCAGCGCTGACTCGTGCTGCGGCCACGCTGCCGGCGCTGCATCCCGTGGTGCCTCAGAGGGGTCAGAGCCACTGCTGCGGTGCCGCTCGCATCCCCACACCGCTGATCCCCGAGGCTCAGCTCAGCAGCCCCACGCTGCGCCTGTGGCCAGCCTGCTGCCACCAGCCTGACAGCAGCCCAGTATTTCTCTCACTTTCCCTGGGGCAATTAGGACTCTGTAGGAGTGACGGTCTCCTCGGAGCAAGCCAGGCTTGGAGGGGGCTGAGATTTCGGACCCAGTGCAGGAGCCCTGTAGTGCTCCCCTGAGTGCTGAGCTCCCGGGCTGCAGGAGCTGCAGTCTCTGTGCAGAGACAGGGGTCTCTTCAACTGCTGGGGCTGCAGGAAACTGTGTGCGAGTGTGCTTCTGTGGGACGTGGCGGGGATTTGAGAACAACGTTTTGCAAAACAAAAACAGGCAAGGTTATTAATTTTCAGGATAACACCAACAAGAACACTGAGTTGTTGTTGAATTGTTGATCATTTTCTGGTGACTGCAGTAAAGACATTTGTGTGCTGTGCTCACCTGTGGCCTCGTGTACCTGCTCTGCCTCCACAGGGGATGCACAGGGGGTGCTGGAGCTGTGTGAGGCTGGGACTGCTCAGACTTGGTGGGTGGTGGGGCAGGAAGCCCCAGTGCCACAGACCTGGGCTTGGGAGCAGAGCTGGGGACAGGCACAGTTCATCTGGTGATACTCCTGATGCCAGGGCTGTTCCCAGAGGAGCACTAAGGCCTCAGGGATGCCCTCAGCACATCCCTGGCACAGCTGGGAAGTTTTGCATCCTTCAAACCTGTCCTGACGCCGCAGTTCAAGGTACAGTCCCAGTGCTGTACCCTCCCTCTCCCCATCGCCTACCTCTGATTAGAGCCCTCAGAACAAACCTGCTGATGCCTTTCCCAAGCTCTCGCCCCCACACTTTTGCCATATAAATCACTATAATTAAAGTGTTTGGAAAATGCTTCGGGAGCCCAGACAAGCATCCCCACATGCTACACACCCAGCTTGGCCAGCCCGACTTCCTGCTGCACCCACCCTGCTGCCCCAGGCGCTGCATCCCTTCCCTCCCAAAACACCCAGCAGGACAGAAGACAGGACCGTTCCCAGGCTGTGCTCGCCCCAGGCTGTGAACCTGCCTCCGGCTCAGTGCCTGGCCAAGGCAGGGCACCGAGCAGCCTCCCAAAGGGAGAGCGGCCAGAGAGGTGGGACAGGACCCCTGCCAGCCCCTGGCATCACAAGCAAAGCCTGGACAAGGCTGTCTGTGAGGGGAGACAAGGCTGCTCGAAGGGGGAACCGCTTCTGTTCACACCTTTCTGTCACCAGTGCTCTCTGCTGACTGCTGGAACCTGGGTGTAGAGAAACCTGGGGAGAAAGCCCCCTTGAGAGAGCACGGAGGGCACGGCACACTCCAGCTGGCACTGGCCCTTCTGCTCATCTCAGGGCAGGGAGCCCACAGGCCTGTCCGCAGCCTCTCTCACTGACGCAGAGGAGGCAGGGGAGGTGAGCCCTGGTGGAGCAGGCAGGGCTGGTGGGGCCCAGGCAGGAGGGCAGGGCTGCTCTGGGGACTGGCAGAGCCTGCTGGGATGGCCTGGGCACCAGGATGTGGTCCCAGCTTTCCCCTCCAGCACAGCTCTGGGGGGCAGGAGCAGGTCCCATCCTGCTCTAAACCAAGGCATGAGGAACACAAGAGGTTTTTGCCTGCCTTTCTAACTTGGAGCAGAACAGTCCTTCAGGAGCTGGTGTGAGCCACCACCTGGGGGAAAAAAATCCATTTTTCAAGCCATGGGCAGCAACATCCATGAAACATTAATTTTTAACACTAAGCCCCTGGAGTGCAGATCAAAGCAACTGCGTGAAGAGGGAAAGGCAAAGGGAAGGAACAGAGCAGCAGGCAAGGAGACAGAGCTGCCTGAATGGGAGTGGCACAGGCACACAGCGACTCTCAGGAGCCCTGTGGATGTGGCCAAGCAGGCACAGCAGCCCGAACAGAGCATCTCCTGACAGGGGGTGAGCATCTCGGGTCACCAGTGTCCATGCAGAGTGTGGCTCCTTATCTCACTGTCCCTAGACCCACCACCACCTGGTGGCCTGGCCCCCTCCTGGCCTTCCTCCAGTGACCACTTTTGGTGGTGTCCCCAGGCCCCTCATCCCCACTCTTGAGCTCCACAGTTCTCTGCCCAGACTCCTCCAGTGGGTCCTTGCCTATTTGTCCTCCTCTCTCCCACTGTACTCAGCTGGCACCTAACCCTGTGCCAGGAACATTTGAGTCACCTGGACTTTCCTGCTCTATTCCCAAGAGCCCTGCTGCTCCCTGGTGCCAGCACTGCTGGCCCTGCCACAGTAGCCCAGGTGCCAGCCCACAGCAAGGGCACCTTCCCTCCCAGCACCGTGGCCACTGCAGCTGCTCGAGGGTGGGGAACGGAACTCCCCAGTTTCTCCCCAGGGTTCACATCCAGAGCTGGGTCTCAGTTCCATTCCAGCCCTGTGCTGACTGCCAGGAGCTGGTGGCTGTGCTGCAGGCAGCACCTTTTGCTGTCCCAGGGGTGCAGTGCCAAGAGATCATCCCAGCTCCTGCCCACCTGCACCAGGATAACCTTGCAGGGGCATTGCTGCATCCCCTGCACCTCAACACTCTCCCTGTGCTTTCCCAGTCACCCAACAAGACCGAGATCCACATCTGTGACAGTCCTTGAACAGTGGCCATTGTGGGGATTTCGCAGGCTGACAGAGCCTGTGACCATGGGAGGATCTGTTGTTTGCTGCCACTTATTCTTCTCCAGCAGGGAGGGTTTGGCAGCCCTGCTCTCTGTGCAGACAGAGCTCAGTTCTGCTCCCAGCTCCTGCTCAGCATGTATTTTTACCTTCTAATGAAAGCAACTGAACTGCCTGAAGTTGCCTCTCAACTCTTTACTGGGGCTTGGATTGCCAAGAAATGATTGACGCATTTAATGGAGGCAGTGGGTGCAGAGGAATTTGGCAGGAGCCCAGGCTCATGATACACAAAGGATACTGCCATTCCTGCTTAGGTTTTCTGAGCTTCTTCTCTCTCAGAACACCCTGTCCTGTGGGGGGGTCCTGCACTCTGGCTGAGCAGCTGCGAGATCAGGAGCCCTGGGAACAGGGCAGGGGCTGAGCCATGGGGATGGGGAGAAGGGTTTGGGGCAGGGAGGGCTGTGTAGGGGCTGCAATGCACAGCCCTTAGCACAGGCTGGAGAAGCCAAGCCTCTCTCGGTGTCTTTTTGGTTTTTTCTACTGCTTTGAGCTGCGCTGGGTTTGTCCCCACACTGGGGGTGAACGTGTACAGCAGATACTTGCCTGGTTTTGCATATACATGCTCGTGTGTGAACCTGCAACGTGAAAGGGGTTTTTTCTTACATTTCCTGGGGAGAAACCCCCCCTGCCATGCATGGACTAGTTTGGGAACAGCCCACACAGATTGCATTTAGCACACATACCTGTGCATGTGTGCTCCTAAACACTCGCATGCACACGTGGGAGCTCACCTGCACCTGCGGGTGCTCACCCTGCTCCCTGTGCCACACCTGAGCGCTGGCATGTGCCATGTGACTCCCACACGCCAGACAGGTGTCAGCCCAAACAAACCCATCACTCGGCACTGAGTAACAGTTGCTACAGCCTCCCCTTCACCCAGGAGCACTGTGTCAGGCAACTCCAAGGTTTAGACCAGTAAAGTCTGAAGGCTTTTGTCTCTGCAGCCTTCTGGGAGGTATGAGAGAGTGACCCTTGGCCGTTTCTTAAGCTCAGGGGCGGGGTTAGGAACAAAGGAACAAAGCTGCCTGTCAGTCCCTGACCATGGGGTCTGACCTCGGCTTAGCTTTGTCCCGTTTGAAAGGCACCCTGAAGCCACCACTAAAATTACTAATACCTCTCCCTTGGGTGTTTTCAGAGGGGCACCCATTCCAGATGTCTCTAGAGAGTGATTTCCAGGGGCAGGGTAGATAAGGGATTTGTTGTGTATTCAATGTATACATTGCTCATCCCCTGGAGCTTCCCTTCTCCTGCAGATATAAAGGGCAATTTGTAGCGCTTACCAAGGCTTATTAAAATATCATTGTGAAAGGGTGACATAAGTACCTGAACAGAAAAGAATAGAAAATATTTGTCTCATTAACCAGAGACTTAAAAGTCTTGTTTCCTCTTCCTTGTGTCTTCTTCCCATAGGAGGGTAACAGTCATTTATTATCACGTGTGGAGAGAAAATCCTCGCTCCTTGGAAGATGTGCTGATTTCCGTGAAGCCTCTGCACCTGGTTTGTGCTCTGGGGCGGGCAGGCTGTGAGCGAGCATGCCTGGTGCTCAGAGGCCTGGCACATTCTTTCAAATAATGCCAAAAGAGCAGCATTATCCGAAAGCAGCACAGCCTGAGCCCCGTTTGTGTGGCCACAGCCAGTGTGGGCTGGAACACAGCACGGACTATTAGCATGAAATGAACACAACAATTACTCTGTAAGGGGGAGAAAGGGTTAGGGCCAGGCAGAGTTGTAAGAATAAAGGCTTGTTTGGGAGAATTATTCACTGGGTCCCTGCTGTAGGTGGACGGCAGCAGATTAGAAGGAAACATTATCTCTCAGGGCAAGTTCAGAAGGACAAATGAAGCCAAACTGGCACGGGTTGAGAGTCTCAATACATTATTCTCTTTGCTCTACAAATCTGTGAGAACAAAATGCTCAGTGTAATTGTTCACCAGAGCCTTTTTTACCCCTGTGGGACCACAAAAGTTCAGCATGAGATGAAGGGACACGTGTTGGCTATTAGTCCGCTACAAAGAGCATTTCAGTTTAGAATTTAGAGTCTCATAAAAACATTATTGTCTGTATCCCAGGACATTTGTTTGTTAGGGCAACATGGACTGTAAAAAATGTGCCCCTCTGCAGAGCTGTGTGCTCCACCAGCCTTACCACAGCTAGCCCACCTCAGGGGCTACCTCAGGCCAGCCTCCAGCCTGGCATCACCCTGAGGACAGCCCCTGAGCCTCAGCCTCAACACCAGTCCTGTCACCTCTGCAGGCCAAGAAGGATCGTTGCCCTGGAGAACACTTGGCCTGGTGTGTTTTGTTGCAGCAGAAGGTTGCACCTTGCTCAGGGGCCTCTCACCCCCATGCAGTACTGCATGAAGCCTCCATTGACATTTCTGGCTCTGCTCTGCTCACACGTGTCTGTAGTTTCTGTTTTCACCAGGTCTGAGGCAAGGAAGAAGTTTATGTCCAAGTGAAATTGCCAAGGATCATGGAGTTCTTGCCTTCCTCTGCCCCAGAGAGCACAGTTTATCTCTTGGGAACACCAAGGCATCTTTCCCCTCAGCACTTCTCTGCCATCAGGAGCCCTCCTTCCTGAGGCTGCTGTGTCTCAGCCTCCTCAGGACTGACATACCAAAACGCAGCTGGAGCTGCTGCACTTGGTCTTGGCTCTCTCAGTGAAGTGCAGTGCATGGCAGCATAGAGATGATCAGAACACAGGATCTGACAGTCCCTCCTGGACTTGCAGACTGAAACAAACAAAATTATGGACAAGCATTCATGAGTACATCTATGACACTTCTGGGTTGTAAGCTGCTTGCTGCCTTCCTGGCTTAGAACAATTTTGACAAAAAGCATCCGTATGATTTTGATATACTTAAGCCCATGGCCAGGCTTTATAAGATGCTTGGCAATCTATGGGACAGTTTTTAGAAGCATTTTGTTTTGCATTTGGATTGTCTTCCAGTTACCAAGATGATTGGCTTTGGGCTCAGTCAGTAGTGGGAGGAATGTTCTCAGGACTTTTGCAGGAGGAGACGTGGGACTCGGCGGGGCCACCCCAGGTCTGTGGCTGCCCCGGGACATTGCCAGGAGCTGTGAGCAGGCAGCGAGCATGGCTCAGAGCAATCTCCATCCCCCCCAGATCTGTTTGCCCTCCCAGCCTCAAAGGCAGCCAGCACACAGCATCCACTGCTTCCTCCAACTGCACAAGGAGCATGTGCTTTTAAAAGGCTAAAAAATAAGGTGGAATATATTATCTATACACAAAGACATTGTAAATATTAAAGAGCCCATGAGGGGAGACGTCTCTGATGATGTCTTTACAGGAGTGTGGGAGAAAAATCCATGCAAAGGCACTATTGAGGGGTATGGCCAAAAGGCAAGGGATGCTTTGAACTTGTTCAAAGCCACAGGGCCGGCAGTCTTTCTGGGACTGCAGCAGGAAGCAGCTACCCATCTCTCCTCAGAGTCAGCTAAAAGGTCACTTCAGCAAATCCACAATTTAAATAAAAGAAAGTCCCAGAGAGAGCTCTTTGAAAATAAAAGGCATCAAAGGTGGGATAGATGCATCTATCTGAGTGGCAGAGGTCCTGGGGAGCTGCAGCTTAGTGTCTGTGCAGTGCAGGGAGAGGACAGGGACCCCAGGTGCTTCTGAGGGGTCCGCCTGCAAGCACCTGCCACAGCAGGGATGGAAAGGGAGCCTCTATCCCCCTGTCTCCATCCCCCCTCCAGCCCCCTCAGCTGCACAGAGCAGCCTGGGCCCTGGGAGTCTCTCCTGCCCCGCCCCACCAGTATACCTGGGCTGGAGAGCCGTGTCCTTGCTGGCACGGCAGGTGGCTGGGAGGAAAGAAGCATCTCTGGAGAGACCAGGATCTGGGAGACAGCCATAGCTTTGGAGGACTTGTCTCCTGTGCTCCTGAGATGTCCCAGGAAAGGACAGGAGATCACTAAAAACTCTGAGGAGATACTTTGATTGGAAAGGCAAGCAAAGCAAAGCAGTCCATGGTGTTATGTAATGCAGCTCTGTTGAAACAGCGCAGGAAAGTTGCCTTGTGCCAATAAATCAGGCGGCCATGGAGGAGCAGATGTGAATCACACCTTGCTTCATATGCCCTGCAGTGTTTTCACTTATTGTTCCAGTTTTAAAGATTAATGGCACTCAGAGATGAGTATTAGCTGCGCTTCCATTTCAGACTCATTATCAGAAGAGCTTTTTTTCAGCATAATTAGCATGGATCAAATTTTCCAAGAGGCTCGGCAGACTTGCTGCCGTTCCTTGGCTGCTAAGAATGCCTGGGACGTCCTGCTGCTGCTGGGTGCACCGGACGCCCAACTCCTCACAGCACCATGTAGCCTTTAAACATGGAGAGAGAAGGGGCACTGCTGAGATGACAGCTGCTGCAGCCCAGAAACGGGGGTTCCCTGACCTGGGCTGCCAGGAGCCCTCATGTTCTCACACAGCTGGTGGGGGTTGAGGGGCTGGCAGCCTCTCTAGCACTGAACAGGAGGGCAGGAGGTTCTGGCCACAGTGGGTCAGCCAGGGGCAGCTGCTGGTGCTCACCAGCCCAGGCAGCAGCAGCCCTGAAGCCCCTGTGCAGGGACACGGGCTGATCTCTGCTCCAGGCTGCTTTATGTTACCTGGGCACTTGTGCCTGGTGCCCAGCAGATCAGGGCATGAAGTATTTGATACCTGGAGGAGTAACAGAGGTGGGTTACCTGCACCAGGAACCCAGCCTGGCTGTGGGGCAGGAGGTCTGGGAAAGAGTGAAGGTGGCATGGAAGGGCTGAAGGAAATGGTGGCTGGGGAAGGGCAACTTGCTGGCATCTTCCAGGGCTTATCTGGGGCTGCCCCGTGGGGCTGGTGCCCACTGTCCTTGCTGTGCCCCTGCAGGGCTGTGTGTGAAGGGCGAGCCGTGGGTGCTGTGCCCACGGGGGAAGGTGTTGGTAGTGTGGGAGGAGATCGCTGGGGAGCAAGGAGGCTGTGGGTGCACATGTGTGCCTGCCAGTGGTCTGGAGAAGGCCAGGGAGCACAATGCTGTGCTCCCTGCTACACCCAATCAACCCGTGATCATTTCTATCATGAAGATAAACTGGCCATTGTTGCCAAAAATAAATGTTAGTGTTCCAAATCCACACTTCAATAGCACCAGCTCATTAGAGATGCATATCATTTGGCTCCAGTCCCACACCTTCTAGCTCGTTATAAATATGCAGTTGCTGCTGGCTCTACCCCAATCATCTCTGCAATCAGAGCTTTTAATTAGGTTAATTAAATTGTATCAAACCTCGCAGGGACGCAGTTCACTGATGCTGATGAGGCAGCCAAAACAGACCTTAACTCTAGCTCTAATGAAGGCCCTGCTGCAGCTAATAACAATGCATAATAAATTAGTGCTTCCCTAGAAAGGTGCATCGGGGCTTGCGTTTCAGTAAATGATGATCTATATGCACTAATTCACTATTGCAGTCTTTAGGTCTGCCAAGCCAGGGACGTCCTGGGAATAGGTTCTCACTAAATAATGGGCTCCTGCCTGCTTGAAGCAATGCTGCTCACCTGGGTTCTCTCAAGGCACTAACGGCTTCAGGTAGAGAACTGTGAGACAACAAAGCAAATATTGGCTGCTTTCACCTACCCAGCCCTGGGTCCACTCTTGATGCTAGCATCTCCCAACAGAAGCAGCAGCAGGTATTTATTTATTTATTTATTTATTTATTTATTTGAAACCTTCTGTAATGGAATTTGGAGAGGAACATTTTGTTTGGAGGGAAATGGGTGGCTGTGTCCAAGTGTGGCAGCATGAATGGGGACAGTACCCTGTACCCAGGCTCTTCCCAGACATTAGCAGCCCCGTGTTGCTCCTAATCAGGTGGGGAAAGGTCCAGGTGGCCAAGGAATTGTGGAGCAGAGAGGTTTAGGGCAGCCATGCTGAGCAGCAATTAGTCATTCCTGATTTACATTCTGCTCTTTCAACTCCCTGCTGTGAAGCTGCTCAGGCTTGAGTGGAGGAACATCACCACCCTTTTCTCCTTGGTGCCCTTGGGCAAGGCACCTCAGCTGAACCTGGCTGGGTCGTAGGGAACAGAACAGCCAGGGCAGCCAGTCCTGCAGCTGGAGACACCTGTGCCCTGTCCATAGTGCCACTGGAGTGGCAGCACCTCGTGGGTCAGCAGTGGGATGATCCAGAGGCCTCGTGGTAAGCAGATGGTAACACGCAGGGCAGAGCAGTGGGATGGGTGGGACCAAACCTCCCTGCTCTCCTCTGTTGAAAGAACACAGCCTGGGAGGCTCTGGGGGTCACTCTGGCTGCCACAGCACGTGGCCACTGATGGAGACCCCACGCTGGCTGTCCTGGGGGCGCCCAGAGCCTCCCCAGGCAAGTCAGCTTCTGTTGCCATGCCCCAGGGACCCCACTGTGGTCTCCAGTCTGATTCGGGCTCAGAAAATGGGGCCTACAGGAAAGCAGCTGATAAGCCTAAGGGCTGCTGATGGTTCTCCTGCTAGTAAAAGATATTGTTGCAGCTGCCTAGAGATAATCCTTCAAGTGTAGTCTGCTATTAACGTTTACAGACAGTCATTATTAATTGAGTTCTTCAGGACTTGAACAAGGAATTACATGAAATTATTATATGGCACAATATTACTGGGTCACCTAAAACCTGAGCTGTCAATCTGTGGGGCATTTTGATATCTGTATCTTTCAAGTTGCAGGGAACCTCCTTGCTAAAGAACCTGTTGGTTCAGCTTTTGATACTATAATTATCACAAACAAAAAATAGCTGTGGGCATTTTCCCACTGTCCTTCCCCATGAGGGCCCAGCTAGAGGATGGCAGATCCCACCCATGTCTCACTTTAAATCCTGTGCTGTGGCTGAGTGAGCTGAGGTTTTGCTTCAGTTGTAAGGTATTGGGTCTTTCCAGATCCTTGCAGAAACGTTTCAGTGCTTTAAGATGAGGATACCAAGCTAGAGCCTTTGGGAGTCATAAGAGCAAGGTCTTTGAGAAGGTGTGGATTTTTTTCCTGGATGCCATTTTTTTCCTGAATCCTGGAATGCTGCAGGGCAGCAGGTGTGAGTCAGCCCTGTCTGCTAACGTAGAAGCTCAGAGATCAGCACCCACCAAATCCTTCACCATTGCAGGCAGGAATAGGTGAAAAATGTTTGTGCACAAGAGCTGGCACCTCCTTTTAGTCTGTTATGAGCACAAGATGATAAACCACTCCACAGGCTATGGGACTTGTACCCAGGCCTTGGAGGTCAGGGTTCAGCAACAAGCCTGCTCAATGTCACCACCACAGATTAACAGTGCTCTGGTTTCCCTTTGTTAAGACCTTCATGGTTTCCCATGGAAAAGTAAATCAGAACAGGCACAACTTTTGCTACCCAGACCCCATATTGTGATCAGGAGACTGTGTGTCCTGGCTGGTACCTCAACTTCCAGGTGCCAGTGGACACCACCACCCCCAGGACAAGCAGTGGCCCTCAACCAGTGCCTCCTCAAAGAAAGCCTTGCAGCTGCCTACTGCATCCCATAACACCCCACTCCAAACTGCAAAGAGATGCCTTTCTTCCAGGGAATAGGTCGCATGTGCCCATTCCAGCACTTGCCCTGCAGTGGGACAGAGGTGGATGCTGGCACTGGCCAGGTTGTTGCTTTTCGATTCCTGCTACAGGATTCCTTGAGGGTCTCCCAGAACCGCTGCTTTTCTTTCCCATCCTTTTCAGCAACGCTCTCGATGCAGGTAAAATTAATCAAGGGCAAGGATTAAGTATTTATCTATTTAAACCTCAGTCCAAAAGAGATTTCCCTTCACAGGGAGCAGGGACCCCGAGGTGCGCGGTGACAGCACGGGAATGTCCCCGAGCACCCGGGGCGGGCACGGCCCCGCCGCGCGCCGCGGCTGCCCCCTGCCGGCCAGGCCCGGCACTGCGGCTGCTCCGCCGCCACGGGAAAGGCTGCGCGGCTTTGGCTCCAGCGAACCCAACGGAACCGAACCGTTCTCGCACGCCGGGCTTTGTTTTGTTTTCCTTTCGCTCGAGCGAACCGAACCGTTCTCACACGCGGGGATTTGTTTTCCCCTCCCACTCACCCGGCGCTTTACAGCCGTTAGAGAATCTGCAGACTCCGGGGATGCACCCCTGGAAAATTCACCCCCAGTTATCTTTGCGATGGCAGGAATAACGTCTGAAGCTGCCTTTAAGCACGTAAAAATGTCGTGTTTCATCACCGAGATGCTGGAAAAGGTCCAAAGTAGGTAGGGCCTGAGAAGAGTATCTTTTTTTTTCTTACCCCCCTTGCAGACCATGTGCTTATTGCTGGCAGCGACAGGACGATGGAAAGAGATAAGAAAAGGAATGTTCACACGGAGGTTTCTCTGAACGTGCCTGGGCTGCTCCAGGACACTCAGGATGTGTCTGCAGAACCCCCACCCGTGGCAATGCAACCGGCTCAAGGAAAACCCAGAAGACAAACTCTTGTCCCACATTTGGCTGCTGCATTGTCTCTCCCTACACAGAATTTTGGCACTGCCTCAGTTTGAACTGAAGCAGCTCGGGAGGAATAATGCAAATAGGAAAATGAGAGGGACTGGGGGATGTTGGGGAAACGACCGGAGAGTAATTCACCTTTAACCTGCTTGAAAAGACAGCTGAAAGACACCCACTCTCATGAGCTTGGACAGGTCCTGCTCAGCCCCAGAGCTGCCAATCCCCAGGTACCTCCCCTGTCCCTGGGCTGTGCTCAACCACCTCCCTAACGTTCCACTATGACAGTGACTGTTCACAGATTGTTCATGGTACACCTTACCAGGACACTCAGGCAAATCTCATGGCTTCCCACTAAATATCAAGAGAACAAACTCTGATTTATTAATCAGTTAATTAGATGAAACACACTGATGGCTACCACAGGCCCGCAGTGATTTGTTTCAACAGAGTGCTGAGCCACAGTCAAAAGCAGGCTGGCACCAGCCTTTCTCCAAGGGATATGGCTCCTCCCTTCTGAGCACAGACTGTAACAATTATTCAATGAAATGGCTAACGTTTCCGCTGAAACTTGAATTTGTAAATAGCTGGACCAGTCGTTGTTTCTTTCTTCACCTTTACTTTATGAGTTTTGTCCTGGAAAAAAGAACGAGTACAAATATTTGCTGCTATGCAAGAAGGAGAAAAACCCACACCCACATAAATCGGAGTCCCTGTCTGGGTCTGACCATTAAAGAAAAATAGTCACTAAGCACTGTTTAGGAGGGGATTATATTTTTATCTGTTCTGTTCCCCTTCAGGCTGTCAGGCACAATCTGCTTTGCTCACAAGCACCAGAGAACAGGAGGCCCATTGAGACAAGTAATTTTTGTGGTCATTTGGATTTTTAAGACCTTCTCATAACTTACAGAAATGGTTCCCTGCTTCTGACTCCTAGTGACACTATTTTGGAGAAGACTTGTGAGCACCATTTTACAGCTAAGTCTTTGTCCTTGCTGACAAGGGGAGACTTGGACTAGCAGATATAATTTGCTGGAATGCTTCATCTCCTTGCTTTTTCCATACTAAAAGAGGATTACTTATCTTTAGGAGTTATCTGGAGGTGTCACTATAAAACCAGAATGAAGGAACAAATACAATATATACAACACACACAATACCAGACCTAATGACCTTAACACAACAGACTTGGAGAACCAGAAGCAAATCCCTCACCAGAAGATCTTTCCGTGTCTGGATTTTCTGTGAGATGACAAACATGGCCTTCTCTCTCTCGATGCGCTGCCTCAGGAGGTCATACTGGTTCTTCCTCTGCTGGGCTAATTTCTGGAAACAAAAAAAAAGTTGTTTTAAGACAGAGATGAGCAAGACCCTATGGCCGAAATCCTCTGAATTTCAATGTCGAATGTAAGAGAGCATTTAACTCCCTAATGAAAATCCACTTTATGCAGAGCAGGGAAAACAAACAAAAAAAAAAAAAAAAAAGGACAGACCAGAGACCAATTCCTGAAGTGCTCAGAGTCTGCAGAGGCCTCTCAAAATGCAACTTGTTGGGTCAAGTTTGCCTAATGAGCATGGATAGCTTTCCCAGAACAGAAACAGTATTACTGCAGGTGTGATTTAAGTAATTAAATTAAGGAGAACAGATCCCAACATGCTTAAAATATGACTCAGATATTTAGGAGAAAACTAGTCAGTCTACGACTCGTCCAACGGCTTTACTGACAAGTCAAACTGAGACAGCTGGCAGGAGGAAAGGGACCACAGGGTGTTTATTATCTGACATCTGAGTCAGAAAAAACAGGTTAAAAATTTACCAGTCGGCAATTTTAAGACAACTATTTTTACCTTACACAAAACTGACAGAGGACGGTCCAACAGATCTGAATTACCCAAGCAGAATCTACAGCAGTAAAGCCAGGTGTAGCTACTTCTAGGACAAAAGTGCTGTGATACTAAAATATCACAAAGCTGACTGCGTAAGCAGTTCATGCTGAAGAATCATGAAAAAATTCAAATTAGGAAAGCCAGCAATTGAGACTATAGCTTAAATGGTTTTAAGAAGGAAAGTGAGGAGACAAATCTCAAGCCACTTTGGGCTCAGAACCAAACTGAAAAATCTGTAAGATCAGGAACACTGCAACGGAGACATCTGTGTTGGAATAAGCTTCTTCCTACATACCTAATTCAGGGGTGCAAGGGGTTTTGGGTAAGTGTGAGGCAAGATTTAACAGTGGATGCTGAAAAAAATTACACCTGAAACTGCAGCAGCCAAAGTTAGTCCCATAGGTATATGTTCCTTTATAGAGGAGAAATATCTCAGTCGTGCAAGGACACTGCCTAATCAGATCCACACCACTCTTTTCTGGTCTGTACACCACAACTTATGGTGGTCCACCCATGGTGGACTGGGATGCACTGAAAGAGTCCAGGACAAGATGTGACTGCAGGCTCTAGGCACTTGGTGATCAAGTGACATCCACTACTGCCTTATGTCACCAACAGAAGTTTTAAGAAAACAACTCTGTTGACCTCCACAATGGTGCAATTAATCCTTTTTAGTGCTTGTCATAGAAAAGACATAAAACATGTAAGACAAACAGCAGCAGTACCTTTAGGTGGGCAGGATCAGTAGGTCCCTTCACTGTCTCTCTCTGCAGTGTTGCAATGGTTGGTCGGTTGTACACTCTATCTACGAGCTCAGGAACGGTATCCAGGTGAGTAGCAATATCAAACTCCTGAGCTATATATAAAAAAAAATTAGGAATAAAATCCCATGGACTCCTTCAACAAGCAAACCTTCCAAACACGTTGCTACAGTCAGCAACAGGAGCCCCAGCAACACAGCTCCTGCAGAAGCGATGTCTCAGCTAGTAACTAAAAGGGATTTCTAGAGCACCTGAATTGTTATTCCTGAAAAAAAAAAAAAGTGTCCTTCTTTCATGACAGTCCACATTAACAGGTGACAGAACTAGTTCTGTCGCCCGGTTCCAGCCTCACCTTCCCGCTCCGTGTCCACGAAGAAGAGATGCCGGCCCCGGCCGCTCCCCGCGGCGTCCAGCAGGTGGAGCTCTGCCTTCAAGCGCTCGATTTTCTGCGGAAAGTCCAAATTCGGAGCGAGTAAAATCAAGTCTCCCCCGAGGACATTTCTGTCTGTTCCTCGAGGTTACAAAGAGTTGAACTCCTCCTTCCTTTTTTCATCTCTGAAAACACATCTAGTCTATATTTGTGACATGCCTTCACAACCTTTTCCAGACAGAGTGTCACAGTGATTCCTGCTGTTACCCAGGCAGAGCTGCAAAACTAAGTTCTCTGTATGGCAAAGGGCAATGATTGCCATGGAACCACCAGCAAAACCATGAAGGAAAGTTTAAAGCTGACTTTGATTTTTTTTTATCCCCAGTGATAATTTGATTCAGCTTTGTGAATCAACATCAGAGCATAAAACATCTTCAGAAGAAGATCGTATTTCTGTGGATTACCAGCCTACCACATTCCAACAACCCACTTCAGACCATTCTCCTCAGCTGTGAGACCTCATGGTCTATAACTTCCTGAAAGGAGGTTGGAGCCAG